>OX381720.1:18490608-19025124 GCA_947462335.1 Harmothoe impar | reverse complement strand
AAGTGTAACAGTAAATGACCAAGGCATGATTATAGATGGAGCACAAATCCTACTAGAAGACTGGAATTCATTGCCTATTGACATTATGACACCAGATTTCCGCACCCACCTGGAACGTCTGGAGAGGGACGCCCGAGAAATCGCAACAACCAGAGCTGCCTCAAGCAAAGACAAAATGCGTGAAACCCCGTGTGGTTTAATTTTTAATGGCCCTAAAGCGCGGCTAAGTAACCTCTACCCAGCCCCCATCAAATACCGGCCATTACTCCCAGACGGACACGAAGGTGCTGAGATGGACTATGTGTGCAATGAACAAGCATACATGCACAATTGTGCGCTCTTCATTGGCAACATGGAGGTAGCAGCAGCAGTCATGCTCGAGACAGATGGCTTTGAAATCAAGAACCTGTCCAAGAAACTGATCATTCCAACAGGACACGCCTGGTGGGACTTCAGAGATGAAATCCTAAGACGGATCATAGAATGTAAATTCAACCAAAAGCCGGACCTTGCCGACTTCCTTATCAATACAGACCCTGACCTTGACCTTCTAGAATCAACTAAGGACCATCACTTCGGTGCTGGGATGCTCTATGGTGACCCAGACTGGGAAAAAGGCATCTACTTTGGAAAAAATTTGTGCGGCAAAATCCTAATACTCAGAAACCGGCGAGTCGCCTTAGCTGCCCCTCAGTCCACCGACGGCCAGTCGACCCCTGTACACACTGAAGGCAACACACCTGCTCCCACCACCTCGGGCTACACACTAGGACCGCCTGCACCTGTAGCTACACCTGTTGATATAAATTCCACATCGGTTGCCTCATTCATCGCAGAGCTATCTGGACAGGTTAGTGTTAATCCAAACCTGACCACACTTTCAAATGTCGTACATCACTCACCCACCCAGACGCCAGGTACGGTCAGTCATATCTAGACCAGACCCTGCATGGAAGTCTAATTCAACCAGCAAATATATCAGTGTAGTTGTTGGGGACTCAAGGGTACGTCACCTACATAAATATATTAAAGCAATATACCCTGAAAATGTGTCCACACGTGCCGTTGGAGGTGCAACCATTCATGAGGCAGCCATTGAAGCAATTAATACACTTAATGACTTCCCGCGGGCCAGTCGACTCTATCTCTGTGCCGGTATATGCGACATAACTGAACTAGATAACAATAACAGGGTCATACTGCGCCCAGAATCGCACAACATAGTCGCCACTGTTGACAGATTGATGTCAAGCTTTGAACATGCCCTGGAAGCAATTAGTAAGGCCCACCCAAGCATCCAGATTGTAATCCCGACTATCTATGGGATCGACCTCACACGAAAGTGGAAAGGTTTCGGCATACACCCCCATCAGTCTATCATGGATGAAACTATTCACTTGCTAAATAGGGAAATAATTAACCTGAACACCTTTCGCTGTGTAATTTGCCCCCGGGTAGATAGGTACATCCACGTATGGGACAGCCGCTCTAGTACCATAAAGATCAAGTACAGGAAGCTCCGTGATGGCACCCACCCCACCAAGACAACTCTGATAGCGATCGCCAGCAACATAGCAGGATGTATGTCCAAAAAACAAGCACCGGCCACAAGACACTGCGGAGAGATCAGCCTACCGTGCAAAAAACCCAAGGGACGCTATATCCCGTACTAGAAAGGTATGGTCTCATGGTATATTCCAGTACAGTGCTATTACATTTAATATGAACTTATAGTTTTCATGACATCTTTCTCTCTAATCTATTGGTAACACCTAATCAAAAATGCTATATCTATACTCTCTCTCTCTCTATCAAATACTGAATCATAACCTCAGATTCCTTAAATTGATAAATTGTGTCTTGCTAGGCATACTTCACATAATCATGTTACCCTCACCCTAACATGTATTATTACCAGGACTGTACCAACCACTGATGTCACTCCACTAGAACAGCACTGAGGTCGTCCGTCAAACCACTACAACCAGCTGACTGCCTGAAGATGGATCGCCAGTCTACACTATGGCATACCCCACAGACACTCCTCGAATTTAGGCCAAAACGTCGCAGAATTCACAGGGCGGTACATACAGACATATCGTATATCACACCGACGGGCGCTGAGGTAGGACCGAACCTTATGACTTCTTTAACACCCATGGTACACATTAATGATGCTTCTTGCGAGGAACACATTGAGTACTACCGGTCTAATCACCATATTAAGTTATAAGTTCTCTACCATGGCAACCCCTTGGCACGTCATTTTGCAAGCACCTTGCTAACTTAAGTAATGCACTAAAGATGCCAACTATATTATTCATATGTGTGTAGGGGCTAGGGTTATACGGGTATGTTATATGACGAGTGCTGTTGGATGTTGTGTTGCGAGCTCAGTCCGAACCCTTCAGTCCGACGGTAGGTGGCAGCACCTACCTCGGGCTTGGGGTATGGACAGAGGTCGCTATAGGCTTCCGGTCTGCGTGTGCGCGCGCAGGCTGGCTGCCTATATATACCCAGCATCTGGCGGTACTCGTCGGTTACTCTGAGCCACGCTGGCAAGGAGACCCTGTGATCAATACGGCTGATTAGCCTACTGACCCGTTCCGAACTCTATAGGGAGTTCGCACACATAGATACTGCTTGTCTAGGTTCTCTGAATAAACCTGATTTGCAACCTGTAACACTTGATCCGAACTGTGTCGACTTTGTTCTTTAATTGATACTCTACCAATATCATAAAGAGACAAAGTATCGTTTATTACACTGGTGCCGTGACCAGTTCTGAGTGAAACGCAGGTTAGCCTGTGCAGTAGCACAGACCTCCTGCTCTGGACGGAGCAGCGAGGTCTCCCGATGAGGCGTCAGCCTCATCCCCGGAGGGGTTAGATGCCGTGAAGGAGGCAGATACCCGCAGGAGTGCGAATGTTCCATCCAGGACAAGCGCATTTTTGGGACACCAGGGTCCCGGAATAATGAATTACTCATTAGATGAAATGAGCCTGTCAATGTTCAACGTTGGTGGGTCAAGATCAGCCGCTCCGAATCCACGGAGGGCTACTATCTTGGAGGAACGTCGTTTCGACGACATGAGAGAGGCCAGAATACAGGAGCGTGTGCAAATGGCCCAAATGGAGTTGTTGACCATTCAGAAACAGTCGAATGAATGGAAAAGCAGTCTGATTGCATTGGAAGGTGCAGTCACACATAGAGCTTCCAAAATCAAGGAGAAAGACGCAAGGCTTTCAACTTTGTTGGAGGAGAACGAGAAGCTGGTGCAATCACTTAGCAGGGTTCGAGTGGAGTTCGATCAGAAACAAGCTGATCTACAGGGACTCCGTTCCGACTTTGTTCAGGCGAACACTGATCTGAATCAGATTTGTGCGGCCCGAGATGCCGTCATCCATGAAGCAGAGGAGACCCGATCAGAACTTGTTCGGGACACTGAAGACTTACGGGAGGCTCGCCAAAGTCTACTGTCAGAATGTGACATTCTGAAGGCAAAAAGAACTTCTTTGGAGAAATTTTTGTCAGAGACCAGGGAAAGTATACAGGATAGCAGTACCTCGTATGCTTCCGCTGATAATGACAGTCCGAAAGGTCCTCATTACAGTAGTTTTACAGACACCCCAAATCTTCCTATGGGACGTGGGATGACTGTAGAAGGTGCCTTGTCTACTTCAACGCCAGGACGACCACTAAAGGTTGGCCGAGCAAGGGGTAGAGGTAGGGCGAGTGATTACTCACCTAGGGTGGGTATCAGTGGTATCCGTCCAATTCCGAAGCAGGTCTTTTCGGCTCCGACGGGTGTAAACACGGCGGGCAGGGGAAGGTCATTATCGGAGTTGGTGCGAAGTCCACGTTCTCAGTTGAAACTGGATGAGCAGCAACTGGATTCGGAACGCTTGAAGAAAGCATCCGAACAAGATAAGGCGGCCAAAACCGACTTAACTCCCTCGAGTTTGTCGCAATGGCGAGAATGCCAAGCAAACATACTGTTCAACGAACAGAAAAACTTGGAATTGGAGAGGCGAGATGTGTATCGCAAGCAGCAGGCTGCTCTTGAGCAGCAACAGGAACGCATGAAGGAAAATGCAGCCCTCGCTGAGGAATTAGCAGAGCAGGAGGCGGCGGTTTTGAGAGCTCGACAAGAAGGGCTCCGAGCGGCCGGTGAAGCTGCGAAAGCTAAATTGGCGGAGGCACGGCAAGAGGAGGAGGCTGATAGACAGGCCAAGGAACTGGAAAAAGAGAAAGCGGCGCATCAGCGATTGCTCGCTCTGGCCCAGCAGTGTCAGTATATGACTGACCAGGAGAAAAATTGGTGGTTCGCGCAAGGTGTGGACCCCACTAAGGATTTGGTGTCGTATGGTACCTACCAGACCTATCTGGAGAGGCAGAATAACGTGCCTACCAGAGGCGCTACTCCGGGGACGACTCCGGGCACAAAGAGTCCGAGGAGGGCTCCAAGGAGAACAATTCTGAGTACAGAGTTGCAAGAGTTGTACGATACAAATCCAGCAATAGCTGGGATCGGATTGCACAACGTGGGTACAGAAAAAGACGCCTCGGCTTCCATTTCTAAATGCCTGGCGATAACCTCTAAAATTAGGGGGTCATCCAACGCTGCTAGACGCATTGCTAGCGAGCCTTTTCCCTACTGGCAGAAAAACTCTTGGGAAGAGTGGTTGGGAGCCACCGTTGAGGACATCAACCTCAGTGGGTGGGATCAACAGGATGCAATTCCGTATGTCTGTAAGGGATTGCGCTTGGGAGATGGCCTGATGGCCGTGGAGCAGTGGAAAGATGAATGCGGACCCCGCGGCACTTTCAAACAACTGGTAGAGATCGGAACTATCCTATACGGAGACTCCGCTCGGATTGACCCGATGGTTGCTTTTAAGAAGCGAGTGCAAGGCAAGCACGAGGCCCCGAGGGTTTTCGGACTTGCACTGATGAGACTCCTGAAGAAGGTACATCCAGCTTCAGGAATCCATGATGCCTTATTCTCTAAGGAATTGTTCTCTCAGTTTGTTGCTGGACTGAGGGACTCAGAAATACAACATGTGGTGTATGATACCTGGAGAGCTGATACGTCATTAGATGACCTTTTTAAGGCCATCGACATACATGCTCTCAAGAAGTCACTGTTAGGGGACCGGGTGCCCACCCGGGCCTCGGCCATTATAGAGTGTTCTCCGGAGCAGTCTGATGGTTCGGGCAGTGAGGAAGAGGGGGCGATAGCTTCTGCAGCTCAGTTTAAGAGGAATGGGAATTCCTCTAAAACGCCGTGGAAAAATAGGAAGCCGGAAGGGGGTGGAAACCCTCCTCCGAAGAAGGAATCATCGGACCCAAAAGCTCCGATAATGGACGCAGCGTTTTTCACATCGCTGTTTGAGAAGATGACGACTTCCATTCAGGGGGCTACACAGCCTAACAGGAGGAAGATCAATCGGCGGACCGCCAAGTGCTATAGGTGCCTGGAGATCGGTCACTTTGCTGCGGAGTGTACGGCTCTGACTCCGAAAGTTCCCGGAAAGGAGGGAAACTAGAGGGGGTGGTCCAAGAAGGCGAGCGGACGACCCCTGCATATGATGTACGCCAACATACCAGAGAGGTAGAGCCTAGTGAAATTCCGAAGGCAGGAAGGGAATCAGGGGTGGCTTCGAGCTTGAGGGGCTCGGATGCCGGCCTGGTTAACATTCCAGTCCAACAGTTGCCCGGCAATGAGGCAGGGAGGCCCATTACGGATCGGAACGAGGAAGTTGCGGCTGTCACAGACACCGTGTGGGTAGGGAGTACCCAGCTTTCCCCGGATCATCCATGTTTCGACCATTTGAAGAAACATGGCCTTGATTTGGCTGCTCCGAAGGATTTTAAACGCTTTACTGTAAACCCGTCTCCGCTGGGGGGGAGGCGGTGGTATGTGTCTGTTACTGTGGCCGGTAGAGCGGGCGAATTTTTAGTAGATACGGGAGCTAGCCACTCCTTTATCTCCTCTAACTTCTATGCTCTTATGCCGGATAGTCGTGATAACTTCAAAACGAGGGTAAACGCCTGTTCGGCCGATGGGTCAAGTATGCAGACGTATGGGCGCGCGTTCATACCGCTCCGAATTGGAGGGAAGGAGTATGTGGCTTCTCCCACCATTGCGGATATTGCAGACGACGGTATACTCGGATTGGATTTTTCGGCGTTGTATGACGCGGTCCTGAATCCGGGTACAGGGGTACTCCTGATAGAGCACCCGTACCGTGCGGTAGAGCAATGTGTGCTCCGACAAGTGTCGACAGTGGCAACGGTGGTCCAAACTGTAAAGATTCCTCCCGGACAGACGTGTGACGTGCTGGTCCGAAGCAAGGGGCTTAGGAGAGAGGAAGAGGCAGTTGTGGAGCCGGATGTGGCCATGTTGGGTAGTATCGGTTTGACGGGCATGGACACCCTGGTGGGTGATGGTGCTTGGACCGTTGTGCCGGTTTCTAACCCCGGGTTGGAACCGAAGTATCTAAGGAAAGATACAATACTGGGGAAGGTGTTCACCAGTGAGGCAGTGATGCCTGCTGGACAGGTGAGCATGAAGGGTGACCCTTCTCCGACCGTTCTGAGTGAGGGACTTGAGAAAATGATCTCCGAAACGGATTTGACGGATCGGAGGGATCTCGATTCCCTAAGGAGGCTGGTAGTGAAGTATCAGGATGCATGGCAGGTGGAGGGGGAGCCTTTGGGCCGAACCGACAAAGTGTTGCATTCTATCAATACGGGTGATGCACAGCCTTTCAAGATGCCTTACCGACGCTTGCCTTTGGGTAAGAAAGCGGTGGTAGAGGAACAAGTGAAGACCATGTTGGAACAGAAGGTGATCGTGCTTAGCACTAGCCCCTGGTCCAGCCCGGTCCAGATGGTTACTAAGAAGGACGGGTCTATCCGATTTTGTATCGACTATAGGCGCCTGAATGGGGTAACCAAGAAAAATGCATATCCTCTCCCCCGGATTGATGAGACTCTGGACTCCTTGGGTGGGAACCAATGGTTCTGCACCCTGGATTTGCAGTCCCGATATTGGCAGATCGGGATGAAGGAGGAGGATAAGGAGAAAACGGCTTTTACAAGTCACATTGGACTGTATCAGTTTGAGCTGATGCCCTTCGGGTTGTGCAACGCCCCGGCCACTTTTGAGGCTATTGTAGCTGTTGGCTATTCTAAGATAGACATCTGCTATGAAAAACTCCAGATTCGAAAATAGGTTGTTCAGAAATTACATTTTATTCATTCTGACATACGGCTCGTAATCATACAGACGGATAGCAACAATCAAACAGGCTTCTGAACACCAGTGGTCATATGAACATACAGGAGGTATACGCTCACGGTCTAGTACATAATTCCCGAGTTCCAAGGCTCTCTTCCATCTTGGTTAACTCCACTTGGATCAGACTCCCCCAGAGGGAGTTCTGTACCCGGAGTTGTACACCAGTGCGTCTATCTCCTCTAGTTCCCCCAGAGGGTGGAACAGAGAAAGACGCAGGGTGACCAAGGTGGAAGCAGTGACAGGACTAGGCCTAAAAGGTACAACAGAGTTCGGGGAAGCTCTGTTGTGGAGCAGCCAAGCTGGCCGAAGTGCGCAGCAAGACTGGGTCCTCGATTAGCAGAACCCCAGGTCTTATGTACTGGTCGTTATGTAATTCTCTCCATTACTCGTAAACACTTGAGTTCCCGAGGAACTCCGGGTAACCACGCGCCGGTGCATCCGAGCCGACACCGTACCCGAGATATGTCGGGTGACACGTGGCGGTCACGGCTCAATGCACATAACCAGGCCGCGCTCCACCATTCCTCAGGTGGGCTTATATAACCTTATACTCGGCAGTAGACAGGAGTGCGGCCTGGATACACGACAACACATATACCAAATATAACTCCAACTGGTTCCATAGAAATAGTACAGCGGCGACCCACTACACTACCCCCCTTCAGACAATATCATAGCGTCTAAATAGCAGCACAAAGTGCAGTATTATTATACTACCTTGATACAATGACAAATTTTATCTCCAAACAACCCAAAAAAACAAATATATTGTCTCCAAACACATACATAGTGGAGGCAAGCGTAACTCTTTCTATCAGAAACACTAATATATTTCTTGGGTATCATAGATATGTATTCATCCTTCTTGATATTAACGTCAATCATATCAACCATCAGGATCCAGTTACACAATAATCGAGTATCATCCTTCAATAACAGTCATGATTCATGGGACTAAGAGGATAAACTCCACACAGCCAGTCAAGCCCTATAAAACAAACTTGACTATATATCATAAAAAAATATATAAAACCTTTAAGACATATTTATCGCATACTAACCATGTCTCATCGAAAACGATTTGTTACAACAGGTATCGTATACATACAGATCAAATATGAGCACTTCTCCTTAAAAGTTACCAATTTTTTAGTACAAGACATATTGGAAAACAAAAAGGTGGCAAGTGTCGACTTTATAGTAAACCTTGACCCAACCCGTCTATTTGAATAGACTCACTCGCTTTACGTGCCAGAGTAAGGTTTGAAAGATCAATATTTTTGGAATAAATGAACATATAGCGTAGATCCGGTAAATGCAGTTTCCAATCCAATCAAGGTCTCCAAAACCTTATGCACCATGGTCACCCAGGTGTCCTTTTCGGCGTACTCTACACAATAACACAAGTGACACTCTCCATATAGGAATACTGAAAGCAATCAGATCAAGTGTCATGGCAACATATCTCAACGTTTCAGGGAGAATTAGTCTCCACACTTAGTTCAAAGATCAAAAACGCAGCAAGCTGAAAAATAGAATGATCCGGCTCCTCACTCGATACCTTCCTTCTGAAAGTAATCAACGGGAGCCTACGGATCTCCATAACAACTTACGCAATTTCCACTCCTAGTACCTGAATAAATTTTACGTTTCTCAGGTTCATTGATATGTTATTACCACACATCTACACATAGTACGAATGCAGTCAAGCAACCTTTCAGTAGGTATCATCAGGATCCAGTCCCTCATACCTTTACTTATTGGACGGTTAATTCAGAGTATCACAATCGGCATACAATAATCATACCTATAGCACATGTCATCAAATCAAACAGAACCCGTTTTACAAATACTGTCTTATGGCAAAAATAGAACACTCTTTGGTGATGGTTTTAACAGTTTCTTATATGACGACAACTGCAAACCTAGATCATATCAAAGTCTTTTCATAAATAGGTGATAATGATCCACTGTTCTTGTCATCTCAGTCTTTTATAAATATATATGTATATATAGTCATCCTGTGACCCATAGTTTATGGTATAAAGCATCATACGGTCCGTGGTGTATTAATAACCCCACTACTGCAAAAGTTCAACCTTGATGACGACACATGGTAGAGGTTCCATCTATGCTGCAACTGGGAATGTTTTTATGACTCGCCACTCAGCAAAAGTTCTTCATTTCTGGACACTGGAGACATGCATTCACTAGATCGATTGTCACTCATCTCAATGGATATGTCCATCCCAGACCCTAGCTGCAAAGCATCAGGGTTAGGAAAATGCACTTGAGTACCCATAGGTACACTCGCCATGGATACAGGAATGTCCAGGGTGGATGGACGATGGTTCCCAGACATAGAACCAGTCGTCACAGGTGGGTCCATTGGAGGATCCACCATCATGGATTGTTCAAGTTCGTTTTCAGGAGCCATAAGCGCCTCAGCATCACGGATAGACAGACGTAGGTCAGCCTCCGCAATTGCATCGTTCAGCTCCATCAGTATCTGAACCGCCTCTCTAGTCTCACTTTCCGTTATCTGGTAAGGTGACTGACAAGAGGTGGTATCGAGTATTGGTGTTGAGACAGGAGTCGAGTTATATGACTCTGCCTGCAGTTCATTCACCACCATCCTCGCTAGAGTGGACACCCCGGCTGGAGTATCCATAGTCTCAAAGGAAGACACGGTTGTGTCCACCCCCATTGTAGTATACTGCATCGTCTTAGCATCAGACGACACAGAGGTAGACGTCACAGCAACAGATGTCACCGAGACAGGTGACACAGGAACAGACGTCACAGCCACGGACGTCTTAGGAACAGACGTCACAGCCACGGACGTCTTAGGAACAGACGTCACAGGAGCCAACTCCGATGACCCACAGGCCATGGAGGTGGCAGCCACGTAACTGCAGTCGGCCTGGTGCGCCTCGTCTTCTGTAGATGGAGGTGGAGGACTCCTAGGGGTATTACTAGCCCTGGAGTCGGCTCTCAACCTTTGTGCGTATGCATCACCGTCAAATCCTAAGGGAAGAGGGGCAGAACCCCGTTCAACCCTGTACACACTCTCGTCGTACCAACTTGACAATGGTATCTCATAGCAGTCTACGAAAAACTCAGCCAACTCTTCATAGAAGTCATCGTTCTGCTGAGCTTCCTTTCTTTAGCTAGAAAATTCTTCTGTTAGACCACCAATTTCGTGTTCTAACTTCCGAATAATTTTGGTTTTTAGACTAATTTCAGTCCTGGCAGCAGTTAGCTTATGTTCAGCAGAGCTGACCATATCCTTACTGCGATCCAACTTGACTTTGAGATCATCAATTAAAAATTGACTTTCCATACGAGATTTTTCAATATTCAATCTCAAATCATCTACTATTCTGCTTGAGGTTGCTACCATGTCATCTCGTTGTCCCAACTGTCTTTTGAGGGCTTCATTCTCCTCAGTCATTTTGGACATTTTAGATAGGAGTTCTGCTTTAGCAGTCTCCACTTTCTCTAATTCGGCCAAACGACTTTCCTTTACCAATTGCTCAGCTTGAGCCCTAGCTCCTTGCAGAGCTAGTTGACAAGCGAGATCCAGTGTGTCAAATGAACTTTTAAGTCCAGTGACATACTGTTCTTTCAGAAGATTCCTGATACTTATATTCTCAGGGTGATCAATATCACCAGTCAGCTTAGGCAGAGGAACCGACTCCAAAGAGATATCTTCCTCACCCACTCCAGCTGATGGAGAGTTTAGTGAGAGATCCCCCATACAGGTAGATGGTGATGGAACGGAGGATAGTCTACGACCAATCTCCTGTTCCTTCCTCATCTCTGTTTTACTTGATTGAACCCTGCCTGTGGGTGGGGTGAATTTCTGGTCCACCCAATCATCCCCCTCAGATTGGAAATCAATCGTTCTATAGGTCATCTTAGATTTGGAATCCTCTTTCCCACTTACTGACTCTATCTTCCCTGTTACATACCCTTGACTATCAGTAGAAGTATTTTCTGTCTTTAATATCTTCCTTGATACTCCCGGGTTCCCTCTAGCTTCAGAGATTGTGGTAGGAGGTATTACCTCCTCTCCCACAAATACACAGTCATCCTCCTCCTCTACAGGAGAAGCCAACAGGTCATTTACCATTTTCTCCTCTATGGCTAGCCTTGGGCTAACAGCAACCCTCGGTAATGATCCGCCAGAGCCCTCCTTGTTGGATTCAGTAGTGTTCCTACTAAACCCACAGGAAGACCCTTGAGCACGTCTTTTGGTTGGGGTCGATCGGCCGTCAGGTGATGAGTCTATTCCAGCAGAAGCTGAGGACTCCTCCGAACCTGTGGTCCGCATCTCTCCTAAGGTAACCGAGACAGGAGTGTACACTCCATGGTCCACAGTTTTACCTTCAGACAGCATTCTACCTTTAGGAGGAGTGGCCAACTCCATTTTACTACGATAATCAGAGGCTTTCTCCGGAAAGTCCTGAATGTAGTATGGCCACGCCTTTCGATTCAACCACAACCTTCTCGGGTTATGGTTGAACACCAAGGTGTATGCCAACCCCTGTGGTACCCTTACACACTTTTCTCTGTCCGTGAGTCCTAAGGCCTCCGGACTATTCTCGAGAATATCTAGATTGGACATAGCAGTTTCAGCCTTCATATGGTGCACATCCACTAAATGCCTTATCATACAGCCCTTTCTAGATGTGCTGAAAGGTTCACCACCTTTCATACATTTAACTGAGCGATTAGACTTGGCCCGGCACTGCCACATCATCTTGGAGTGCGCGTGGAACTCCACTAGATGTCGTGCGAACTGGTACAGGTCCAAATACTCAGCTATTGGATTTCTATCCATACACTCATTGAATGGGCATTGCCCCGAACCTATTCTCCAACCTCTACCAGGTCTATAAGTAGGCATACCCGGCGGGACAAATGTCATCCAGGCCCATTTCAACCGATCTCTATCCTCGTTGGAGAGGTCGGCAGCCCTGTATGTCCCCATACTTTGCTTTATAACCTCATCCCAGAACTTGTACGCTTGATGTGCCCCTGAACTAGTATGCTCTAACCAGAACTCCATATCCCTCTCTGTATCTTCGTAGGATGGTAGCCTAGCTCGGCTCCCTATCTCCCCAGTAACCTCTCCTACATAGGGTCTGGACTTAGAATTATCGGAAGGAGATCTGAATAGTTTAGTACATTTCTTCTCGTTGAACTTGTCCAACTCTTGGATGTATGCCCCCCTGCATATCCTACTCCCGGGAATCACTGCATCCGGCTTAAATTTCTCGAATTTAGCTGCTAAATGCATTACTGCCATGTTTGGAATACGTTCCGGAGTTGACTGTGTAGGGGCATTCCAATCGGGTACAAAGTTACCATGCACCGGATGTAAACCATCCGCACGGTCATACGACATAGCACCCCACGGAGCGCCCACTGGAATGTCACTGACCGAGTGCACCGGTATCCCGGGCATATTCGGGTCAGTCCGGGTCACTCCCGAAGAAGGTGGTGACGCAATATTCCCAACCTGGAACAAGGGAAATCCCCCGGCCTCGAGTCCTTTCAACCCTGGCCCTGACACGAACCCCCTAGCCTGCGCCACTGATAAACCCATATCTACCAGTTTCCTTACATGTTCTCCCCGAGCTAGGAGATACTGTGTGGTTTTAACCTTTTCAGTTCTCCTTATCTCCGAGATATTACTGTGATTTCGGCGTCTCACACCCCTATTCTTCATCTTAGCCGGTGGTTGATACACAAATTTAGGTAAATCTGCATCCCGAAATCGTTTTGGAAGATCATACTCGACCGGAGCTGTTGACTCCAGGTCCCCCAAAGCTAACAATTCTCTCTGTTCCTGCGACAGAGGGGTAACTTCCGTCGAGTGACTCCTTCTATGGGAGTCCCCCGACGGATAGTTATCCGCCATGATAACTACACAGAGGGCGGCCCAGAGGAGCCCACTCTAAAAATGAGCTTAAATGAGTAGTAGAATCAGGAAAATTGTTACAAATGTGTCCTCCTGTACTACCTCACTTTAGTGTCTCCTCTCTCCCTCACATGTAGATGTTCTAACCGGTGTTTTACATACGCGGAGAGAGGTGCCTTCGCATCCACCCTCTCCAACGGTATGTGCAGGACTGACGCTTTCCGCGCCAAACCAGCATGCGTGCGCATCCAAGCGCAAAGGATCACGGGTACCGGATAGCCCTTCCCGAAGAAGTTATCCGGTATTATCCGAAGAAAACCGGGTGGCGGAGTAAACTGCGTAGTAGTTGCAATCTTCGCCGGGTTCTCTCGGATTGTATTTTACACATCATTTCAAGTAATAGCAATTCTTTAGTTCGTCACGGCTGTATTATTTGTAGCTTATGAACCTTCAGAACGCTGTTTAAACAAACATTATAAAAAAATACGTGTCAAAGTAAATTTCTTTGGTTGTCCGAACAAATTCGGAATACGTATGAGTCCCATTCTCATGTTGTTGTAACGAGTTCTACACCCGTACTTTCTACATAATATTTCTTACTAGGATCCTCATATCTATCCTTAGAAAAATTACTGACTAGGTTTGATTGGATTTTAATCCGAAACCATCACGACAAGTACTAAATGGGAAACCAACTCACAGACCATAGCATGTAAACATTCAAAACTAACTTTAGTAAAGCAGAACGTTGGGTACCCCAATGCCATCTACTGGTCAATTTCACCATTATTCCCGTCACAAAGACTAAAGAATAAAATCCGGTATTTCTCGTTGTGTTTTTGACAATTAGCACCAGTTACGCAACTTTCCGGGGTTTACCGGGTAAGTCCTTGGAGACCCGAACTATTTCGGGTAACCACAACAAACAAACCCAGCCCCGCCGCTCTTACGTAACAGCACCTCGACCCGCTATACGAGCACTTCTACGTATGGGTCCTTGGGGTTTCTTCTTCTCAATTACTGTAGGAACCTCCCTAGTTCCCTTTTCAGTAACCAACTTCTTCTTTTTCTTCCTACCATCGACTTTTCTAGCTGGCGTTGCTTTTCTAGTCTTCTTTGTAGGCGGGGGTGCCGTAACCTGTGTTTTACGCACCCACCTGGGTTGGGGCATTGGCACTTCTACCAAAGGCTCATTCTCATCGCCGGGCCGGCGACCTAGCCAAGGCTTCAGGCGATCCACATGGCCTGCAACTATCTTGCCTTTCACATTCTTCAACAACACAGTAACATCCGATATTACTTTTGTCACCTCAAATGGCCCATCCCAACCTTTCGAGATTTTTCCATGTACAGGTGGCTTCAATCTCACCACCTTCTGTCCAACTACATACTTCCTCTCTCTCAAGCCTGTATCATACCCTACTTTCTGATGGATGGCCGCTTTCTTCAAATGGCCTCTCACCAATGCATAGCCTTCCCGCAATTCTCTACGCAGAGATTCCGCAAATGCCACACGGCATGGGACATCCTTTCTCCGCAGTACACTGCCAAAGACCAAATCTGCAGGCATTATGATCTCAGATCCAAATACCAAGCTGTTAGGAGTGCAGCCAGTTGAAGCATGCACCGTACCGTTGTATGCATGAGCCACATACTGGGAAAACGTGTCCCAGTCATCCTGATTAGAATTAACCAGTGTGGTCAGCCCTTGAATCAACGTGCGGTTGAATCTCTCAACCATCCCATCCGACTGCGGTCGGTACGGATTAGTGCGTGTCTTAACTATGGCCAATTCTTCCAGCATCCCCTGAAAGAGACGCGATTCAAACTCCCTACCCTGGTCTGAATGTAACATGAGAGGTGCGCCAAATGTTAGTACCCACTCCTCAACCAAAGCTTGTGCGCAAGTTAATGCCGTGTGATCCTTCATTGGGATCACCCTCACGTACTTTGTATAGTAGTCTTGTACCACCATCATGCACACGTTGGAGTTTGGAGTTGTCTGGAAGCCAGTGATTATATCAATGGCTATCCTCGCAAATCTGACTCCGAACAGTTCTTGTCTGAGAGATGTTTTACCTTTCCCAGGGCCCGGCTTCACCAGGCAACACGTCGGGCATTCACTCAACCAACGTATTACGTCCTTAGACATCCCAGGCCAGTAATATCTCCTCGCTAGTTTGTCCAAAGTCCGTTTCCTGCCAAAATGAGCGGAAGTCTGATGACCATGGAAAAACTCGAATACTTCCCATCTCAGAGAAGCTGGCAAGACTATCTGTAGCCTTCTTCTGGCTTTGCCCTCCAGAGTTTTCCATCTACACAATAGGCCGTCTCGCACTACCAACTGCGACCATTGGCCCACCAAGTTCCTTACTTCCACACATTCTAATGACAGAGCAGGTCTGACGGGACGAGCAGCTCTCTCCAGGATCAGATTCCGTATCATATTGATACCATCGTCCTCCTGCTGAGCTTCAAGTATGGACTCCGCCGACCAAAACACCAAGTTCTCTTCCCAGGCCGGATCAAAATTCATTATTGGCGCCACCAACGCGTTATGTATGCCACAGTCTTCACAGTCCATTCTTGCACATCTTCGGATTGGTCTCCTAGACAAACAATCCGCATTCACGTGCTTCACTCCGCTCCGATGCTGAATCTGGGTATTCTCTATCCCTAATTCAGACAACGCAGAGATCCATCTGCCCATCATCCCATCTGCCTCCTTGAAATTAAGGAGCCATTTCAAGGATGAATGGTCTGTTCGTAGAATAAAATTCCCACCATACAAATAATGGCGGAATTTCTTTGTGTATACTACTATGGCCAACAACTCTCTCTTGGTGGTGCAATAATTGCGTTGAGTTTTACTCAAGCTGTTGCTAGCAAACGCCAAGGGCACTTCCCTACCCTCCTGCACTTGGGATAAGACAGCGCCTATGCTATCGTTGCTAGCGTCGGTGTCCAGGATGAACTGATCACCCTCAGTAGGATAGCTCAGCACAGGAGTTACCGTGAATAACTCCTTCAGCTTCTGAAAAGCCTGTCCAGCTGATTCCGTCCAAATAAACGGTGGTAGCTTCAACATTCCTTTCCTTTTTCCTACTACTAGCGCCTGTAAAGGAGCCGACACCTCAGCAAATCCGGGAATGAAATCGCGGTAGTATGAGCAAAAACCCAAAAATGACCTCACTTCTTTCTGGTCCTTTGGTGTTGCCCAACTAGCTACTGCCTCCAATTTCCCTGGATCCGCCGAAATACCTGTGCCACTGACTATTCGGCCCAGATATTCCACTGATTGCCTGAAGAACTTGCATTTCTTAGCTTTCAGTCTCAGGTTATAGGATCTCAGTCGATCCATCACCATGGTCAAATTCGATAGACACTCCTCCCGAGTTTTCCCGAAAACCATGATGTCGTCTAGATAAACCAGACAGTTTTTCCACAACAATCCCCTTAGCATTGTCTCCATCATATTCTCGAAAGTAGCCGGAGCATTGCATAAGCCAAATGGCATTACATTGAACTCGAACAACCCCCTGTGGGTTGTGAATGCTGTCTTTTCCTTATCCTCTGGGTGCATCCCAATCTGCCAGTACCCTGACTGGAGATCTAAGGTACTAAACCAGTGATTACCTCCCAAGGAATCCAGACTTTCGTCAATGCGTGGCAAGGGGTAGGCATTCTTCCTTGTAATCCCATTTAGTCTCCTGTAATCTATACAGAACCGACAGGTGCCATCCTTTTTGGTAACCATTACCACCGGACTAGCCCATGGACTATCTGAGGGCCTTATTATCCCTTCCCCTAACATCTTGTCCACCTCATCCTCCAATGCCTGCTTCTTAGACAACGGGAGGCGCCGGTATGGCAAGCGCAATGGTGGGCTAGAACCGGTGTCTATCCGATGAGTTACTCGGTCAGTTCTACCCAATTGCTCCCCTGGAGCGGAGAACAAGTCTGCATTCTCGCATAATAGCTGAGCCAGACTCTGTTTGTCCTCTTCCGTCTCCAAGTGGCTATCTGTCACTAACGGTAAAAGATGCAGTGGCAATCCATATCCTTCCTTCCTATCCTGCTCCCCAGTGTCTTGCAATACCACTGGCATAGCGGATGGATCCAAAGCTCCTATTTCCACTGCTCTCTTTACTGCTAACTCTACTTCTGGTGAGTCAGCTCTTCCTACCACGTCAGCATATGTTACGTCCCCAAAGGTCGTCCCTTTTTCCAGGTACACATCCTGAAAAGTCATATTACTGACTGGTACTACTGTTCGTCTTGAACTCTGCACTAAGGCACTGGTGGAAACCAACCCCAGCTTACTCAAATGCTGCTGATTCGGTTCCACCACCCCCATGCGGTCGAATTCCATTTCCCGGCAGTATACAACTACATTGCACACATGGCGGGGAGGAATTCGCACTGTCTGAGAGACAGACGAGACGCCTGAAATCCGGCGGAGTACACACTGGACCTTCATCTCTTGTGGATACTGAAGAGTGAGTTCCCCTGTCACACTATCCAATACCGCTCCATACAGAGAACAAAAATCTACTCCCAAGATTCCCTCATCCGTCAATTCAGCTACAGTTGTTGAAACAACAAATGAATGTTGATTCACCCAAAAGGGTATCACCTGTCTGCCATGTGTCCGCATATGAGACCCATCAGCACTTCTGACCGACCCAGACCCCACAGGGTTAGTCGACAGACCTGCGAGCTTCCTGAAGAAATGGTGACCCATCATGGAGTGACTAGCTCCAGTATCGATCAGAAATTCCCCCGAGCAGCCCTGAATCTGCACAGGCAAGTACCATCTCTTCCCTTGTAAAGGAGAAGGTTGCAAGGCAAATCTCTGGATTCCAGCTTCACCGCCCAAGTCATATCCCCTCGAGTTGAGAAACTTAACTATAGGATCATCGGGTTTGAGTCGCGAAGCACAAAACCTTTCTACTTCTTCCGCCAACTCAATTCTGCGGACAGTGTCCAGATGAGCTAAATCTTCAACACCTTTCTCGTCCGTTCCCTGGGGCCCATCTCCACCTGGCGGATCAGACTCAGGTGCGGCTAACCCCAGCGGTTCCCATGAAATGGAATCTTTTGATTCTCCCCTGATAGTACCTTTGACAATCACAGGTGGGGTTGTTATCTTGTCATCGACAACAACCCCTGTTAGTTTTCCGTTGGTGGTGGGCTTTGGTCAGAAGAGGGTCCGTCTTTTTGTTTCTCGACCGATGATACATTCTTAGTATCCTTGGACCAACATGTCCTTGCAAAGTGACCCTTCTTCCCACAATTATAGCATTTTGTGTCTTTGTTGGGTTTCCCCTTACCGCGACCACGAGTTGCGACCTTTTCAGCCTTCTCAGCCTTACTACGCTCCTCCATGACTTTTCCGATCATGGTCTTCAATGCACCCTCCTCTGGCGCTTGAGCGTCTGATCCTGGAACCTTTCGTCTTACATAAAAAGAACGACGTCCTTTCCATTTAGGATCTATTGCTGCCACCTCTTGCACTCCCTCTGTAGACAGTTCAACCTCTTCTACGGGCATCTCTATCACTGCTACAGGGGCTGCCTCTACAGTTTTCAACAGCTTCCTCTTTCTCAGAGCATCTTCCGTAAGCTCGAAGATATCTGCTAGTGACATAGTGGTCTTCCACTGTGAAGCAATCTCGCTCGACAATCTTTCGTCTTTAAGTCCATCTATATACAGGCTGGACAACTTCCTTACCAGCCATGGATCACTTGGACTCATAGATGCAAATGCTTCTGCTGCTAGCACTCTGAGAGCCATTCCAAACTGTCTGTGCCCTTCACCGGGCTTCTGAACTCTTGCCTCTAGCTCAGATGCGGGATCCGCACCGGATGTGGAACCTAAAGCCCAAGAAGCTGTTTCCACTAATCCCTTGTACGTTCTTCCCCCGCTTAATTCAAAGCTTGTTAGGGCGGGATCACCAGGACCATCCCGCAGACACCATGACAAAGCTGCAAGGCACTCATCGCCTTCCCAACCATTATGTCTCATATCTGCTGAAAATCGTGTGAACCATTTTCTCCATGGAACCGAGCCATCATACTGCTTCATCTTGATCGCCTGTTTCCTCACAGGTGTCATCCCCGTTCTCAACGGTATATCAGCCTGGCTCAAAGCATAGTCCACTGCCTTAAAGTTCCCCACGTCATTCGGTACCGCATCAATCCCCAATCTTCTAATTGCTGGATTGCTCTGGAACACTGCCTCATCTTCCATTGACATATTTCCCCTATGTTGATAGGGTGTCCCACTCTGGTTAGTACCTCCGGTCCTTGGTGTATACATGCTTCCTGGAGTTACATGACTGCCAGGTAATGGGGGAGGTGGTATATTGAACATAGGCCTCGCGTTCCCATAACAGTTATCCGGTCCCACATTGCCCCATCCCCCGTAGGAGGTGTTAGGCCCAGCCAGATTCCCTTGACCTGGCGGCCGAGCATTCATGTATGCTCCACCGGGCAAACCTGGTCTACCTACTGTAGACACATTTATCGGAACTGTAGGAACTTGCCTTGTCCCTGGAGCTGGAGTAGAATGAGCACCTGGAGCTGGAGCAGTGTTAACTGGTCCCACAGGAGGCTTGTTCCCTGTAGCCTGGGCTACCGGAACGTCTCCTTTTACTCCCTTAGTGTCATTCTCCACACTCACCGATTCTGTTTCTTCAAGAAAGCAATCTAACTTTTCCTGAAACAGTTTTTCAACTCTACCACACAGTTCTAACATGAACTCCTCATTCTTATCAAACTTACTGCCATGCATCGATGAGTGTCCACTCACACTGGATAACATATCTGCTGTATGTATCACCATGGAACTATCTAGATCCTCAGTGACAGGTGGTTTCACTACCTCCTCCACCGTATTGACTATAACTACTGAGGGCTCGTCGGCAGTCACAAAGGTCTCATCTCTGGACACCTCCTGCGCCTTTCCCACCGGGTCCCCAATATCCTTCGTCCCTTTTGGTTCTAGCTTATTCATCATGTGATTTTCAGCTTGTTGAGCTAGTGCCTCTAACTCTCCCAGCTTATTATCCTGCTTCTTCAACAACTCATCATACTGCGCTACTTGTAACTGTCTTGCTAGAATCTCGGAACTAATTTCTTTATTCCGCACCACTAGCTTTTCTGTTTCAGACTTCAGTCTGACTTCAGTACCCTCAAGTAGACCCACATTGACAGAAATCTGCTCCAGATGTTTGATCTGAGCTGCATGTTCCCCAATGTTTCCTGACCTTTTTGCCAAAAAACTCTTTTCAAAAGCTTCCCTTTCTTCCTTCAGCTTCTTGAGGGATTCTTCCTCTAGCCTTATCCCTTCCTTCATATGCTCATGCTCGTTTCTCAATCGGAGCGTCCTTATGTCCTCCAGTCTCAACCTTTCCCTGGGCTCATAAGGCGGAACCTCTAGACCAGGTATTGTCAACCTAAAAGGATCCGGGAACAGCTTATCTCCTCTGGAGATTCCATCTCCCCTTGAGGTTACCTCAGCTGTCTCTTCCCCTTCCTCAGGAGTTTCCTCTAGGTCGTCTCTTTTGACAACCTCAACTCCTTCCTGACTAACTGGGACTACCACTCTAGTCCCTCCCACTGCTTCTACAGTGGGTACTGGTCTACGTTCCCATCTCACTGGTATAGCTACTGTACCCTCCAGACTAGGTATACTAGAGTCACTATCCTCTCCAGCATCTTCCATGGTCACCTGTCCAAGCGTCACATCCTCCCGTGAGGTGCCCCCCACCTGGACAGGTCCTTCCATAACCCTATCTGACTCTAGAGCTGGACGTTTTGCTGGAGGATCCCCTTGTGAATCCTCAGATCTCACCTCGTGGGCCTCCTCCTCTCCTCCATGTCCAATTTCCCTACTCTGATTGAAAGTATGTACCTTCTGCCTAGCATTAAACCTCACCCTAGATCGTAATCTAGGACGCATTCCCTCCCCTTGGTTAGTAACCAACGGGGGAGGTACCTCCGTATCTGACATATCTTCACCACACAAAAGCAACCTGTAATAGCTATCCTTGAAACCTACCAATTCTGGTTCAAACATATAAGAGCTTACCTCTCAATTTCAGAAAGAAGAGTAAAAAAATAAATGTAAATCAATACTTACCCAAAGTGGTCACGGCACCAGTGTAGCTGTTGGCTATTCTAAGATAGACATCTGCTATGAAAAACTCCAGATTCGAAAATAGGTTGTTCAGAAATTACATTTTATTCATTCTGACATACGGCTCGTAATCATACAGACGGATAGCAACAATCAAATAGGCTTCTGAACACCAGTGGTCATATGAACATACAGGAGGTATACGCTCACGGTCTAGTACATAATTCCCGAGTTCCAAGGCTCTCTTCCATCTTGGTTAACTCCACTTGGATCAGACTCCCCCAGAGGGAGTTCTGTACCCGGAGTTGTACACCAGTGCGTCTATCTCCTCTAGTTCCCCCAGAGGGTGGAACAGAGAAAGACGCAGGGTGACCAAGGTGGAAGCAGCGACAGGACTAGGCCTAAAAGGTACAACAGAGTTCGGGGAAGCTCTGTTGTGGAGCAGCCAAGCTGGCCGAAGTGCGCAGCAAGACTGGGTCCTCGATTAGCAGAACCCCAGGTCTTATGTACTGGTCGTTATGTAATTCTCTCCATTACTCGTAAACACTTGAGTTCCCGAGGAACTCCGGGTAACCACGCGCCGGTGCATCCGAGCCGACACCGTACCCGAGATATGTCGGGTGACACGTGGCGGTCACGGCTCAATGCACATAACCAGGCCGCGCTCCACCATTCCTCAGGTGGGCTTATATAACCTTATACTCGGCAGTAGACAGGAGTGCGGCCTGGATACACGACAACACATATACCAAATATAACTCCAACTGGTTCCATAGAAATAGTACAGCGGCGACCCACTACACTATGATGGAAACTCTTCTGAGTGATCTGTTGTGGCGCAAATGTTTGGTATACTTGGATGATGTTATTGTCTTTGGCAAGACTTTTGAAGAGTGTGCGTTGAACCTCGGAGAGGTTTTGGAGCGAATTCGGTCCAATGGCTTGACATTAAAGCCGAAGAAATGTGAACTTTTTCGGAAGTCCATGGTCTATTTGGGCCGGATCATCTCCACCGAAGGTGTGCAGGCTGATCCGGCTAAGTTGGAGACTGTGGAGACTTGGGAAGTTCCAAAAGGACCAAAGGATATCAGATCCTTTTTAGGGTTCTGTTCCTATTACAGGGACTTCATCCCCGGATTCTCTAGGGTGTCTCAGCCATTACAACGGTTGAGTCATTGGACTCCGGGGAGGAAAAAAGAACCCTTCCCATGGGGGATGGAACAGAATGAAGCCTTCAAAGAGATTAAGGCGTTGTTCCGAACCACCCCGGTGCTGAGATACCCTACGGAGAAGGGGCATTTCATCCTTGACACTGATGCGAGCAATGAGAGCATCGGGGCCGCATTGTCCCAAATCCAGGACGGAGTAGAGGTCCCGCTGGCGTTCGCTAGTAACAGTATGAACAAGGCACAGAGAAATTATTGTACTACCAAGCGAGAGCTGCTCGCAGTAGTGGTGTACACGAAGAAGTTTCGGCACTTCTTATATGGAGGAAATTTCACACTCCGTACCGATCATTCGGCCTTGAGATGGCTCCTTAATTTTAAGGACGCCGAGGGAATGATTGGTCGGTGGTTGAATCACCTCAGCGAGTTCGGACTGGAAAACTCTCATATCCAGCACCGAGCAGGCACGAAGCATATTAATGCTGACTGTCTGAGTAGACGTCCGGTACGCCGTTGTGTGCGTCCGGAGTGTGGGGATTGTGGTGCTCACAATGCTGTGGTAGCGAGTGTGCGTTTGCCTTATGATGGGTTGTTGCAAAACCTGTTGGATTGGTCCACCGACACTATAAGGACGTACCAGATGGCCGATCCTACCATAGCACGACTGAGGGAGCTTGTCCCTACTGGGGTCTGTCCAGTGAGACCCGAAATATCGCTGGAAAACCGTGAAATGCGACGTTTCTTGGCTCAGTTCCACGAACTGGAGGTCCGAGACTCGTTGTTGTGCAGGTGGAAGACTTGTCCCGGAAAGCGGAGGGTGCTACAAATGGTAATCCCTGCTGCTATGAGGAAAGACATCCTGTACTACTGCCACGGCCATTCCACTAGTGGGCATTTCGGAAAGAAACGCTCGTTGGAAAGGCTGAGTCGGAGATACTACTGGCCCGGCATGTCAGGCGACCTTTTAAGGTGGATCGAGACCTGTCCGGCCTGTTGTTTAGGCAAACCTGGTCCTGGATTAGGAAAATTGCCACTGCAACAAGAGCTATTCGGAGTGAGATTTGCTCGAATAGCTGTGGACATTATCAGTGGAGTTAAACCAACTCCAAAAGGTAATACGTGTATGATGGTGGTCTCGGACTACTATACGAAATACACCCGAGTGTACCCACTCGAGGATCATACCGCTGCTACTTGTGCGGAAGCATTGGTGAAGGGGTGGATCCTCCATTTGGGGGCTCCTTTGATGTTACATAGCGATCAAGGGAGAGAATTTGAGTCCAAACTATGGACAGCTATGTGCCATCAGTTGGCTATATGCAAAACTCGGACCAATCCGTACCGACCACAGTCCGACGGGCAGGTGGAGCGGTTCAATCGGACCTTGATCCAGGTTTTGAAGCCATTAGTGAACTCCCATATGGATGATTGGGATGATCAATGCGAATTTGTGGTGCATGCGTATAACAATACGGTCCACACTTCGACAAATTGCACACCGAACCTCTTGGTGTTCGGAGAGGACTTAATCATGCCGGCGGATTTGGTATTCGGGGTGGTAGGGATCAGTCCGGAAGCACCATGTACGGTGCTATTTGTGGAATCTCTACGAGAGAGGTTCAAATTTGCCTACGAAACAGTTAGGGCTCATTTGCTCAAAGCTGCGAATTGGCAGAAGGTGGGTTATGACACCGGATTGAAGTTACGACGATTCGTAGTGGGGGATAGAGTGATCCGCCTACACGAACCGCTCTGCAACGTCAAACTGGCGAATAACTGGGATGGACCACACACGGTGGTTAAATGTATCAGTCAAACGACTGTGTTGATTCAGTCCGAAGCAGGACGCATCCGGACGAGCCATGTGGCTCGGTTGCGTGCTTGGGCTGGAAGGGAGCTCACCCCGGAAACGGAGGTGGAGAAGGGAACTTCGGAGGCTAAATTTGTACCTTTGGAAGGGGTGTCAGTGGATACCCCTAAGAGAGTGGTACAAAAGAAGCTCCGGAAGACCGTGAAAAGGAAAGTCTCGGCAGGCGAAGGAAGAAGGGCACGGAAAACTAAAATCAAGGCTGGAGTTTTAGTTAAGAACGAGTGTCCTTCGGCCAGGTTACGAGAGGTGGACGGGAAACCCGTTCGGCGAAGCCCAAGGCTGGTGGCTAGAGGGGCTGTAACCTAGCTTGTTTACACAACGAGTGTGGTGTCCTGTGTTGTCCTATATGTTATATGTATGTTACCAACAGGGGCGCTCAAAGTCAATATGAAAAGAATGTAAGAGTGCTCCCCGAGGGTGGTGGACGGATAATCCGGTGGGGTAATCTTCGATTTCCCATAAATATCCACTAATACTCCTGATGAGCTCTTTATTCGAAGTATATTTTGACTTTTGTGAGCCGCCTACGTAGCAGTGTGATCCCCCGAGCCCGAGCTGCGGGCGGGAAAGGTCGTGACCTGATTAAACAGTAATTGGGTCACACCGGGTAACGGGATCGCGTCCAATCACGCGAGACGCTGCACATGCGCTTTGTTTTAAAAACAAAAGCGAGGGAACGCCATATTGATTTTGGGCTCGCCCCGGTCAATAGCGGTGTTGGTCGGCAGCGTGGAAGTTGGTGTTTTGGGCGGCTAGAAGAGGAGAAAAGTCAGTTAAAGAGTTGTAAGCAGTGAGTACTCTTTCCTGGTGCGTCTGAGGCAAAGAGGGAGACGGGGAACTAGTGTTTTCCCCGTCAAAACTCCCGTCGAAAGACACTTTGACGAAGTGAGGATGGCCGAGCAACAGCTCCGTCAATCCGAACTTTCCGGACACTCCGAGGTGGCATCCGCCACCGAGGAGGCAATGGATGCTCAGAGCCCTAGTGGTGATGAGTTGAGCCAGACACTGTCGGAACTCCGTGTAGATCCGGCCGTGTCCCCGATCCGAAAGTCCCCGTCGCCGGACGGCAGCGAGGACTCCGGAGTGCTGCAAGGACTCGCCTACACCCAGGTAGCGGTGGATCCTTCCGAGACGACTGCACGTCCCTCCCGGATATGCAGTCTCAGCATATCACCGAACCTCAAGCAGACGGTTGCTCGCAAACTGTCTATGGGGAGTGGAAGTGATTCCGACACTTCACGTCCGAGGACGCGCGGTGGGAAGGGTGCTACCCGAGATCGGTCCAAGTCGGCCGATACTAAGGCTAGCACTAAGGCTATCAAACACTCTGGTGTGGGAAAGAAGCCTCCGGGAAAGGACGAGCCTAAAAAGCCCGCTCTGAAGAAGGAAAGTACTGCGAGTACAAAGAAGCCGGGTTCCAAGGCTGCCACTGCAGCGGCCTCCAAGGATCCGAAGACGGTGGACCCCAAGGCTCCTGCTACGAAGGCGCCTAAGGGTCAAAAGAAAGCTGATCCGAAGCCTGGAGCTAAGGACCAGCCAGGGAAGGGGCCGACGTCTGACAGCACTAAAACTGTCAAGACTCCGGGTCCCAGTAAGTCCAACCTACCGATTCCGGCCAAGGGGAAAGGTAGTGGGAAGGCAGTTGTAACAACAGCTGCTCCGACCTCAGCCGTTGACGTGTTGTCCTTCTCGCGAGGGTTAGACAACAGCTCAGCAGTAGCTGCTACAGCCGCTGCGATGGCTAGTACGAAGGGACATGGGGGAGCCCGTCCGAAAACGGTAGTTCCCCCCGAGGCACCTCGGACCGAGGAAGCTATGGATACAGCATCCGCAGCCCATACGGTCCAGGTAGTGCAGGATGTGCTGTCTGGCATCACATTCAACCTCCCGACTCCCCTGGAGCCAAGGAAGGAGGTACCCGTTCGGGTGGAGTTACCTCCTCCAAAAGAGGTACCCGTCCGAGTGGATACTCCTCCACAGTCGACCGAGCCTGCTCTGGAACCATCCAATGCCATGGATATTTCAGAGGAAGCCGGGAAACTGGATCAGGCTGCAGGTGGTGGTCCGACTGGATCGGGGGTGCAAATCCTCGCTCCACATCGGCATGACGCATGGGATAAGGAGGAAGCCGACGTCCCATCCCTGCTCCGAGGTGCTATCATCGACCAGATGAGCGGCACAGAGGTCAGATCCTTCGATCTGATCCAAATGCGAACCTTCCGGGGGCTGGACGAGTTGTCTGCCAGGTTCCCGGCTTGGTTCCCGGATCGCCTAACGGCGGCAATGGAGGATCTTACCAAACATTCAGAGACGGCTCGCTTAGTTGCTGAGACCGAGGGACGTCCCGAACTTATCGCGGCCTTGGAGTACGACCTGCAAACTGCAGCGGAATTCAAGACCGTGCATAGCCGGCGGGAGAAGAGGAGACTTCTGACGCCAGCAATGAAGCTGGCTCGGAGTATGGAACAGAAGACCAAAGAGTCCATTCTGGATGCCACTCTGGAGGGTGAAATGATCCAACAGAACACGGCCGCGGCTAGGTCTGCAGACACTAGTCAAATGGAAAAGGCCAATCGGAGGGACCAATACCTACGAGAGACCATCAAGGTAACCTCTCGGAAGGGGGGTCGATCCGACGAGGAGGTAGAAGCGGTTCTGAAGGGATTGGATGAAAATTCTCTCCCGGACGACGAACTTCAGGTTCTGGTCCGGAATGCACTCCGAGCCAATGCTGCAAGTGGGTTTAAATATTTTAAACCCATGTGTGTGAATGACTGTGTCAAGGACAAGCGGGCCTCACACATTCCGGAAGAGGTGGGTCCTGACGGTCTCTCCGATGACGAGGAGTGGATTAAGACCGATCCACTCGAGAAGTCGGTACAGTTGTACCACTTTGAGCTCCTGGACAAGGTTCGCAATGGTAGTACCAAGTACCATTCAATCTTCCAGAAAGCTAAGTTGGCATGGGCTATGTCTAGATGGCATCCATTTAGCAAGTGCCCCTTTGAGCCTTGTCTCAACATCGACGAGACACTGGAAACGCCCCGAACTTGGCCTAGCAAGGTTCGGTACGCAAGACATGTTACCCGCTTTCATTTGCGTCACTACATGCGGTATGACTGCTTGAGTGTGGGTCCAAAGCAGAGCAAGGGTTGTCTGAATGGTGGCTGGTTCTACACTAGAGCCGATATCATCAGGCATCTTGCTAAGCAGCACGGGTTGGCTCTGGATGTCGCAGCGGAACGCATCCAGACAGCCCATCAGGAAGTCTACGCCCACTTCCCTCCAGTAGTGGGCCGGAACGAGAATCTCGAGGTGGATTTTGGCACCAACGAGAGAGGAAAGGTCCGGGTGTTTTACAAGGTAAACCCGGACGGCAACTACAACCGGGTTCCGGAAGGTGAGCTCTTCGATGAATTCGAGGAGTATCAGAAGCGTACCAGCACGCGAAAGGTGCGGACGCTCAGAAGAGACCTAGTGGGTCTTCCGAACAGGCCAACTCTAAGAAGGCCAAAACGGATGAAAGGAAATCCGTTATGGAGAAGGCGGATCCGGGCTATAAAGGACCGGCATTCACCTCTCACACGACTGACTGGAAAAAGGGTCCCCAGGGCAGGCCACCTCGGTCTGAACCGGAGGATCCGAACTCTAGCACAATGGGGTCCTTCGCAGAGGAGTTCCCCGAAAGTAACCTGGTTCCGGGTGATGAGTCGCAGACTCTAACCCAGACCGGTAAGACCAAGGCTCCGGCAAAGAAAACGCCGAAGCCAGTTCAGACCCCGGATCTCCCACCCGAGACCGCAGAGGAGGGGCGTCTAGTCTTGCGACTGAAGAGCCCTCCTTCGTTCCCTCCCGCCGACTTCACTTCCTATGAAGCCGGACAGGAGGCCTTCGGTCAATGGCAAGACAATTTTCATCGATTGCTTGCTGGCCTGAGTCAGGAGGTGGCGATGTTGTCGTTAAACACAGTGCATCATCTCCATCAGAGGGAGGTCGCTACCCAGAAGGCAGCGGCTGCGGAGTCCGTACAGGAAGAGCGTGAAAACGCTCGGACTGAACGATGTGCTGCTAAAACCGAAAGGAAGAAGCAGAAGCTGGCAGTTAAGAACGCCGAGGAAAAGCTGGACCACGAACGTCGTCGGTTCCGGGACTGCTTCGCGCATGAAATGCACGAATGGGATGGAACTCGGGCTCAAATCGAGCTCTGGCTCCAGGAGCTGACTCTGGCGGAAGCAGCGTCGGACTCCGAGGAGGAGGAGGAGCCGGCTCCACCCGGTTCCGGAGACGAGTCGGGCTAGATCATCTTATTCTAGGAGCCGATTAGGAGAAAAGGGGGGGTATCCTAAGTATACCAACCCTACAAGCAAAACCCTGAGGAAGGGTTTAGGAGTGTCCAAGCAGAGGAACGCGGCAGGCTGGCTACGCAAGGATCCAGTCTGCCAGGTGGTACTGACGGAGGAGGACAAGGAGATCCGGAAGGGACGCTGAACTCGGGATTGGAGCACTTTACCAACATGGATCCGATACAGGATGTTTTTTTATATAAACTATGGATATCAGGACCGAGTGCTCCTAATTATAAGTCCGAAGATCGCCTGGAGGCAGGACTATATTTTTTTTCTCTCTATTTATCATCTAAAAAGCTCCCGAGTATGAGCTATGAACTTTCTCGTTCCGGTGAGTAAGAGCTGAACGAAGTAGGTTCTGAAAGCCGGGCGGAATGCGACACCATCAACAGAGGATCCGGATCTTCGCTACAACACCACGTATGATGTCTTTTTGTAATAATACTTTAATATGTCTTTATAACTTTAAAAGAAGTGATATTGTTTATCACTTATAAGTATTATTCATTACGAGATTAATTAGCTCGGGGTCCTGAAGGGACGAAATTTTTTTACTGTGATATTGTACTTTTTCAAGTGTTTGTATACTATATGTATAGATTAACTCCATCTATCCTAGGGAATGGGGCGTAATTTTCATTACGGTCTATATGTGTAGAAATGTGTGTAATTAATACCTTTTTGTGTTCAACAGTATACGTCATATTGTTTGTAAGGTATAACTTCAATAAACCCCTAAGGTGGTATTTATAAGATAATGCCAGTCCGAAGTGTTTTCGGACTTTAACCTTAATTAATTTTTTACCTCCCGGTTATTATCTGGTAGGGGGTAGTGTAGGGGCTAGGGTTATACGGGTATGTTATATGACGAGTGCTGTTGGATGTTGTGTTGCGAGCTCAGTCCGAACCCTTCAGTCCGACGGTAGGTGGCAGCACCTACCTCGGGCTTGGGGTATGGACAGAGGTCGCTATAGGCTTCCGGTCTGCGTGTGCGCGCGCAGGCTGGCTGCCTATATATACCCAGCATCTGGCGGTACTCGTCGGTTACTCTGAGCCACGCTGGCAAGGAGACCCTGTGATCAATACGGCTGATTAGCCTACTGACCCGTTCCGAACTCTATAGGGAGTTCGCACACATAGATACTGCTTGTCTAGGTTCTCTGAATAAACCTGATTTGCAACCTGTAACACTTGATCCGAACTGTGTCGACTTTGTTCTTTAATTGATACTCTACCAATATCATAAAGAGACAAAGTATCGTTTATTACATGTGTATAACTGATGCTATCTACTCAGCAACACACCTGTGACACTTATCATATGCCGTTGTATGAAGGTACAAGACATTCCTCACACCTTTACATACAGCATTGTACAGGCGATGACCTTGAGACTGGGCCCCAATTGCTTTATACAGTTAACACTGTTTGTCTTACTAACGTTATGCAAGTTTTAAAGACATATAGAAAACGATAGAGCTATTGGAATCTACATGCTAACTACCAGCTAGTGTGAGGTCTGCGGAGCCCTCCCACCTGCATCCAATTTTTTACCCCCCCCCCATTTACCCAAATTGGGCATTGACTGGGTGAGTAAATCCCCGGCCACTGCTCTTTACAGCCCAGGTATCGACACTCGGGCTGTGATTTTCTCTATTTGAGACATGCATAATGCAGACCCTATTGTAAGACGGTCTATACTAGCTGATACACAAAACTTTCTTAATAATCTAAAAGGTGTGAGCATAGTCAGCTGCAATGCTCGTAGTCTAAACAGGTCAAAATTACGAGATGTGAAACTCAGTCTAGACTGTGACATTCTATGCGTATGTGAATCATGGGCACTGTCAGATACGGATGACACTTTATTTTTCTGGAAAGACAAGGTCATACATCGCCATGACCGCCCGCACAGGACTGGCGGGGGGCTATTAACCTATGTTGGAAATTTCCTCGGTCCATATTGTCATGTGGAACCAACTCTGCAACTTATGGAAGATAATATAGAAGTTCAGGCGCTGGTTTTTGACAAACCCACATATCGTAATTTTATACTTCTAAATGTGTATAGACCACCTAATATTGAACATGTGGATTTTTTCGACAAATTGGGTACGCTTTTTAGCAATATTGACAGGAATAGGTATGAGTTATGGGTTGTTGGAGATTTCAATGCTAACTCACGAGAGAGAAATTCAGGACCTGCCGTTGGTCTCTTTGATCTATGCAGAGAGACAAGTCTAAAGAGACTTATAGATGATATTACGCGACCAAATGATCATAATCTAGTTGGTGGAACCTGTATAGACCATATACTAACCGATTGTGACATTGTAAGTAGCGCAGGTGTCTTAAATTGTTTAATATCCGATCATTATCCCATTTATGCCTGCCGCAAGAAGGGAAAGGAGGTACGGTCTCCAACCACCTTTACAGGTAGATCATATAGGTCTTATGACAGAGATGATTTCCTAGAGTATCTCGCGTGCATGGACTGGACTGGATTCTATGCCACCTCTAACCCAGATACACAATGGCTATTCATATATAATGCAATCATTTCATACCTAGATATCTATTGTCCTGTCAAAACTATCACCATAAAGAAAATGTCAGAACCTTGGGTCACTCCGGAAACCATACAGCTAATAAATGACAGGTCAAACATGCTCCAAGAACAGCGGGTCACCAAAGACCAAGCTCTCTTAACCCTTTCGTGCCCGGAACTCCAAAAGTGCGCGCTTTTACACCTATATATGTTCAGCAGAGCACCCTGGGTGACATAGGGCTCAGATTGAGATCATTTTAGGCCTGAATCAAGCACAAATACATAGAATTTCTAACGATACCAGGTACCCTATGGTAGCATGTGTGTGTGTGTTGATGGGATGCTGTACTAGAATATTTTATGAGTGTAAAAGTAGACTTAAAAGCACTAAAAGTGCGCGCTCTAGCAATAGTAAGGCAGATTAATTACAGAAATATTGATAAAATAATGAAAATATTGATTAAAAATGATTAAAAAATGATTAAAATCTTTTTTTAAAGTTTTTTTCTAAGGATTCCAATCACAATGTTATTATCCTCCTATTTCTAATAGTTATGCCTTCATTTGGAACCCCAAAAGAACGTTTTCTAAGCCAATGTAGGACATTACCATCTAAAAGAGCAAAATATGGCCTTTAGATGGCAATATTGCTTGATATCAGTGAAAAGAATGTTTCTGGTTGTCATGGCAACCCAAGATAGAATATTGTTTTAAATATTTTTGAAAGGGACATTTCAATAGCTTTCAGAAAATATAATATAAAGCATATGTCAGAACAATATATTCATTGGTTACCTAATCTACCAATATTGATGTAAAGAAACTGATTTTCAACAATAGTTCTGGGCACGAAAGGGTTAAAAGCAGTCCATAAACTAAAAAATCGCATTCAAAGGCAGTTGGAAAATGCAGAAGGAGAATTTGTCATCACCACCCTGGAAAGGTCCGAGGGAGACCCATCCAAATTTTGGCGAGAGGTAAACCAACTTGTTAATCCGGTCACAAAAAATCTCACTATTCAACTAACTAATGAACTAACAGGCGAAATTATCGCCATAGAAGAAACTGCCACATACATCAATAACTATTTTGCCAATATCGGCCAAGACCTATTCAGCAAACTACCACCGACAGGCATAGACATACCTGACCCGGTAATAGACGAGGCTGAAGATGTAAATGACCTAGATTTGAATGAGTTAGTCAATGGGGACCTGGTTCTGACACTGATAAGGAAAGTTAATATCGACAAGTCATGTGGCTTGGACGGTGTAAACACCAAAGTACTCAAAGATGCAATGCTGTTCTTATGGCGGGAAATGACTTTAATTTTTAAGAATTCCCTCAATGAAGGTATTTTCCCTGCATCCTGGTCATGTAGATTGCTCGTCCCAATCCCCAAGAAGGGAAATCTCAGTCACATAAAGAACTGGCGTCCAATTACGCTCTTACCACTGCCGGGCAAGCTTTTAGAAAAGATAGTACACAAGGTCCTATCTGACTTCCTGGAAAATGAGGCACTTTTGAGTAAAAAACAGTTTGGCTTTAGAAAGGACAAAAGCACAAGTGACGCCGTCTTTAGTGTGGTGAGTGACCTCTTTGAGGCACGGGATGATGGGAAGATAACTGCTGCCTGCTACATAGACTTCTGTAAAGCCTTTGACAGTGTCCACCACCCTACCCTAATAAATAAAATTGCATCTCTAAATTTACACAGGAAATTAAAAAAATGGCTTATGGAATATCTGGCTCACCGATCGCACTGTACAATAGCTAATGGCAAAAAATCACAAAGTTCTCCAGTTAATTTTGGTGTCCCTCAAGGCTCAATTTTAGGCCCCCTCCTCTTTATCCTGTTCATTAATGACCTGTCTGACTGCATCAAGAATTGCAAATTTTCCATGTACGCCGACGATATAGTGATATACGTCAGCGCGCAAACGCATATTGAAGCAACTAGGCTGCTACAGGAGGATATCGACAGAGTAGGCTTATGGTGCCTATCGAATGGCATGACTGTGAATGCCCAGAAAAGCATGTGCATGTTCTTTGGCTCAGACAATAAACTAAGTGCTGCTGGTGACCCTGTCATATTTCTCAACGGCGTAACCTTACCCACTTGCACGTCATACCCATATCTCGGTGTTGAGTTGGACAGCCGTCTATGTCTAACCCCCCACATAAATCGTGTCAAAAAGAGCCTAGGTAACAAAGTTTATAAACTCAGCAAGCTACGGAAAAACATGACTAACAAAATCAGCCTAGAAATTTATAAAGTTATGATTGTGCCAACTTTAGAATATTGTTCCTTTTATATAGGATGTGCCCACAGTGGGGAATTGCAAAAAATCCAAAGAATGCAGAACCATGCACTAAGGGTATGCCTGCGCCATAGAATACGTGCTATCAGTATTATTGACTTGCATGCCGAGGCAAACATAGAATTATTAGAGCGACGGCGCAAGCTTCAGCTCCTCATGATAATGTGGAAGAAGGTGCAAGATGGCGAAGCCTTGGTGGTCCTTAATGTCCGCACACGGGGTGACCTAAAAATAAGGTTTAAAAAGCGTCGGGCAAAATCATGTTTCTACCAAAAGTCCCCCTATTATAGGGGTGTGTGCCTGTGGGACCTATTGGATAAAGATGTTCAAAAACTTAAATCAAGGGAAGCTTTCAAATGTGCCATAGACAAATTACCACTTGTGCTACCGCCAACTTGACATCATCAGCTAGCATACATAATGTATCACATTCTGACATACTTATTACTCATGCGTCCATGCTATAGTACATCAACACTCCATTGGTCACACACCTGAACTCGTCAAGAAATTTGTTAAGCACCACTATTAACCACATGGATTATTATTGTAAGGTAATAGTGGGCGCGCTGAAAAACGTTCCAGCACGGAACGATGTGTGCTAATAAAAAATCAATCAATCAATCAAGGGACCTTTTAGTGAGGGTCAGGCTATGCTGTGCATTCTAATAACAGGCTGGACTAGGGCCTACTGCAAAATTGCTTGAGAGTCTGGCCAGGCTGCACCCTAATGCCAGAGCCCGGCGCTAGGTTTCAATGCTGGACTCTTGGTGGCTGAAATAGACTCTCACAAGAGTCCAGCATGGCCAGACTCTGGCATGAAGATCCAGCATGGCCAGCTCTTTGGGTGAGTTTCGCAATGCATGACCTTCATGTGAGTGGGTTTCAGTCACTGAAATGCCCAACCTTTGCATGAGAGTCATTTTGGCGACATATAGCCATCGTCCAGCTTGCACTCATATTTTTCTGGATGTTGGTCCTCGAGTTCATCTGGAAAACTGCAATAAGAGCACAATGTCCCACCCATCCGACCCCACAGCTACAGTTTCATCCGCACCAACACTAAATAGTAAGTGCAGGTACAAAGTAGAATCTACTGTAGTTTTACAGTGGCTACTGTAGATTTACAAAAGATTCTACTGTTTACCTACAATAAGCTGTACTTCTACAGTATAGATTCTACTGTACACCTACACAAATGGCAACCAACTCTTTACGGTGAAGCTTGCACAATTTTTACCTCTGCATCCCTAGCGTCTTTGCTGGCACCTGGGATCCCTGGTTAAAGTAGTTCCGGCGCCCTGGTTACTGCGGTATCAGAAGTTTAGGCATGAGTGGCGTATGAATCCCCTACCCCTTCTCCCATCTCCTTAGGAGTGAACACACACTCACAACATGGCCCCTCAAATAACAGCGACGACGCTCGGGTTGCCCGAGGTCGACATCGGACGAGCTTGCCATCCTTATAGTTATACTCACAGATACACTGTGAACCATTTACACGTTTTAATATCCTCTATCCATCTTCTTGGTGAATCTACCCCACAATTATAGCACCCTTAACGCAGTGCTAACTGCCCAGACGCCTCCCGTGGAACTGGCAGTTTATCAAATACTGTGAGAATATAGACACTTATTTCTACATCTTTACTACACCCTATAGCTAATCTACTACCACATATCTCTCAGTTATACTGTGGTAATCCTTCCTCCAGGTGCATATAGAGAGCGGAATGAGAACTCTAGGAGCGAGAATGGTCCCTTTAACTCTGGAAAGTGGAGCTCTATAGGTCATTACATCACATCCATACTGCTCGTGTTGCCGATAATGTAGAACGTCTATGGTGCTCTATGTCTCGAAAGAGGTCACCCGGGGTCTTAACCATTCAAAGACGGCATGATACCTTAATGCATCATGTCCTTGGTCGTCATGATGCATGCATGCAGCCCTGGCGAGTAACTCGCCAGTCCTGGATTCAAGCATCATGCCGACCCTATGGGATTGATACACTCCCGACGGGATGTCATATATTAGCATCATGCCGTCCATATATAGTTAACTAAGGCCTACACAGTGCTATATAATGCGCTGCACTTTTTATCTCAGCATGAAAAGGCGAATCTACAGCTGTATAGTGAGTAGTTCGCCATCGCTGCATTATGCATCATGTCGACCCTATAAACGACCGAGGGCTCAGCATGGTGTAACCACGGGCGAGTTACCCACTGGTGATAGCCTACATGTGTGCATCACTGCAACAAAATCAATGACCATGAAACCTTAAATCGTTGATATACACGAATGCATGCAGCCCTGCATCCATGCATCATGTTGACGCTATGAGAGTGGGTCAATCCCATGATAGGGCCGACATGATGCTTGAATGCAGCCCTGGTGAGTTACTCGTTTGAGCTATATCGAAAAACCATCTTTACTGGGGATTCCCTTTTATTAGATAAAAATGTGCAAGGCATAAACCTGATGTGCAACCTTCCCCTCCCGCTCCCCCGCCCACGTTGATCCTGTCGGGCCACTTCCATAGAATAGAGAAGGGTTGCGATGGTAGCGAGATGCATACATAGAGATAGGATTAGATTGGCTGGACAACTTGTCTGATCGACAGGATTGGAGAAGCCCTGTGGATCCAGAACAGAAGCGCTGGAATAGCTGTAATAATTAGACCGACAAAATATTATGATACAAGGTCACCAGTGAAATACATGATTTAGCATTGATCTCCCATGAATTGCGTAATCAGTCCCTTTGTTCCAGGTGTGGGAGGAGTGAATTAGCTCGAGATGGGCACTCAGAAAAGTCAGCGTCATTGTCGCTAAAACCAGTCTCACCTGAAAGTCAGGCAGTGCCTGACTTTCAGGTGAGAGTAGTTTTAGCGACAATGGCGCTGACTTTTCTGAGTGTGGGGGTATACCCCTGACTATACCTCAGGTACCCGGTACATGTATGGCATCCCCGGAATGACATCTTATGAAAAATCCAAAATGGCATTTTCGCTGTCTAGTCCCTAACCCCGACAATCTAAATACTAGATCCATGCAGTGCTTAGATCAACAGTTATCTAGTCCATAGCGGGGACTGCCATGGCCTTGCCTAGCCCACCGGAGCCGGGGTTCATGTAATATATAGTTGACGAGCCCGGCGCTAGGTTTCACACGATAGGCTCATCCATTATCTCGCTGCTGACAGTTGGACAGTCATGTCGAGTCCCACGTGGATGCCCTCCTCCCCACCAACGCCATGTCTGAAGGGTTGACCCCAACCCCATTAAATAATAAACCCTGCACTGAAAGAACCACACTTGGCCTTTTAGCAGACAGTATGTTTACACAGAGAGAAGTAAAGGCGTCGCCACCACTCTTTCACCATAGTCAACTCCAGTTGACTCCGGGAGCAGAGTCATAATGGCTCTGGTGGAGGGGCCAAGCTAGTTGTACCCCTTGGCCCTTGTACAACTTGGGCGGTATTTTCAAAATGGGAAGGTGGGCAATTTCCGAAAGCTCATATCGTGGTCGCAAAGCAGCGAAGCCTCACCGCCTTGTCTCCATCCACCTTGTACAACTTGAGTCTACCTTCAGTGGAGAGTCAAGTGCAGTTGACACTTTCCACAGCAGAATCATTAGTAGTATGACTCTTCATGAAGAGTCAAATAAAAAATGTGTTGACTCTGATAATAGTTGTATATGAAACCACCTGATGGGGCAACTGACACTAGTTTGGTACCAGTGGCAACCAAAAGCTTCAGACATTTGTTACATGCGAAGTAGTTTTGATTCCTTATAGAAAGGTCCACTATCTGAAAAACTATGTTTAACCCTCCCACTAACAGATTTCTCTGTAGTTTTGCCAAAAATTAGAAAAAATTATAAACATCAAAATTTGAAATGAGATGTTGGCATAGCTACTCTGTTCTTGCTAAACACAAATGCCAGAATGTAAGATGTTGTAAGCTTAATATGATACCAAACATGGGGTGATTTGACTAGCATTTGTAAGAACATATTTTCATCAATTCTGAGTAATATTTCTTTATTCAGCTCCATAGATTAGGTGCACTGGCCGCTATAGCGGCCTGCTGGCAGTGAGAGGGTTAAAGGATGTCAATGGAGAAGCCTTTCCAGTTAACTTATCTGAATTAAATGTGATAATAGATTATATAATACATTCTAAGAACATCAATTCTACATAGCTTAGTCACCATAATATTTGTGGGTAAGGGAAATAACTATAAGGCTGGGCACTAATTGTCTGAGATATCATGTATGGCACTGCTCGCTACTACATAATATATAGACCTATGATATTGGCAACAAATTTGTCGTGTTTGATCAATGGTCTGCAGAATGTAGTGTGAGGCAGATATAACTTACCCCTCTCATACAAGGAGAAGTGGTGGACATGAAAACATGTCTTGTTATTGACCTCTTTTGGGCAATAACCTCGCCTACTTACTTCTCTCACAGGCCTCACCTGGCTTGTCCACTAATTATATACACCTGTTGCCCCTCAATCTACCCTGACATGAGTACACAATCTACCTTACCTGCATACCACTCATGTATTCAAGTATTGATTTTGACTCCCCCTTTTTTGATGGGTCAACTGCTGTTGACTCCTCAGGAATGGAGAATCAAACTCATTTGACTCTCCTCTACCATGCAGTGTCACGTGTGAGGCAAACTTTGACTCTGGCTATCAGAGTCAATGCGACTCCTTTACTTTTCTCGGTGTAGTTGTAAGCCTCATGGTCTTAGGCAGGCCTATATTAGACTAGCTCCTCACCTGCTCACTATTTCTGAGAGCAGATACATGTCATTTTAGCAAGGTAAGCGTCCACCATTGTCTAACTCGTGTTTACAGTATAGTTCAGCGTGTACTATGGAGTAATGCTGATGTTCCACATCATAAGGTTTCTAATCATACTATCCAATGATGTATTGAGGTCTTTACATGAACACAATTTTCAGGGATGTTCCCATGGTGCCTTCTGATGGTAGAAGACTCATACGCATAATGTGTACAATATATATTCAGGGGCGTGGCAAGCAGTTTCAAAGTAGGGGGACTGAGGGGTATTTTTACCCTTTTTTTTACCCTTTTCTACTTGACCTTTTTGGTTTGACCTTTTTTGGGGTTTGATCAAAAGTCCCTGTAAATTATATGTATACAAGAGGCACATATATTACAGCTTTCATTTTGTCCACATCATAGAATATATGTAAGTGTTGATAATAATGTAGGCTATAGCAGCTTATAGTCTCAGTTAGAAACTAACCCAAATATTGCTTTGAACATATCTAGGTCCTCGGTCTCCATCTGAAATAGTAACATCAGACATTTAGTTCATGTGGTTGGCCTGCGATGTCTTTGATGTCAGTGGTTTCTCGGCATACTGGCACCATATACATTGTTAGTGATAAGACCCTGAGACCAAACATCAAGTCAGTACATCATTCTCTATACCACTCTCCCACGTCCAGTTCAAGCCTAGCCACGCTTGGTTATGACAGATTCCCATATCAGCTGCATGCATCAAGCGTGCTGTATTTCTACAACAAAATACTACTTTGAAACTATAGCTCCTCCCGAGAAGAGGCAAGGATTTTTATTTTAAACATGATAAGCCCTTGGCATGTGAAGACTACACTTACTAAACTAAAGACAAACTCACAAGAAAAAGCCAATAAGAAAACTGACTGCTTGTTACTCTCGACCCTAAGCTGTACGTCATCTGAGCTCATTTTAAGCTCATCTTCAGGTTAGCAGCGACAGCAGCTAAATGAGCAGCTCATACGTCAAGGAGGTGTCTTCATACACGCACGTCACAAGACGTCATAATATTAGCTCTGGACATAGTACACACGTGTCGGGGGCAGACGACGCCGCCGACCGACGCACTTTTTACGACAGCCAGGAGTCGGCAAACACCACCCTGGTGGCGCCTGCGGGAACTACACTTGTCAAAGCATTGCATTCCTCGGGGCGCCGCAGCCGACACTTGTGTTCTTGTAGTCCGGCTGACACATCACCCACAACAGCACTCTCGTGGTAACTCGCAGCTCTCCAAGCAGCTCGGCGAGATTTAAGACTGTGCTAAGTATATCTAAGGGAGCGGCCATTTTATGAACTGGGGCTGGGGTATGGATTATATTTCACCCTTTTCAGCAAAGCTATGTGCAGCCTGTGCATTAACTTGAATCAAGCAGGCGGTAATGAATCAATTGTTAGAACCCCTCTATAGCCTAATTGGTGGAAGGAAATATCCCCCAGACCCGTCTTGTTGTTATTAAACAAATGAACGTAGAACACTCCCGGCTTGTACCCCAGTTACATAGTCTTTGTACGTCGTATACATCTGGTAATGAAGAGCAGTAATTTGATCTATTTTTAAGAGTAGTCTTACAGAGCAGTTCGTAATTTATCTGTGACTGATCTGGGATTTTGAAATCAGGGGGTGGGCTATTGAGAAATCTTTCCCTAGCAACTTCTGAGTAAAACTGAACACCACTAAAATGAACGTAAATGCCCCCGCGCCTCCTCTTGATCCGCCATTGCCATATTAGCTCATATTGGCAACCCAGCTCTTCTGTATATAGCTTCTGGACTAAAGTCCATTCCAGTGTAGCCTTAGGCCGTGGTAATACATTTGAGGATGTGTACAGCATGTCACATTAGCACCCATCCAGTATATTTCTCATCAAAGAAACTGGTGTCGGTGTGGAGAAGGTATGTACCATGTCTGTCATCAAGTTCTGAACAACTTCAAGCCATGTCACCTTCTTCCCACTGTGGGTGTGAGTGTTGTGAGTGTAAATGTCCACTTTAATGAATGCCCATTATTTGTTAGCCTTTCAGGGAGAACAATGGACGCTTGTTTTCTTAATGTACTTAAATAGATGAGTCACATTTGCGTAGATTTATGATTAGTCTTTGAGTTGAAATAACAGTCAAGGCTAAGCGAGATAATCATGGATGTCAGAGTGAAATTTGGTACCGTTTTGTCATGAAATAAACCTAGTATAGCGGCTGACATTAAACATTTAAGTGATGCTGTCTGCAATCTTATTACATGTATTCAAACACCAGTCTCTAGTGATAACGATTACACTAATCATCGTTTATTTTTATCAGATAGTATTTATATATGAATAGACCCAGTTGATATATGGAAAGTACACATTAATATTGCATGACATACTGTTCAAGTTACCCTAACCGGCCGCCTGCAGTGGAAGCAATACATAAATGTCATATCATAACCCTACATGTTGTCAGATCCCATCTTCCTCGGGTGGAATACTCACCCTCTCCCTCCTCCATATCCCACATCTACACCTCCCCCATAACTGGGGTCACATGACTTCTATGAAACCACATGACCTCCCTCCCCGTCACGTGACAAATGGTGCGCGTAACAGCCGCCAGTTTAGGAGGGCGCCAGTGTGGGCTGCTTCGCTGGATCTTCTCGCCGACAGAGGGCGGGAAGGGGGGATCTCCTAACGCGCCTGCGCGGCGGGAGCGCCGTTCTTGGGCATCAGGATGGCGCCCCTCGCGGCAAGACACCCGCACCCCCTGGTGGCAATGGGCCGTGGCCGCCATTTGTCGGCGGCCGTCGGCGGGCAGCGCGCTCTATTGGCGGTAATCGTCGTGTTCAGAGGCCGCCGTCACGTGCCATTCCGTCCCGCCATGCCTCGCGGCTTTGAAGTCTGCTGGCGCCCCCCAGCGGCCTGTCGGCGGGTGTGAAGATGCGCCGTCTAAAGCCGACAGGAGCGCCGCTGTAGCCAGCTTGCTGACCGTACACAGAGAGCGATAATTGGGGCTGAGGAGCTCGGCTACACACACTACCTTGTCTCTGCTAATCGGGCTTCACTCGCCATCAGCACACCACGGACGCCGCCTCAGCCTCAGGTGCGGCCGGCGGAAATGAGAACCACCCCGCCGCTAGGGGAGCCCCGTGTGATGGCTGCTGCCCCCGTGTGGGGTGACGACCCCGGCCTCTAATCTGCCCCGGCCTCCCTCGTTAAGGGCCGAGAAAAGTGTCCGCTGTGATGATCGTGAGGTGCTTCCCTTCTCTTCTGGGATGGGGAGATATTTGTTCTACACAGCCTGCAGGAGAGTTGTGTGGGATGTTTTATGGGCATGTTGCTGGGGTGTGGGTACCTATACTTTGTAGGCTTACAGATGTTATTTGGGGATATTTCACACGTTATATCATATTGCTATGATAAATACTCTGTAAACATGGAAATCATAATTAGGCCTATACATTTCATGTGTGAAAAAAAACCATGGGAACCATTGATATTGTACAATGTAGTGACACTCACATCATATTTCTCACGCTAAATGTAATATAATGCAAACGTGAAATTGCTTCGCACTCATTACATCATTTTGATAGAAACATAATCCGATCATTATAACAGCAATGGCATGTTGCAATAGCCCTACCCATCTCAAACACACGGTATTATAAGAAGCCACCGGGGCGGGAGTTATGGGATATTAGCAGGTGATGCTAGATGTGTGTCTGATGTTGAAGAAGTCCTGTGCCAACTCCGTCGTTAGTTTGCACATATTGCCATGCCACTCGTCTAGACACAATGTGTCTTCATTACATGATGTTTTACCAAAGGCCTTGCTTGACACTTATCTCTGCCAATACTAAGTAGTAACTCGTTGCCACTAGTATTCAGGGGATATAACCCGGGAATATAACTTTGCACTGTCATCATCTAGAATGGCTCATTTCTGGAGGCTGCCATGATATTAGATTTAGCAACACACGAGCAGATTGACTTATGAGTAAAAATCTTTAATCATAATTCTCTGTGTGGCAACTGTTCTGTTCTGTGGCAATGCAGGTCGAATTGGCAATATTGCAGGTAGAACTGATAGAGCTATTTTTCCATATGATATAGGGTAGATCTATGTTCAAAATAAAAATACTCCACTTAAAATAGAAAATGTGTTTTGCATGACTTCATGACAATGATCCCAGTAGCTTTGTATAAAAGTACGTGAATATATGGAGATTAGAGCCCTTTCTAAGGTACATGAGGATGGTACAATAACACTTTGTAGAGCTACACACTGATACTCTATAGATATATATAGAGGTTAGTCAGTAGTGGCTATCCCAGGTCAGTAATTGGGGTATTCATCATGCATTAGTCAAAATGACGGACTTATATTCAAAAGTCCAAACAAAATATCCCCTAGTCAAAAAGACTCATCCCGATACCCCTAAATGAAAAAAAGTATTGACTAACCTTAGAGTGTTTTTGACAAAGTCATATTTTGCTTGCACTTAGTCATTTTTGGATAGTTCGCAATACGCCTATGACTGAGCTAACATAGCCACTACTGACTAACCTCTTAAACCTATAGATTATCAGTGCACTGAACCCCAGCAGACGGCCTCTTAACATCTCGCGCTAAGTCTCGGCGGTCACGTGACCCGTTGCCAAGAGGGCGCTGCCGGCGGGTTTGATGTGGGCCATTAGAGGGGTGGGCTACGTCGTCGGACGTTACCACAGGACGTAACTAACAGCAGGAGGACGTAGGAAGTACGGCAGACGAGGTGGCGTGGGCTGAGCTCTCAAGTGGTTCTGCTCCGTAGTCAAAATAATGCCTGGTCTTGGTTGCAGTCGGCAGCAAGCTCTGAACTGTGCAAACTGATGTGACTGTGTTTGTCCATACTGACGTCTCCTAGGTGATAATTTATGATATATTCACTCTCCAGCCAGAGTCTATGTTAGGGTATTCATATTGCTCGCTAATTATTCAGGGAGGAATGAATGATATCAAGCAATTTACTTTTTCAAAGGAGAATTACCCGGTAATCATTAAATCATTCATTTTCTGATAGTTATACTGTCTTTATGGTGGTTTTCAAGCCTGCATGTATTCAACCCGAACTGATGGTTACTAAGGCCAAATAAAAAAAAAGTTTTGTTTCAGGTAACATGGGATGAAACTCTAGGGTCGGTAGGTCGAATTTTTTTTTTTTTTTACTTTTTTTTTTTTTTAAACATTAGCCTAAAATTGACCCAAAAAAGTATGAAAATGGGACGATTTTTTTCAAAACTTTTGAAAACCTAAAATTAACCCCCAAAAAGTGTAAAAATATAAAAATTTCTTCAAAATTACATAAAAAAACGTAGGGTCGGCCCTCTTTACATAGGGTCGGTCGGGTGACCTGAAACAAACCTTTTTTTTTTTTTGGCCTAAGCATATAATATATTATGTAACCTGGAGTGTCCTACCATCCCGGTCCCCGCACTTCTGTGTGGAAACCGATACCACCCACGTCCGATGAGCGCAAAGAAAAGGGGTAATTTCCCCTGAATTTGCATGTCGGTGGAATTCACAAATATGGGGTTCTTTTTTTTAGTTACAATTTCGTGAAAATTAAGATTATGGGTATTTTTCAGCCTTCAGGAGTTTACATTTATAATCAAAGGGTCCAGATCCTCGGCTACTTTCATTTTTGCACATTTAATATAGTTGTTGTTTTTTTTCGTTGAAAAGGGGTACATTTTTACAGGATTGAACATGAATGGTGTCAGTTTGTCATACAGAGTGTGGGAACCGGGCCTAACATCAGGTCAAGAATTGATTCAGAGAAGTTATTCACTCACATGGAAGATGCCCTTTAAATTTGTTTTATGTTCACTTTTTTTTAAGGATTTCTTTAGTGAACATTGCATATACGGACGTATATATACGGAGAAAGGATTCAACCCTTTAATTCCATACATATTCCAAGACTAACAGTCTGCATTCACACCTGAAAAGAAAATAAAGGTTTCAACTTTGGGTACAAAATACTTAGCATCTGCCAGCAGACCTGAGACAGCTGATGGGCATTAGCATGTGAAGTGTCAGAAATTGTCTGCAGTATGGTTGGTGGGGAGGGGTTTTGAAGGGATGTGTATGTGTGCATGTATCAGAGGTGGGAGTGTGTGGTGGATAGAGGAGTGGATGTGAAGGAGGAGGCGGCAGATCAGAGGCTGGAGAGGCGCCCCATAGTAAAGATGTGCAGATGAACGATGACTGATAGCATTTACTAAATTATCATATCACAGACCCGCAGCTCCGTCTGTCCGCGCCGCCCCATATACCCCGTGGGAAGAGGTGCTGGGGGAGAGTGGGAGGTGGATGGGGGTGGGGGTGGGAGGCCGTGATAAAGTAGACTTGCTCATGAACTTTCATGTTAAACACATGCTATTCACAAGCTGCCACCTTAGAGATGGGACACCTTACAATAACATGATAGCACTATGGTTCATACTGTGTAAGTATGCATGGTACATATAATATGCATCACCACATTAGAGGATCCTCACAGAACCCAGTATGGTGCGCACCGTAAAACCCCCATAGCATGAAACTTAGGATTTAATCAATATTAAACTGAGTAAGCAGTAAATGCTATGTAAATCCCATGCCAATGTTATGACCGTATTGTGCTGATATTTAGGTATATTTTACTGGACTTTGAATTACAGAAAGTGTATAACCTATGACAGCTTCCTTTGCTCTGATTGAGCAATCCATGATGCAGAGTGCCTGCAGGAGACCCGGCAAGGAGACTGGGCAAGAGAGGGGCGGCTGTCATAAACTTGCGGCTCACAGCCCTTGACAAGTCTAGCCACCACCACCTCCTCCTGCACCTTCACCCCTGTCGCCCTGTGCAGCCAGGTGTGGCTGGGAGGCGCCTGGAGGAGGCTGCGGGCGGCGGGGTGTACAGGGGTGTACAGGGGTGTACAGGGGGGGCCCGGCGCCAGGGCGGCTGGCGGCTGGTGTGAGTGGCTGCGCCTCTCAGTGCCAATTACACCATCAACAAGTGATCAGAGCCAGGCGGCAGAGCTGCTCTGCGGGCGGGATACAACTCACTGCGGATGGCGGGTGACAGGAGGGAGGGAGCGAGTAGCTCATGTAATGTTGGCTGGGCTGGGCTGGGCTGGAGAGAGCAGCTCAGTGTGGGGACACTCATATTCTGAGGTGTACTTTTAAGAGATGTTTCGTGGATCTGTATCCTCATTGGTTCGGGTGTGAGGGAGGTCATTATGTTCAGATGAGCAGCTCAATCTGAGATTAGCTTCTAATTGGGGTAAATGTCAGCCTCGGCCAGCGCCTATGTCTATGATACACAGCAAAGGCGACGGAGCAGTGTTGGTATGGGAGTCCGAGACTGGGTAAATGTCGACGGGAATTTACAATAGCAACTCAGCTATTGAAGCTATCTTCATAATTACCTGCAGTTTAGGAACAAACCCACTAGCCCCCCACTGTGGATGGGGTCTAACATTCATTTCTCTTATACCCATAATACCGGCATGTCGCCAGAGTTCTAACAACATGTAGAACATTAATGCACTCTTAAGTAACCTTTCACATACAAATGGAATACATCATTGCATAAATGGATGGTGGTCTGAATGAATAGCGAATTGCACTTAGGAATTACACCTTTAGCGAAACCTATATCCCATAGGATTGGGCTCTGAGTAAAGGCAGTAAAGGGAGCAACTCTCAGAGGAAGGTGAGCTGCTCAAGGCGGGCGGTGAGCAGCTCAGCAGGCAAGGAGCCGCTCACTCCAGGCACGCTGCGCTCAATTAGCGCTGCCATCACGCCCAATTGACGTCCTCAACCCTTGGAACTCGCGCCCTGCTGGTCGACCTGCCCCCCCCCCCCACCCCCAATCCATGAGCAGCTCCCCCCTAAACCTGAAACCCAAACTTTGCTCCTCTCTTTGTCGGCTCGGCCGCAGCCGTGTCACCTGTCGTTGGTTGGTGTGGAGGCCGGTCCTGGAGGCAGGCTTGAGAACTGCGATGGCCAAGGGCCTTTCTAGTACATATGCATGTAGAGCTGGTTCAGAGGTGTGGATTTCTATGGTGGCTTTGATCCTCAGGACATAGAAGTGGTGAAGAATCACTTCAACCTGCTTGAAAGTCAATGGAGCACTTCTACATATATGCATGCATTATTCAAGCTTATTGCCCCGTGGGTGCGGCCATTACTTACTAATCTGGTATTGGAAAAGGAGATGAAAGAATTATCCCGACAATTATATAAAGAAAATAATTATCATAATTGGGTGATTGTAGGGTATAAGGGGAGGGGCATGCAGGAACAAATGATGTATGAGAAGAATATACAACTGGGTGGAGGGGGGGGGGGGGGGGGTTATTAAGAGTACTGGTGGCAAAACGTGTATGCGGGAGGGGGAGAAGGAGGGGTATCGTGGCGGGGGGGGAGGAGGATGTACTACCTGGGCGGTTCTAAGCATTGGGAGGAGGAGGGGAAGAGGCCGGGGAAGAGGTTGAGTGAGAGGTTGAGTCTCTCTACGTCTATATAGTCTCTTCCTTCCCCCACGCGCAGACAGACGCACACAACCCTACAGACAGACAACCTGCCCGAGCACCTCCTGAGCAGCTCACAGAGGAGGAGTAGTAGGAGAAGTGGGAGTTGCTCACTCACTGCAGGGCGATGCCAACTGTCAGAGCGCATGGCTGCGTCGACAAGCGTCGGCTCGGCAGGTCGAGACGCAGTGGCGACAAGCCTGCTGCCTAAACCGCGGCGAATTACATGGACGTCCACACCCGGCGGGTGGGCCGGGCCACAGCCACCAAAATATACCCGCCTTTTTGGTAGGGGCCCCGCCGAGCCCGGGCCAGCAGCGGCGCCGGCCCGATTTGCCTGTGCACTTCACAAGGCACCCCTCCTCACCCCGTTAACCCTACCTAACCCCGCCCCCACTACTACAGTACCCCGTCCCGGCAGAGCACCTCAGGCTCTCCCTATTTCTTCTCCCTTCTATATAATGGTACCCATCTTCCTCCCTTATCTCCGACGCTGCAGACTAGTGCATGCATTAGCTTCCCTCAATTTTAAACCGAAACCCTTATAAGGACTAGCGCATCCTGATTCCTAGTACTCTAATCCCCTCCCCTCACACCTAGAACAAAGGTGCTGCTAAGAAATTCACCCATGATGCACTGCTCTAGAGTCGGGGGCCTAACCCAGGGGCCTAATGCGCTAGTCCCGTTATCCCGTATAACAGGACTAGCACATTAGGCTATGGAGGCCGCCATCTCGACTCAGAGCAATTTGTTGTGGTTAGGCCCCCGACTCTAGAGCAGTGCATTATGGGGGAATTTCTTATTAGTCCCTTTGTTCTGGCCTCGGTCTGAGAGGAGGGGGTTAACTTGATAAGGAGATGGGGGTGTAGCCCCGACTACCTTAGGCACCAGGATATATGCTAATCCCGTACGTATACGCGCGAGCCGAAATCAAAAACAAGGCACTGGAATTCCATCTTGAGAGTCAGTCTATGGGTAAACCCCCTCTATAGAACCCCTCCCTCCTCCACCCTATCCCCCATTCTATCAGCTCTTATCAGTGTAAATATACATCCGGGCAGCCGGGTGGAACGTGCGGCGGACGCTGATAGAGCCTTCTTCAATTAGACTGATGATACGGGAGTCAGACGCGGGGTGGGCGATAATGGGGCAGGTTGATAAAGGATGCCCCCTGGTGGCCGGCACGGTGATTTAAGGCATCTGTCACGTGTACAAATCAGCCTCACCTGGAGGCACCTGGTGGGAGCAGGCCAAACTGCCCAGGGTGGCTTGTTATATCATATAGAGGGGAATCAAAAGGTAAATGTGTACATACAAATTTGAGTGTATGTGAATAACTGGAGTCATATGAAATCGGACTCTGTAAGAATGGGTATGACATCTCAGAAGCTTTTTAGCAGTTGGGAATTTCATTTTATATAGACCTACGAAAAAAATACATTACGGTACAAAAAGTGTGTATCAATCAACTCAATTTAGCTATCACAACCTAGGCCTATATGAATTATATGCAGCCCAGTGAAGTCCTCCGAGAAAAGTCAATTTCCAATGTATGTTTTATATTGTTTATTTATAACATCAATCAGATTTTTAGTTTTACATCAGGCTTTACATTGAGATCATGGGCTTTCCAGTGAAATATTTTCATTCGCATAGTTTCAAGTTTTCTCGAATGGGGTGCGCGCTGTCCAATCCCAAATGCCAATGAGGCCTATGTCTAATTGTTTTTTTTGTTTTTTTTTAGATATTTCCATCTAAATGTACTTATCATAATCATCAGATAGCCCGGGTCAGATAGCCATGCTTTCAAACAATTGTTCATAGCTTTTAAACTTGAAATATTCCCGAATTGGCCGGGAAAACCCCGGCTGTAGTTATTAAACTCAATTTTACAATCCTAAAAAAAGGGGGGTGATCTGGATCACGCAAGAGTCAGCCGCCCCCCCCCCCTGACCTAGGATTTTTAGCCATACATTGCACTGAGCGTCCCGAATGCTCTGCTGCCTCCTAATATATGGGATTCAATCCCGGGGGGGGGGGGGGGCTACTCACTCTATGACGGTAACCGCCGACTGCCAAACTACCGCCCGCCGAAAAACCAACCGGGGTTGCCAAACCACCGCACCTCATGAATGCAGGTTACCGCCCTCTGATTCCTTACAGATCAGCCACCGCCCCTGTTTTTTTCAAGGACCCTTGAAATTCAACCTTTACTCCCTGATGCAAATAGCAGAGTAAACATGGATGATAGTTGTTCTCTTTGCATTTTACCATTTACATCCTAATAATTGCCCCTCCTCTAGAGTTACCACCCCCTATAGTTAAGGGTGCTGCGAGTCACCGCCCCTTAATTTTGACATCCACCGCTCCCGCTCCCAAGGGGCGTTTGGAGGTGGGTAGTCATTTCAGATCTGAGTAACCCCCCTCCCCCGGGATTCAATCTGGTGTTGATTCAGCCTGATATGTCGATATAGAGAGCTCACCTTGTGAGTTAATGTGAGTTGAGTAGGGGTAGATCCTGGTCACTTTCATCTTCATTAGGCTAACTAGGTAAGTCTGAGCTTCAAGCAGGATATGTGTTTGCGTATAGATAACCCTTCATCTGAAGTATGGTATCAGGCGTATGGAGAGATGAATGATTATCATGAGTTGGTATACGACTATCAGTATGGTGAACAATATGTACCGTTAATTCCTTTGATTCTCAGAATATAGGAAATATTTCTTAAGTTTTTACTTTGGATACCTCCTGAATATAAACTGAACGTCTTGCGTTACAATAAAGTTCATTTATGAAACTAACAAGGAATCCCATTCCCCGAGCACGACAGAAAATACTGCTATATTAAACCCAGATGTTAGAACCTGGTATAAGAACACACTTGAGAAAGCACATATTTCACTCATCGCTTCAGTGCTAGAAGCTCCACCTCTTGACTGCTGTTCTGTGTGGTCCTGAGTTGCTCCTGAGCTACTCGTGGACACTTACAAACTAATCAAGTATCACATTACCCACCTTCAGTATATAGCAGAGCACCTCATACCGGAGCCGATACCAATTGTATCCGAGCTGCTCAGAGCTGCTCCAACTCACCACCAATTGGTCCCATTCCTAAATACCCAAATCGGAGTCAATACCACCTGGAGGCACTCCCATTTAGGTACCCCATCAGGTGTGGTCGGGGAGGCACTGGAGGAGTCTCTCATCTCACCAGGAGATGTTGATGTTCACCTCCAGTATCTTCGCCTCACTTCACAACATGTTGGTCCTCGCAACATGACGTCACAGAGGTTGAGCTGCTCGTGGGCTGGGTTATAACCCTGCACTTGGCGCTGCGAGCAGTGGATCCCAGGAAAAACAAACTGGGCGACTTCACATGCATCAAGGGTTTGTACAGCTAATACGTCTTCAAAGCGTCGGGTCGTGTTTGTCCTGTGCTAACTTCTTAATTAGTTTGGCCTCTCTCTGTTTGCTTTGTAGCAGTAGCCAAAGGGAGCTTCTCGGTTTTAGCTACCTCACTTCACGCTGTGGATGTCTAAATAAATTCCCCTTGGAGCTTAGAGGTGTTGGTTGCTTTATATGTGTATTGATGCAAAGGAATGTCATATTCAATTACAAGAATTGTTGTAGTGTTTGTTTTATACTCCTGGCACAATTAGTGCCGACTTTGCACAACGCACTTGTATCCAGAGTTTCGCATAAGGCGGAGAATATAATGTACAATATGGTGTATCATAATACTACATGAGTATTACATGCACCTGTCAATATTGTGTAGAATACTTATTTGTATAATGTTTCTAAAACTACGTATTAATTCAATCTTCCTATCATACAAAAATAAAACGCTGCGACAGTATATCAATTGTTTTGTTTACATCTTACTGTCTTGGTGATAATCAGACACATGCATACATTAAAGTGTATTCATAAACAACAACACGACAAAGAAGAACATACGTTTACATATATATTTACCTACTAAAAATTGTGTCATAATCAGATTATACAATGTATTTGTATTGTAGGCCTAATATTTCTGTTCCGATTACTGAATTCCGACGGAGCAAAATTGTGTAGAGTGAGCCATGCACATGTCTAATCAAACTGCATGGTTCAATAAAGTAAATAATACTTCTCAATGACTTTGTGCCCTATGGGCCTATGTCCGGATATAAGGGCGTTTATCTTTTACCCCTTTTTACAAGACTTTATTGGTTTGGCCTTTTTTGGAGGGGACGGGGTGTAACGCATGAATAATAACGCTTGATAAAACAGCTAGATAAGGTATACTAGTACCGTAGGGGCCTATCTAAGGGAGACAGAGTTAGGTATTAATATTGTTTTAAAGCCTGACTGGGGTTTAGGGGTAAATTCCAGAGCAAAGGAAAACAAAGAACATGTAGCCTCCTTGACCAGTGAAGTCCAGATGGGTGACGTCTTCGTCACGTCACGTCAGGACGCGCGAGTCAGGTCGCCAAGACGCTGTCTGACTTCGAGCTCCAACTGCGAACCTTCTCAGATAAGCAGACGACAAATTAGCTGCTGATTGCCTGTTAATTGACGTGTCCGTCACCCGCATTATCGCCCAGTATCTATGGGCGATAATCGGGGGTTATAGGGTATCAGTGCCATGTCGTCATGGCGATTTGACGCCACTGACCACCTAACAGACTTAACACACTACGTCACCAGCGCTGTGTTACGTCACTCACGTCATGCCAGGCACGCTGTACACCTGTCGCTGTTTATTTTTCTACGTCGTCATGGCGGATTTAATTCCACCCGAGGCGACGTGTGGACTGGTCGGGCCTTGGGGTTAACGCGATACTGTAAACGTACTTTATTTCGCGCTGTACATATTTTCGCGATTTTCGCGGATTTTAAAATCCGCGAAAATATGTACACAGTGAATATTTATCCAGTGTAGCCATACTACTAAAACATTGCAAAATCCGCGAATTTAAGTACACGTGAAATTGCATTTTGTAGCCAAATCGCGAAAATATACATGCGCGAAAATATATACGTTTACAGTAAGAGACGGACGGATTAGGGTGCGGGGGAGGAGCTTCAACAACAATACAGAACATGTCTGGAGGGTGGGTTGTGGTCTGTGTACAAGCCCAAGTTGGCATAAGACGATATGATGGCTGTTGTCTAGCGGCGGAAGAGCGCGCAGTGGACCGGAAACGACGTCGGCGTGCGGGTTATGGGGGAGCGTCGGGGAGTGTGGGAGACGTGTCATAGGGCGGCGGCCAGGGTTCCGGTTCCGGCGCCGGGAGACGCCGTCTGGGCGCCGGTCAGGGTCTGGAGGAATGTGGGACCACCCTGCTGGGTCTTCAGCGAGGCATGCTGACACTTGGCCCTGCCGGGATGCTCAGCTCCAGCCGCTAACACGCCGACATGTCCCACTCCCCACCCCTCTCCTCCAGGTTCTCCTCCAGGTCTAGACCGTTAACCCGACCTGTCCTCGCCTAGCGCGCCTGGCCGTGTGTCTCCTGACCCCCCCCCCCCCCCCCCCCGGTTTCCTCCAGCCTCCCAATCCTAATCTCAAATACATGGACTTCCCTTATACATGTATAGACCTACCCGACTCTCCCATCTCCCCTTCCCTCTTCTGCCTGCCCTTCCCCTTCACCACCCCGCCTCCTGCCGACAGATACCCTCTACCACCGGGATGGCCACACGGGGATCCCAGCCTCCCGCTGCAATGATCAATTAAACGCCGTATTCCGACTATTTAGCAGCGCGTCCAATGGGACGGCGGGGAATGCGGGCAGCGCGTATCCTGTGGTGCCGCCTCGTGTTTAGGGTCGGGGTGGTCGAGCAGCCCCCATGCACTTCCCCTCACCCCCACTCCCCCTCTCCCTTACTACCATGCTTCCATCACCCAGCCTGTATAAGAGCAGCTCACCCCCCCAGAAGAGCAGATTATTGTATTATCTCATTTCAACATGCGGCCCGATGCCCCCGGAAGCAGTCAGCACCCGGCGCATGCGCACATCACACGCTTCCGGTAAACGCTGCGGTGCTGCGTCGTCTTTGAGAGCAAATTCCGGGGCTCATCCCTAATTTGCGCTAACTGGATTTCCACGTCGGATTTCATTGGAAATGAAGTTGTCGCCGGGGCGGGTCGGCGCCCGGAAGTCGCCTCGGGCGAGAGACGCTGGCCAGACGTGCGGCCAGCCTCGCCGGGAGGTGGCGCGTCGAGCGGCGGCGGCGCCAAACACGAGAGTGTGCGAGGTCTAACACGATAATCTCATGTCGGCGTGGCCGCAAACACTTTTAGCGGTCGCTTCCAATGGGTGGCAATATTCATAAAAGTCCAGCCATGAAAGGGTCTTGATTAGGTTTGCTGCCGTCCAGCGGCCCGCGTACCCCGCCCCCTGCCCGCCAGATGGCGCGGGGAGCGACCATCAGCGGCGGTGACCGATGGGCGGCCAAATAGCGACGGACAAGCGCGCGGCCGGCCCGCGCCAAACGGCCACCGGAAATCAAATATCAGCTTTTGAAAATCACATTAAATTTGTCGGTCAAGGTGTTACGCTACACGCGAGACGACCGGAAAGTTGATAAAGGCAGGGTGGGCTTGACATGGTGTGTGTGTGATGTGCGTGTGTGTGTGTGATGTGCGTGTATGTGTATGCGCAATGTACTTGTGCGTGTATGTACTAGAGAGAGGATGGTACTGTGTATTAAAATGCCTACAATAAAGGGGGGATTGACCATGAGTCGGACACTTAAATTTGTAGTTTATCATGTTTACTGACCCTTTTCGTTGATTTTATTGGTAAACGGGCATTTCTATCAAACCTGCATTGTAATGCACATATTGGATAGAGGGATCAGCATGTTTGGAATATGTATATCTGTAGAATATGTAATAAAGGACTATGGTTACGAGAGGGTACTATAGTAACCAAAATAACCACAGTAAACTGGCTGGCACCCTGTATTTCTGTTTTAAACCACACTGTCAGAAGTAACTGTAGCTGCACAGCGAGTTATACTGTAGATTCACAGTATAAAAGGAGGTATTTTTGGTTTCAAAACCGAAAATACCTCCTTTTATACTGTAAATCTACAGTATAACTCGCTGTGCAGCTACAGTTACTTCTGACAGTGCACAGCTGTGAGGTTATATGAGGGTATATGGAAATAACCAAGCCCGTGTCCAAGGTGTGAAGTCCTTTGTGGTTTAAATATGTGTGTAGACGGAGGGAATATTGTTTAACGGTTTACAAAGTTTAGGAATAAAAACATGGAGAGGAGACATAACCAAGGGACACAAGGAATTAATAAAAAGGAGAAAAATCCGGATATGGGTTTTGGCTAGTGGGCACAATAAGTAGATCAACCTTGAATCAATGTTGAATAGTGGTTGATCAACGTTAATAAATACGTTTTCAACGGTTTAAAAAAAAAAGTTTTGTGCCCACTGGAATGTATGCTTGCATTAGAAACACGGGGAGCTCAGACAGGATGTGATACTCATAGTGAGGAGGGTACTGAGGGAATGTCCTCCAGATAGCCGAGCTACATCCCCTGTGGGCCTCTCATTGTCCTCTTTGACGCCGGACGCCAGAAATCTGCCGCTCTGCCTCCCAAGTCCCATAACCACAGGGGCCTGTGGCGGCCAGATTGGGGGATGTAGAGTGTCTTCATAAGAGGCAGGGCAAAGCCGGACAGTGGGTGGGTGGGATGTATAGGGCGGGTTAAAGTTTAGGCCAAAACAAAAGTTATGTTTAAGGTAACATGGAAAGAAAATGTAGGGTCGGTAGGTCGGATTCTTTTTTAAACTTTTTTTTTTGAACATGAAAGTACTAGACAGCTTCTCCAAGACCCTAAAATTGACCCTAAAAAGGGTAAAAATAGGGGAATTTCTTTAAAATTGCAATAAAAAAAACTGGGGTCGGTCCCGTTTGGATAGGGTCGGTCGGGTGACCTGAAACAAACCTCTTTTTCTGCCTTAGGACGTGGGGGTGTATGGAGTGGCTGGGGGTGATGTCTCTGTCCTCTTATCAGACAGCAGGGGTGGGGATGCAGCTCCCACAGTGACATCAGCGGCGCTTGTCAACTTACCCACTGGAGGGGAAGTAAGACGCGCAGAGGCCGAACAGGCGTCTTTAGCGCCACAAAGCGCCGCTAAGCGTCACCCGCTTATCGAGCGCGCCAACTACAGGCAGAATTCATACCCCTCACAATGGCGCCCGATCCGCACCGCCGCCCCATGCGCCGCCCGCCCCATTGTGACGTCACACTTTGTAGGGAGCGACTCAGAGGAGGAGCAGCTCGTGGGAGGGGGGAGCAGCTCGGTGATGGCGTCAGGGATTTGGATGGAAGCGTCCCGGGGAGCGACTATTGTCGGCTTTTGTGTCGCGGGCAGCGCTGCAGGGATCGACGATGCGCGCTGTATCAGCTTCCGGGCAGCGCTTCCGGTGTGAGCTCAACACAATGAGATGAGGGGACCGAGAGGCAATGGGTGGGGGTGGACTGGTGGCGGGTGGGCGGATTGGGCTGCACTGAGGAAGGATTGCTAAATGTTGGTTTGGTTTCAGACCATACTGGTGCATGTCTTTGAAACATACCGAACGGGTAGATGTGGTAAACCCATGGTACATGTGGCTAGCCAGACTATACTCAAAGAGGAGTTGTTCTACACTGAAAAATATAGACTTGTCAGCCCTGACACAGCATACATGTACTTAAGTTGAAGATCTTTGGAGCTGTCACTCAAGAGTTGTCACTTTGAAGACCCACCTGGTAACCCTAAACCTCACAGAGAAAAATGTGAGAGCCGTTGTCACCAAAATGAGCACCTTGTGAAAATTCAGGCAGTGCCTGACTTTCAGAAGTGTTCGTTTTGGCCACACATCCGAGTGGGTACATCATTAGTCTGCACAAGCTACTAGTCGTTACTTGGATGGCTTGTTGTAGTGCAACGTTTACTAGTCACTCATGCAACCCTCATTGGCGGTTTACTTTTTCCTATAAGTTCTAAGTTTTTTTAAGTAGTGCTTATTAAATTACTACATACGTACTAGGTGTTGCATGTGCAGTGCTGCAGCAAAAAGCTCACTATAAGAAATAAACCAAGACTTACTTTCAGCTTATTTTGCAACATTCAGCAGACTTCTACTTTCTCTTCCACTTCGAGTGAAATAAACTGCACCTGTCTCCTGTTATTCCTCAACCTCATGTTTGACTTTGACCAAAGGGAGCCGACCTGATTATAGACGGTTTGCTTGTCTCTTCTGCCCAACACGGGTCACTACACACCACATACCCTGGAGGACGTGGGTGGGGCCCACCATGTCACAGAACAGGTGGGTGCATGGTGGGGATTAGGCGAAAATATTTGTGTTGCAGGCAACCCGACTACATCTACAAAACAGGCAGAACCTAGGCTCAAAAGTCTCAAATTGATCTCAGTTTCCTAAATAATTGTCAGACGTAAGGGCCGAGCCTTTAACAGAAATACCCCAGGAGAAATACGCAACCTGATATTTCTGATTCAGTTTCAGAAGGCTAAACATCATTTTCAACAAATCGTAATTTTCAGACCATGTTCCTTGAAATGCACATTCTTTTTGACCTAGGAAAATAAGCAACCTTAGGGAGTGTTCATCTATTAATTACAGGGGGTGGGGGTGGTGAGATTTTGCGCAGAGGCACGAAAATTGTTTACGCCCCAACCCCCCCCCCCCTCAAGCATGCGTGTAATATTTTGTGCCCCCTCGCCGAAGGTGCTAGAAAATTTTCGGTGCCCTCCCCTTTAAACTATAGTATCGCACTGGCTTTTTTGCTAAAAAGGGCATCATTTCCCACCCCCCCCCCCCTCTTAAGAGGGGTCAGAATTTGTTCTCCCCCCTCGGGAGTGGTCGGGATTTTTAATGCTCCCCCAAACCCACCACCCCCTCCCCTGCAACTAATAAATGAACACTCTCTTAGAATTACTTATAAATAATTATGTTCTAACCAAAATGTATCTTTTTGGTGACAGAAATATAATTGACATAGATCTAAGTGCAGCAAAGCTACGAGAATTAAAGAAACATTTTACATTTCACTTGTGTATACTTTAAAATCTTGATCCCAAACGTTTGAAATATCCTGGCAATAATTCTGTAAACGGCTTGCCATAACTCCTGCTCACCCACCCCTTCTGCCATGTGAGTCACTGCGCCTCAGTCTCCAGCCGCAGTTTATTTCAATAAAGGCAGAAATGTAGCTTTTATCACTCCCCCATCGACCCGCGTCCTGACGTCCGCCATGACAGTCGGCGTCTTTGAAGTGCTCGTCCCATCAGCCCCAGCTCTCGCCGTTTCTCGCCCACCAAATTGGAAGTCTCGCCGCGCTGTCGGGAGAAGCAGCGGCTTCGTTGGTGGTACTCCCGACAACCACCGCGCGGGGCTTTCACCAGCATCTTCCTCTCCACTCCTCCATGGCGGATGGCGTCCCCCTGGACGCCTCCCTCCTCCTGCTCCTCCTCCAGGGTGTGATGACAGAGGCTGATCCCTCCTCAGACATAGTGACAGAGGGCAGGTTATCAGCTGGAGGATGTAGGGGCTTCATGTACATTAACAAGTAATATATGGGAAATTCCAAATAACACAAAGTCAGGATTTATTAAACCCAAAGGATGGAAAGAAAGTCACGTACTTGTAATACATGTTCTTCAGTTTGTCCAATGGCTGTGATAGACAAGGAAATGATACAGAGAAATAGAATAATTAATCCCTACACCGTACCCACATTTGCAACTATGTTTTTATAAAGTCAGTTGAAAAGGTATCATATCTTCTAATTCATAGGGTGGCCCACTGTATGACCCTGTATTAGAGGCATCGGCGTGGAATGTGAGTTAGCAATGGGGTACTAGGGGTGCATGGGGGTTACATGCAGGGAGCATCCTGTGGGATCTGGAGGTGGATGGGTAATAAGCTCTGATACCTGATGATGGCTACCTGCCCTGCCCCTAAATACCTGATCTATGCCAATGGCAAAGTGTGGAACATCAGTTAGGGAGGGCCGCACAGAAGTAGGCAGTTAACCCTTTAAGGGCCGCATGGTGCAGTAATTGCATTATACCCTTGGCGTGTAACTCCAGTGCCAGTGCTGCATTCAAGCATCATGCCGATCACACGAGTTTGATACACCCCCAAAGGGTTGCCATGATGCACGAATTCAGGCCTGGCTCATGCAGGGCTGCATTAATGCATAATGACATAACACATGGGAGCACTGTGCGACCCTTAAGGGTTAATAGCTTCAACTTGATGACAACTACATGGCTGACTCCCAAACCTGGGATGTCTATGGGCGGGGTAAGTTTAACACTTGTTTTTAGTACATTCACTGAAGAGTAATCAATACATGCAGGTTCATATTATTCCTGTCAACATGTCCCGTCCGTGAAAAAGAAAGAATAGAAGGGCTAGAAGATACCAGCATAAAAAGGCCTATACCCTCACAAACACGATTCACAATTTGAAATCCTGCCCCCCAAGAAGCAGAGAAGACAGAGGATGAGAGGTTTGGTGTCGTTTGGCTCCTTCACATCCCCAAGGGCGGACAGATACATAGTCCCGGACGTGAGTGAGGCGGCCCTGAGTCTGGGTGGTCTACGCGACGATGGAAGGGAACTACATTTTGGTGTAAAATTCACCGCCCGAGGGGGAGCCCTGTCGGCGCTCGACAGCGAGGGCGGACATGGGGTGTGTGGTCTCAGAAGAGTTTAGGGGATCATTTAGGGCTCCCGGGGGAGGGGAGGGGTTAGTATTAGCATGAGGGCAGCGCGTGTCGATCGCCCGGGGGCCCTTCCACTCTGTCGGTCAAATACCGTCTGCTCCCAGGTCCTCACATGACACCTGTAAATTTAAGAACAGTGTGAATGTTGGCAATTTGACTAAAAACAGTTACCTGGATATAAAGTATCTCTTAATAGTTGACAATTAAGAGAAGCCACATGAGAAGCCACATCAGTTTAAGAGGTATGCCGTATACATGATATTGGATGTTGTTGCAGATAAACCATGAATAATACAATATAGAACTATCTCTTTACTATAATACTTTCTTTAGACTGCACTGTAAAAAGTTGGTTGCAATTTTTGTAGGTGTACGGTAGATTCTACTGTAGGTGTAGCCTACAGTTCACTGTAGGTAAACATTAGAATCTACTGTAAATCTACAGTAGATTCTACTGTAAATCCATTCTACAGTAGATTATACTGTAGATCTACAGTAGATTCTACTGTGTACCTACACTAACTATTTAAAGTGTGTATTATGTACATGAAAAAATGTACATGGCAGATGACGATCACCCCACGTAATACATGTTTCATGGTGAGCTGCTCCCCCAGCCAACCCCGAGTGACAGCATTTTCAATGTGATTCGAGTTGCTCTCGTGGATTCGAAATACAGACCCCGCTGCATTAATCTCAATGGGACTAAGTTAAAGGTTCACACCACTATCAGTCTCAGTCCTTAAAGCCCCCTTCCTCCAGGGTGTCTGTGACGTCCTCCCCCGTCACGTCAGTCCCCATTAGGTGGCGCGCTTACCACGTTAGCGGGCGGCGCGCACGAATCTATTAGTCTGTGTTTTTCTAGCCACAGTTGGTTCGTATTTGCCGGCCGCTTTGGTGGCGAGCTGGTTCCGTTTATGTGTTTAATTCGGGCCGAGCCAGCCTGCCGGGCAGTGCTGGAGGATGCTGGAGGAGGGGAGCGGCGCTGCGGCACTGGATGAGATGTGACAGGTCGGCCCGGGGGGTCGGGTAACCCCAGCCACCATGTCTTCATCCTGCATGTGTCGCAGATCACAGCAGCGGCGTCCCGCCCTGGAGGAGGTGGTGCTGGTGGTGGTGCTGGAGGAGGAGGAGGTGGTGGTATATGGTGGTGGTGCTGGTGCTGCCTGTGTACATAGGTGCATGTGTAGTGGTCTTGTCAGACATTTGAAGTGGTGGCAAAATTGCACGTTTACCTTGCCTACCAAGACTTTAGCAAATGTACATTGGTTAGGAGTCCTTTACTATTGGAACTGGGACATTCATTTTGGAGAACAACATAATTATAATTTTGAAGGTCTTGCTTTGAAATGGTGCAATCTGTTTTTTTTGTTTTGCACAAATGATATATTACAGAAAGACTATAGGTGTTTGGTGTAATAAAAGGCCAGGACTGGTCTCAGAAAGGTCCCCGTTTGGGCATAAAGAACCAACAGGTTCCGACGTTAAGGGTCTAGGTGTGGGGACCAGAAAATGCCAGGTCTAATGGCCCTAAGGAGCCAAGAGCTTGGACATAGAAAATGCCCAGGCTTTAGTGCCAGGAAGAGCTAAATTTTGGCATCAGAATAGGGCAGGCCTGGACATGAGGAAAGGTTATGAGATCTACATGGTATATTCAAGTTTATAAAAGTCTTATTGAAATACAGTTTTATGTTTATTCTTAGGTTCACCCTACCTATTTGAAACAAATAGGTAATTTTTTCAAACCAAAAATGTGTTATTTGTAATATTATATTAGGAACAACATATTTTGATAAAAATATTTCTTTAAAAGTTCTGTCAACAGATTCACTCTTTATAGCATTTTGTCTTTGCTCTAGTGAATAACACCATAATCCACCATGGACCCGCATCAAACCCAATATACATTGTGTCAGGTTCGGGTTGGTTTCAAATTCAAGTGTTTATGGAGAAGCTAGTGCATCAATTCTAATTAATACTTTGAATAACTTCATTCTTCTTGTATATCAAACTACATGTAGGTATATCCCAATGCATACAACATATGAGAGTATTTTGATTACATTAGAGAGCAGAGATGTAATGAATCTAAGATTATTTCCAAAAGAGAAAAGAAACGAACCATTTTACTCTGGAATTATGTATGTCTTCTCTGCTACACTGGTTTTGGTGATTTATTGAAGTGCAGATCACTGGAGAAAATAAAATGTGAGTGGCCAGTCACAGTGTCTCCCTCCATAGACTGTTGATAGGAGGATTGTGAAGAGCCGGGGTGGTAGAAAACAACAACTAGCAAATAATACAGCATTGCACATCACTTATAATATTTGAAAGTCATCATAGTGTAGATGATAAGACTATGATCACATTATCAACTATGATAATATATTGGTCCCATTTTCTGCAATGTAGTGGGAGACAAATAACATTGTTCCTCACTGAGAAGTATAGCCTCTGGCTGACAATGTCTATACATTGTATAGTTCACAGTACATCCGTCTCCCACACACTGGCTTTCTACACCCATCCACCCAACCCCCTCCCCAACGACCCCCAACTCCCGGTCCCCTCCACCAACAAATGTCTGCTTGCTATGTGTGAGTTGCAGAGTTGTCACCAACTTCACAGGGCTGCTAATAGACCCGGAGCCGGAGTCTCCCTGAGTCATCTAGACTGGGTCTGGTAAGTGTCGTCCATAGTCGGTGTCACCAAGCCCCTCTCTCCATCACCCCATACAGAGACCTACTACCCCTGCACTGACTCCAAGTGTGCTTTATACCTCCTAACCCCAACCACCTGGTACTGTCCCCTGGTCTCTCCTGATTTAAACCACCATTATGTTTTACTCATCCTTCATTGCCCCTATACACTGTAAATAGTGAAACCAAAAATGCGTCCTTTTATACTGTTAAACTACAGAAGCTTCTACAGTTCAGCTACATTAACTTCTAAACAGTGTAGCTATAGATCTAATGCAGAATTCATGTAGTAGCCTGCTGTCATGAGAATCCTGTCTATCAGTAATGTTGGGAAAGCAAGTATTCACCTATAATAATATCTTTCCAGACTGTGTGGATGTGCCTCTTATAATTATGACGATTTTAAATAAAAGGGTTATCCCACATCTCATCACAGCATACCAGAGCCAGCATCAGCCGCAACAACAATGACAACAACAACAACAGCAACAACAACAGCAACAACAACAACGACAACGACAACAGCAACGGTAGCGATATCTGCTGACAGCGGTAACGGCGACCTCTAGCGCGTCCCGTGTCGCCATGACGACGACATCTGACCCCGCCACTTCCGGAATCACTTCCGACTGCTGTGTCACCAGGGGTCGTGACCGTGGAGTTGCCCCCTCGCCTCTTGCACCGACCTCAACGATAGAGATCTCAAGAGTTTAGCATCAGGGTTCTCAGTGCCCCGGGCCATGCTCAGATGATGCTGCTCAGCATGGGTATGACATGGCTCAAATGGGTCCTGATGGTCTATGCATTATATATGGTAATATATATTTGCAAATGATATAAGGATATCGAATGCATTTACAAGAAAATTCCATTGGGGAATGTATCTAAAGGCATTGTGAGATATTCTTTGAAATGGTATTAAACATGGTTCTGTTTTTATCTAATGCCTCCCTGGTTCACATGAAGTAAAGATCGGGGGCCATGTTTTGATGGCGGGGTCTTAAAAGAGACGACCACTTGAAGTGAACATGGCCCTGCCTTGGTTAGGCCGTCCCGACCAGGCGCAGCTCTTGAGTGGTCGAAGGGTTTGTCGCGCTCGATTTCACCGGCGATATTTTATCCAAGGCCAAGGCAAACCAGATCCCCCCTTAATGTACATTAACAACACTTCACCGTCACTTAGAATTAGGGGACGCCGCCGTCTACAAATGTCGTTTACTGCGCAGCCGCGACTGCGACTTCCGGGAAAGGTGTCCTTCCCCACCTCCTGCATGTCTATCCTCTCCATCCCTCCCACCCGTATCCTTCCCTCCCTCCCTCCCACCTGCCCCCTTCTAGTGGCGCCACCTGGTGCGCGGAGAAGTGATGGTGGGCACAGATTTCGTGTGACACCGCCAGCATCACAGCGCATGCGCACGGGACGGGAGCTGGTTGCCGGCGTCTCTGTCGCTCGGCAGGGCGTAACGTCATAGACGGACCTGCTCCATGACCTATCGCGTCCCATCCACCTCCAGTATAGTTCATCTCCTGAACCCCCTCCCCCCCATCCCACACTCACACACACTAACACTCCACACCCCTACCCCCACGCACCCACCTCTACACCCATGAATGACCCCTGCACAGATCCAACTACATGTCCTAACAACTCAAAGGCCGCTGACTCAACTGCCTACCACAAGAGGGCGCCTCACGAAGACGACAAATCTGCGCGCGCACGTGGGGCGTTATCCTTCCGGGACACTGCCCCGCCTGATGGCCAATAAGGATCCGGCTGGCTTAACTCCCGACGCCAGGCTGGGCCTGAGAAGGGGTGGTGTGACCGGGGGTTGCGGAGGGTATAGGTTAGGATCTAAACCGGGGATCTGACCAGCAGGAGATGATGAATATAGGGGCAGGTCTGCTGAGGAATGCTTCAAGTGAAGGACATAGAGACAGGCGTGAGGGTATATATCTACACTATATGTACACTGTTAGAATTTAATGTAGCTGAGCAGTAGCATCTACTGTAGTTGTTCAGTAAGTATTACGGTATTTAGTGTACATGGGCAGTAGAATGTACTGTTGGTTTACAGTATAAAAGGGGGTACTTTTGGTTACATTATTTGCAGTGTAAGGCTGCGATTAAAGCCGGGATAAAGGTTGCCCCTGTCCGTCTCCTAATGGCGATAACAGACCTCCGACTCAATCACCCATGAGTTGCTAATGATCACAGAACGCAGCCTTTGAATACTTTGGAAATTTTATTTATCCTGTAAACATGTAGTTGTTGAGGTAGAACAGGATAAATATATGATATTATTTTAAAGGCATAACACTTTTGCCTATGATATAAGATAAAATGACCACATTTTATAAATGTATGTGAAGTACAAATATATAGTTTATACCGGTAGTATAAAGACAATTGTAACCATGGAAACCAATACTTTGATACATGGGGTAACCATGGTAACGAGAACCTGTGAACATGTCTGGAATGTGGACTAAGTATCATCACAATGAGTCATTAAGAGAGACGTAGACATGTAAAGAAAATAACAACCCTATATGTGAAAACTAGGTGAGGGTAGGGTGGGTACAAATTAAAAGTGACTCGCTGTTGATGTTGAAGTGGGCGGAAGTGATGAGGTTCCGCTGGTAGCGGCGAGTCTGTAGTTATCCAGCGTCCCGGTGGTGGCGCTGGGGGTAGTTTCGCGGGCCACGGTCTGCGTCCATTACCGCCAAATTGAAGCTTCAATTTAGCATAATGATCACAGAACGCAGCCTTTGAATACTTTGGAAATTTTATTTATCCTGTAAACATGTAGTTGTTGAGGTAGAACAGGATAAATATATGATATTATTTTAAAGGCATAACACTTTTGCCTATGATATAAGATAAAATGACCACATTTTATAAATGTATGTGAAGTACAAATATATAGTTTATACCGGTAGTATAAAGACAATTGTAACCATGGAAACCAATACTTTGATACATGGGGTAACCATGGTAACGAGAACCTGTGAACATGTCTGGAATGTGGACTAAGTATCATCACAATGAGTCATTAAGAGGCAAACAGGGAAGCCAAGTTCTGGGCTACCCGAGTAGACTGTAGTGATGGTACGTAAGGCCTCATACCTGCTGGAGTGGACCAGGTGCCGTGTTTAGTAACGTCTAGAGTAGCAGCACCAGATGAGATTGCAGCCTGGCTGCCTCCCCGTCTGAGGGAGTGTCCTGAGAATTTGGGTCCATATGGGCAGCCTAGAGCTACTAGGCAGTCTCTGACTACTTGATTAAATATAGGAGGAGTCAGTGGGGAGCCCGTGAAGAGTAGGAAGGCAGGAGAGTCAGCTGGAGCCTGTAGTTGGGAGGTGTACAGTTCCCATGCCGCAGTAGGGCAGGCAGGGGAACCCGGTATCTTGGGTAATGATAATGAGACCGGGTGTGAGTTATGACTGATAGTCTTTGAGGACCTGATGACCACTGTCAAGCCTTGGTCGTGTTGGATGACATCACGTCTGGCCAATGTATGTGGACCTGACCAAAGGGTGACTGTTGGGGAGAGTAAGTTTGATGCTCTTAAGAAAGAGAAATAGCCTAAACACAATGCTGCCTTCACAGGGGAGGAGTGTGGGATAGTATCTAAATACAGACATAGCAGAACGAGATCTGCAGGGGTGAGGGCTGGGGCTGGAGTAGTGACATGAGGTCTGGTGACTAGACCTCCTTTGTAGACAGCACAGGCCTCGGGGGACGAAAAAGCAGAGTCGTCACCCCCTCTCGCTAGAATCCATTTCCTGGCCCCTGAGATGTAGTTCCTCCGTGAGCCGGGGGCGGCCAGTGAGTTGGCCAAAAACTGGTTGTAAGTGGCAGCATCCGGGACAGAGGGGTGAAGGACGTCGATGCCATAATACACTGCAAATGTCAGGTAAAACACTGCTTGTCGAGTGGTGTTCTTTTTAGAGGCGTCAGTAGTGGCTGCGCTGAATGAGAGGAGTGTTTGTTGCCCTAGGAGGGAATCTGAAAAATTTATATGGGGTCAAACATGGGTATTTGGAGGACAGGGGTGACTTTGAGGAGGCCCCGTCTGCACACCTCAGCCATTGCATATCGGCGCTTAGAGGAGATGTGCTGGCGGCTGAGTGCATCCGCCAATGGGATGTCCTCCCCCCTCTTGTGTCTGATTTCAATATGTTGGTCACGGTTGGCTGCCTCGAGCCAGAGCTGTCTAGAGCATGATGCGAGGATTGGGTCAGTTGCCCTCCCTGTACGCAGTGCTTGGCTCGAGGCCATGTTGTCCGTGAAAATGAGCACTGTCTGTCCAGGTGTGTTGGGGGTGAGTGTCCGGTAGGCCGTCACTAGGTTGACCGCCTCGAGATGGACAATGAGGGGAAACTCCTTCTTTTCCCGGTCTGAGTACTGGTGTGAGTAGTAGTGCGTGTGTGTGTTGGCCCCGCCACCTTCTAGCGTGGAGTCACACTCTACCACACAGTCATGTGTAGCACGCTGGAGGAAATGAATTCCATTGGAGAGTTCTGCATATCTGAAGAACCAGCGCACATCTAGCTTAAATGCATTGGATATGAAGACAGGGCCTTTTTTAGGGGCCAGTCTCAATGTCTGTAGAATCCTGCAAATAAATTTCCGTGCGGGTGGGATGCATTTGGCCACGTGCACGATCTTGCCAACTAGTGATTGGATTGCTGTGGTGTCAGAGAACTTGGTATTGAGCCATAGAGCACACTCCTGCCTTATGTCTTCCAACTTGGTAGTAGGGACAGTAAGTGTCATGTTGTGTGTGTTGAAAGAGAAGCCGAGCCACTCCATGACCCTGCTAGGGGGTTTGCATTTTTCCGCAGACAACTTAAGGCCTAGTCTATCACACAAAGTGATAAAAGCCTGGTAGTCAGCCTGGGCCTCCTCCAGGGTGGCTGCCGCGCCACAAAAGTCGTCCAAATACGACAGTGACCAGTGTCCTTGGTTGGCCAGCATGTAGACCACAGCTGTAGTTGTCCTTTGACATGCCGAGGAGGACAGGCGGGCGCCAAAAGACGGACACAAATCTATATAGTAGTATCCATCAAAGTACATGCCCAGTAGGGGTAGGTCGCCTGGGTCGCTGCGCCACTGGTGGTAGGCCCTAGAAAGGTCGCCCTTCCATAGATAGCAGTCTGGGCCTAGAATCTTGATCTTGGTGGCTAGATCCTCTACAGATGGGAGCGTGTACGGTCTCAACTTCCCCTCCAGACAGTGTTTGGTAATACCAGCATTCATGCCTTGGCCGTCTGGGTAGGAAAGATCTAGTACAACTCGGCGGGACCCAGATTCCTTCTTGGGTGTGGTCATAATGGGGGCAGTGTTAGTCCATGGATGGAAGGGAGGTGCCGAGAAAGGACCCAACAGCCCGCCAAGCCGAAGTTCTTTTTGTATGTAGGCCCTGACATGGGCTGCATAGTTGTCGGCAGATGAGTGGTTTTTATGGTTAGGTGGTGGGGGCCTGTCAGAAGTGAAACCCACCGGCCAGCCATAGCGTAGGTAGTCCACCAGCTCATAGTCATGGTAGTCGACAAGTAGTTGCTGCCAGGTATCTAGGTGTAGGTCTGTAGGGACCGTTAGTCTAGCACTCAAGTGGTTAGGTAGGTTGGATCTCCTAACGACAGAGTACAGTTTAGCATACACAGGGAACTGAGTCCACTGTGTGACATCCAGCTCTGGCCAGAAGGCGTCCCTGACCGGTGCATACTCATGAGGTGTTGGTCCCGGTGGGGGAGGATCAGCGACGCTAGGATCATCATGAGTCTCATTGCAGTCCGGTTCACAATGGGTGGCGGATGTAGTGATGTATGAACTGGCCGGCAGGGAAGGTGTGTCAGGCCTGCAGCCAGTAGTTGTAACGCTGACAGTGACTGGTTTTAACCAGTGGCTGTTAGTGTAGAAGCATTCAGGCAGTGTAGTAGGAATGCTAGATAAGCCAAGAACACCACAAGTAGCGACCTGGTTAGGGGCCGTGGTGTAGACAGTCTGTGGGCGATCTGAGTCGTCAACATGTAGTACAGCAGGTAGATGGCCGGGTACAACCGGCCTACTGGCGAAAGGAGGCAGGTCCTCTGTAGTTTCCTTTTATCATACATGACGTGAGTGGGTGAGTGTGGACCAACTGTATAGTGGCCCGACACCAGTTACAGTGGTGGCCTTGTTGGACCCCAGCAGTAGTGTGTCCGTCTTCAAGTGGACAGCCAGCAGTAGTGTTAAAAGCTGCACATGCCACATCAGTGCGGCCTACACTGGAGAGAGGTTTGCGCTTGAATCTGGACTGGTTGTTGTTCTGGCGCTGTTGGGTAGCATTAGTAGGGGCAGTGTTGGCAGAGCCAGCCGCTGCAGCAGGGACATTGTAAGCAGCCGAGGCGCTGCAAGCTGCAGTGGCGCGAGCAACTCGAGCTGCAGCTTTAGCTTTTGCCACTTCAGCTGCAACCATAACTGACCCGGCTGTAGGGTACAGCCTCCCCGGACGAAATCTAGACAGCTCTGACCTGAGGGCCGTGATGGAGGGGTCGTTCCAAGTGGGGTCGAGGGGGTCGGACCACCTGTAGGAGCCGTCGGCGATGCCAGACAGCACCTCCTCCGACCACTCCCTAACTTGGTCCCACTCGTAGTCCCTGGCGTCTGCGATGATCTGGTTGAAATGATCCATGATCTTAGGGCGATCTAACAGGGGGGTATTATTATCTAAAGCAAGGCGCTTAAGGCCTGAAAGGTACTCTGCCAAATCAAGGGACGCCAAGGATGTCTTGATACGAGTGGGGCCTCGTGTGATGAAATCATGTGGATGAGTGTTCTTACCCTTGACACCACTGATGTGCTGAGCAGTGTCCAACAAAGCTTGGACGCGCATGGACACAGCAGGATCCGGGTTCTGGGGCATGGAGACGGGCAGTCGGTCACCAGGCACCTGGATGGCCGGGATTGACCGCATGACTGACTGTACCGTAGGTGGAGCATATGCAGCCTGGTGGGCAACCTGGCTGGGCTGCTGAAACACCATAGGCTGGTGGCTGACAGATGGTTGTGGACCTGGGTGACCCAGGGTGGTATACACGACGTTGGCGGATGAGACACCCGGCATGGGCGTGTTGACAGCTGCTGTGACAGTGGTGGGCAGCACAGACGCAGGTGGTGTCACAATTGACATTGGGATGACAGTAGGCGCCGGCACGGTGACAGGCGTGTTGACAGTAGTGTCAACCGGGGCCGAGCTGGTGTGAGTACTCACCGAGGTGACAGGCGGGCGTGCGTAGGGTGTAGCAGACCGACCTGAGGCCCTAGTGACAGCTTTGCCTCCTCCAGGGACCTGGGGGATGACGATGATAGAAGCTGCAGAAGTCGTGACCGGTCCGGCCGGTGCCTGCTGCGGTGGGAAGGCGACATTGAGCCGGTCGAGGATCTGGGTGGTCGTGGACTTGACCTCACCCACCGTAGTCTCAATCGTGTCGATCCGTCCCGTGATGTCTGATACCTTGTCTGACAGCTCCGCAGTCGTCCACTTGCTCTTAGGAGCCTTCCTGCCTGACTTAGGAGGCATGATGGATCGTAGAGTAATCCGAAATTGTAAACTTAATGACGATACAAATTAAAAGTGACTCGCTGTTGATGTTGAAGTGGGCGGAAGTGATGAGGTTCCGCTGGTAGCGGCGAGTCTGTAGTTATCCAGCGTCCCGGTGGTGGCGCTGGGGGTAGTTTCGCGGGCCACGGTCTGCGTCCATTACCGCCAAATTGAAGCTTCAATTTAGCATAATGTCTAGATCCCTGTCGATGGACCTGGGTAGCCACAACGACCCCCTACTTGCCCTTACCATGGCGTGACCTTATTACCATGACCTTGTGTCGCGAAGAAGACACCATCGGGGCACTAATCCCTTCTTCATACAACCTTCTTTACACGTTCTAAGTGAGTGTCTGAGAAGGCTGACCATGCAGTGCCTACGAAGGCTTGCCAGTGTCTGAGAGGGCTGAGAAGGCCGACAACGAGTGTGCACAGGACCTTATAAGGGCCACAGTAGTATTGTGAAATGGCAGTTTACACCAGGCTACAATTGCAAGAAGGCAATGGTTTCTCGGACCGCGAAGTACATTGCTACACATTAATTCATTGTATATACATGTGAAGAGTTTGGATGCAAAACGACATAAGCGCCGTTTTAAAAATGGGGACACAAATCTGGCAAAAATATAAATAAGGGACAGTGAAATATAATCCTCAAACTATTTTTCCAACATTTATTATTTTTCATATCATTAGGACCTAACTAATATATTATATACACTCTGTCACCAAAGTACAATAATTGACCTCAGGGTGTCTTAACAAAAAGCACTATATGCTTCAATTCTGGGATGGATTTATGTCGTTTTGCATCCAAACTCTTCATGTATACATGTTTGCACCATGCTTACCAGGGTAGTAAACATCTAACCCATATACTTCTATGGCCAGACCTTTCCCTGACCAATAGATACCCTGCTAATTCTCTCTCCATCTCTGAGATGTGGTTGTTAGTAGGAACCCAGGCTCAAGTCTTGGTCGGGGTAATCTCGACCTGTGTCTAATCCTCCCCAACACAACCAAGCGCAAAGATAGCCACTTCCTCTAAGCTTGGTGTCCGACCACATGACCAGCTGGCAAAGGGCACCACCTAGCGGAACCCTCCAGGCTTAACCCAAGAGGCCAAGGGTAGGAACCGTCCTAATCATGCTAATCTACCGTGGAGAGGGAGGCATTTCTGTGCGTGCGTTTTACAAAAAACAGGTCTGTTCAATGTGGCCACATTTTATGTCCCATATATAATGTGGTGATATTTTGATCGATGCTCTCAGGTCAGTGTTATTATCACCTTTTATAAACTACACTGGTATGTTTACTGTAGGGCCTACATTAACAGTGTACCGACGTTATATTTTTTCATCGGTTAAAGTACGATTTAAATTTTTTTTAGCCATACTTTTACCACAAAGGCCTACCAATTTGTAGTATAGCTATTTGATTGACTACACCACTGCATACTCTAGATCATTTAGGCATCTACTGTATTACATGTGTACACATGAGGTTATACTAACAGTGTTTCAGAAGATGGGATCATACTGGACTGCAGGCTACTTCAAACCAGCTGGCCTTTGCCAAATCCCTCCTGACCCCCCCCCCCCCCCCCCCCACCACACACACACACATCAGTATTGCCTGAGGTCCGCGTCGCCAATTGAATCCTGTTCAAACCGATTAGTGACGCAACCTTCGTCCATTACCCGTCCGGCCGCCGGAAGGGGAAGTAGCCGTTCATCTCACGACGCCTGGAGCGGCAAGCACTCCCTCCCTGCATCAATCAGTCTAAGCCTCCATGCAGCCTCCTCCTGCACCTCCTCCTGTACCATCTGTACAGTCACACACTGCATTAAACATACCATGACCGTTACATTGTATATATTGTATCTCTACCCCGGTAGGCATAGTTGTACATGTACCATTGATATATACCGGGATTAGTAGCTACTGTATTCTCCACACGAATTTCCCAATCCCTAAAGGAATCGCCATTCCTCACTTATTTCAATGAACCCTTGGTCTTGTACAAGATCAGACTTCCATATCCCACCCATGCCCCACTTCGCCAAAGCGATGTTTCCAATGACCTCCACAACCCTTCAGTATGACCTCACTGTTCACTCTCCCTCTTGTAATTTGCCACGGACCGACCTCCCCTCCCCCAACCTCTGCTGTGTGATGATCATTTGGGCCGCCTGTCCGGCCATTCCTGCCGCATGAGGAGTTTCAGCGCCGATAACCTCCCCTCCCTAACCCCCTCACTCCGCCCGACGTTATCTCCAACGGCGATGATCCGCGACGCCATCTTTTCCGCCGCGCCGCGGGGGCTACTTCCGGCTGCGTGGTGACGTATCCGGTACGTCCTGGCGCGCGACGTGGGCCGCGCCTCGCCGTGTGCTGACCACACTGGGTAGGGTGGTGTCATGGCGGGATGGAGGCGATGTGGAGTGACAGGTGGACAAGGTTGAGGTGCTCGTGGGGCGGAGGGAGCAGCTCAGGGATCGCTTACAGGAGCTGCTCACGGAGCTGCTCACCAGGCCTGACGTCTGACGCCGCCAACCGCGTCTCCAAGTGGGCCGAGAGGAGCGCCTGGCTAAGGGCGCGGCGCCTGCACCGGCAGGAATGGTCCTCTTGGGGGCATTGAGGGAGTGTGTGTCTAGGAGGAGGGGGTGGAGGTTTTATAAGGTTGCTATATGAGTGAATAGGAAGGGTAGAGAGGAAGGATGGACAGGCCAGGGGTCTGATTCAGAACGACTGCCGTATTCGTCAGGTAAAATGTCACGAGCAAAGGAGGAGTTCGTGAAAAGAGGGTAGGGGGTCTTTCAGAAGAAATCGTATTAAGATATATAGAAATGTATCAGTATGGACCACCTATTGACGATGACGAGAACCCTCGTCAATTGCAAAATATAATACTATTGACGATTCTTTTTTATGACGGATACAGCAGTTGTTATGAATGAGACCCCTGGGTCCTCTTTCACAACAACTGCCGTATCTGTCGGGCCGTCAAAATATGTTGCCGACAGTACAAAGTGAACCTAATCGTCTACTCAAACCCTAATTTATGTACCCGACAGATACGGCAGTCGTTCTGAAAGAGGACCCAGTACTTTGAGGCAACAAATAGTATAGTACGGAATCAAACTGGCATTCCCTAAGTTCTATAAGGATTTGCGAGTTAAGTTTTACAGGTCATCATCATTAGACCATAAGTCACCCCTTGCAATTGCAATGTGTTCTCTGCAGTTCATGTGTGTTTTTGTACATCGACTGTTGATATCAGTTCATATTTCATTATGATTGACCCCTTCCTTTATATGGTCCTCAATTGTAAACATCGTGGCAATGAGAAGGGCCAGTCCAAACATGGCAATTGCTGGTACACTGGGACCCTGCCTCCCTACAGTCACATTAATAATTGTGACACCCAGTCTTACACTGGCAAGTAACTAGAGACAGGCAAGCCTCTCGACTGACTTCCCTCGTCACCAACAAAGGTTTGCCTTCCATCTTCCATCTAGGGTAGACTGACCTAAAGGTTACCACGTACCATGAGATGTCCACCTTAATTCTATAGTCATTCATGCATGATAAGCCATGTTTTTATGTCTCATAGTACACTTTAAGTGATACTCTTTCCAGCAAAGGACAAATAAGTACAATACCATACATAAATAACTACATAATAAAGGTGGACATCTCATGGTACGTGGTTATCTTTAGGTCAGTCTACCCTACCTGTATGAACACAGGATCAGATATGTTGGGTTTGGGGATGTGAGCTAAGTTTCAGATGAGGATGGTATTGCACACATGAAATGTAGGTGAGGTTTAAGGTAGATCTTCTGTCCCCTTACAACGTCGAAACAAAAGGCCCTTTAGGCTTATATTATCCACTGATTTTGCTTTTTATAACCCTATATCCATGTGATACACTATGAATGTATTAATTTATGTCAACACATCCTGAATCAGAGGATCATTATCATGTTTGATGGTAGTCACCGATGTCGACCAAGGCTTCACCATGCCATGGTCTCCGTTCACCCCTATTTGCTATCTTGTAGGCCTCTGCGCCCCAACCTTGGGCGCACTTGCCTGCTTTCGATTTTTAACCAATCTGTCTAATTCTTTTTTTCCTGCATAGGGGAAAACAATCCCTTGGTGGCTGGGTACTTTTTCCTGTGATATTATTTATTTAACCTGCCGAAAATAACATTTTAAAAGCATGTGGGGTCTTGTGCCGTATCAAAACAAAGATGGCGGCCGCGAGATCGTGAGGCTAAATTCCAACAACTTTAAACTCTTGTACCACATGTAATATATTGAATAATGTTACCATCTTTTGCAAATGGCTAGATATGGCCAAAATGAAGACTCGCTGAGCTTTATTATGCCCACTGTTACCTCCAAATATGCACAGTAGCTACATGTTTACATAACATGTGCAACTTCCGGTTTTCGCACTGACACACTCAATACCAGACCCCCCGTGAGGCCCAACACTAAGGGAGCACCTCTCAGAATCTAGCGACCATTAGTTTTGGGCATGTTCACTAGTTTGATGGCATCTAGCATAACATGATGTTCTTTGCTTTGAATGTTGAGCAATAAATGCTATTGAGTCTGTTAGGGCATGGCCTTCAGGAAGTGAAGTAGGCCTATGAGAGGGAAGTTAGTCAATTTTACAGGAATTCACTTTATACTCTTACTGGTTCCTGCTTTCAGCCACATGCCTTTACAACCAACGCGCTCATAGTGGACAAGCAGGAGGACCAGTATGTCTGCGTCCCTAGCCTTTATGTGTTTATGATTTGAGAAGCAATTGAGTCCACGTAATTTTACACAAATCTGCCTCCCTATTATTACGATGTTTCTCGTGGAAGTATAGCTCTAACCTCATCTGGATCATGGGATTTCACCTAAAAACAACTATTTTCTGCTTTTCTATTGGAGGAATATGTTTCATTGTGAAAGTAGAGAATCTCCTCTTGTGACAATGGGTGAGTTATACAGGTTCGACAGTTTCATTTTGCACCATCTTCAGAAAGGTGCTTTGCCTTTCTTCCAATACTTCCTATAGTTTCAAACTTAGTGTCTTTGTATTGATCACCCACCAAGTCAATCCTATGATATTTCTCTACAATTCTTAGGATGGTGCAGATCAATAATGATGGTTGAATCCTCTGTTGTATACATCAGAGATGTGCACATGATGTTACTTTTTTACCAAGTAAACTTACAGGCCACGAGAGATATTTAAAACAAGTCTCTTCTTGGTAAAGATATTGGAAATTCTGGCAGTAGATTTCCTGATGATTGCAGTGCAATAGAGTCTTTGCCATGGAGATATATAACCCTTTGTCGTGGAAGAGAGGAAGTCATGTACTGTGAGGGGGGGGGGGGGGGGTCATAACATGTAATAGATTACACTATTCTTTCACTCTAAGATCCCATGCAGTGCATGTCTATAAACCCCATCGTTCATTCAAGGTTCATTAAGACCTTCATCTAGAGGCGCGCCATGCTGACGACCATCCCCACACTACAGGTACTCCCACATGTTAAAAAAACGATACCTCCATGTCTCCCCAATTACCCTATCCCCAATAGTAACAGATGATGCGTGAATGGATAGTGAACTGGGCCAGTTTCACAGTCCCTGCCCCACCTCAGGCTGCATTATCCAGATTACCCAAGGCCCCCTTTGACCACCCTACCCCCAGCTTGTAACAGTCTCTGTGTATAACGTCCCTGTACTGCTGGACCTGCCTCTCCAACCTAGTTCTACTAATGCAGTGTGTGAGTATCGGGAGGGGACGCTGATTTGTGGTGCCTTCAGATGGGACTTCACATTAAGGTTTAGAGTTCAAAGGAGCCGTCATTAGAACAACATGATGTTCTCTGCATAGAGGGGGGAGGTTTTACTATGTCTTTAGTCTTCCCCAAAATCAAAAGGAGACTAGAATGTTTGACTTGAGGTGAAGTCCTGTTTAGCATGGATTAATGGGTCTACTGAGGTAAATGCACAATTTCGTAAGCTGAATGAGTGATTAGAATTAGCAACATGTAAGCATCATCAAGGTGTCAGGAACCCTTAGATTTGTCAGCTAAAATATGTGAATGGTAGCCACGCAATGCAATGCTCAGTGTCAAATCCAATACTGAATATGGTAAGCATAGTTGGATAACTATCATGGGGCCCTAGTAAAAGTGTTGTACCTTATTTATTGTCCGGAGATTATTCTAGGGGGAATGTTTTAAGGGCTGAGATATCTAAAATTATTTGTACATTTAAACAATTGTTAATCATTCATGTCATATCCCAGTGGGCACAGAACCTTGAATCAACGTTGATAACTAGTTGATCAACATCGATCAATAGCTTAACAACATCGATTTAAAGTTGAAGCCATTTTTGTGCCCACTGGGAGCTATACCTCCCTCTCACATGAAACGTTTTCTAGAATTTATATACTAAAATTTAAGCAGAACTCAAGAGGTCAATGAGAACAGCATGTATAAATCACCCAGTGTCCATGTTTATTTTTGTCCATGCAGATAACGTCACCCGTCATGACCACACTTACCGTCATGACGTTTGACGTTACCCTAGTTTTATCAGTTCTCCAGCCGCCTGGGTTTAAACCCCTGACGCGAACCGTTGGTCAAGGTCACTCAAGGTCAGCACCAACCGCTGAGCAGCTCGCGAAGGTCAAGACATGTCAAGGGTCAAGGCCATACGCATGACCTTCATGTTGAAGCATGGAATGGACGTTGAACTGACAGTAATGGGTGAGCAGTATGTGAGGTAGGTGGGTTGGGGGGGGGGGGGGGGTATGGTGTTTGGCCGTAGACAGAGTCAAGTGAGTTGGAAGAGGGACAGTTCCTTTGGGTAATGGAGTTGACTTGCGGAAAGGGCCGAGCCAATGAGTCAGTACAAGGAATGAATGGCAATATATTGGTGGGAAAAGATTTTCTTTAAAGAATATACCCAATCACTCAGCCAACAAAACTAGGTTATTTTACGTCAAAATAACGTTTCTAACGTTATACAACATTTGGCCATATTAAGGAGCCTTAGAGAAGCGTTCTGAAACGTTGCATGACGTTTTCCTTTTGTATACTGGGCAGTTTTCGTGTGTGGATTATTAAATGGTATTCAGGAGTACATGCAGCACCAATTTAAAGTAGATTAAAACGTAACATGTCATTGGAAGAATAGTTATTGTATCACTATTTCACCTAACATCTACATGTATCGACTATGTCCTTGTGGCTTTCCCGTCCACCACCAAGCACTTGGCATGACAGTAAAAACACATCATATAATAGTTTATTAGTGGTGTCTGGTCTTAACCCGGCGGCAGGGTGCGTAAGAGGGGTGGCGTGTGTCTGTCTGCCTGTCTCAGTGGTGTGGAGGTGTACAAATCAAGTGCCTCTACATGGGTAAAAATCGACACGGGCGACACGGCGACACGGCCCTTTTAGGCCCTTTTAAAAATCGACGGACACAGGAAAATCGGGGATAAAAATCGACCCACAGTCTGTTTTCTCTTTGATCTTATATAGCTAAAAATCGACACAATGCCATTGCCCTACTGCTAAAATTCGACCCGGCGACCCGGTCAAAATTGCGGGTACCCATGTAGAGGCACAATCAACGTCCACCTCTCCAGTAGCCTTCCCCTCAGACAGCCCTCCACATTTATGTTTGTTTTGCCGTGGAGGGAAGGCGGAGGCGCCAGCGGCCCGCCCGCCAGGGGCAGCCAAGTATGCAAACACGGCGACAAATGAATGGGCCTGGCAAGCGGCAAGGGCGGCCGGACCAGCGTCTGTTTTCGAGCAGCTCCGAGCAACTCCACTCATCAAACTGGACCTGAAGATAACCATGCGAGCAGCTCAGGAAGACTTCCCAGAGCCTTCTCCAAGAGTTTTGGACATTATGACATGATATGCGAGCAGCTCCCATATTAGGCATGATTAAGTAGCTCACAGGGCTGATGTTTAGACCTTTAACACTTTGTGAGTGACGCTAACTCTGATTAAATATATAAAGTCCGTCACTTCAATTGATGACAATGTTCTGAGCCCGTACGGTTGTATTACTTTGCTAGTCACCCAGTATTGACCAGAAAGAAGAGACTGGATTGTATTTAAACGACACAGATTTCCTTGGGACTGGAGCCTCCCTGAGGGCTGTGCCCTTAGCTCTGGGGGCTCCTTGCACTGGTTAACAACACAACTAACGGCCACACACCCACTGGAGGAGGTGGGGCAGTATCCTCCAGGGGGCTGACCTCTTCCGTGGAGGGGGCGTGAAACATAGGGTGTGGCAAGAGCTGATCAAAAATTGATCTGGAGGAGGGTGGGTGAGGGTAGGTAAGTGAAGGGAGCTGGAGAAGGGAAGGACAGGGCCGTGGCAGGGTGGACACCTCCAGGTGAGGGCTGATCTGATTTACAAATCCCCCAGGACCCTGGAGGAGCAGGTGACGTGAGAAGAAAGGTGGCTGAGGGGGTGTTCAAGGTAGTGCACATGTACATGTACATACAATGTGGTAGGTGTAGGGGTTCAAAATGCATATGTAAAATAAATATAGCCCATGCAATTGTATATTTCTGTTTTATATCAAAATACCAGATTCTACTATTCATTGCAATTAAAAGAAAAGACTATTATGATCTCCATTGATTTCCTATTTCAGATTGCAATTTACATGAGCTGTATTACTTGTGAGTTTGGAAATACAATAATATCAACATCTATAATAGATTTGTGTGTATATAGAACAAGGTGTCCCTGTTTGTGCCCCCTGGAGGTTAGTAGCATTAACTCTCACCTGTGTTGTGACATGGGAGCTATGTAGTCAGGGTCTGGAGTACATCACAAACTGACACTAAAAGAAGAGAAAATGTAATATCATATTCTTTTATCATTCCGAAAACACCACTCTCTAGTTTATGACACTTTTCTTTGGTTATAAAAGAAGCTATGATGTTTGGTATGTAGGGATGTATCATTTTTTAAAGGGGGCAGGGTCATTCTGTTTCCTAGAAGGGTCCATGAAAAAGAGAGACCCAGCAGTGAAACCAAAGGAAAAGATGCACGATGTATGAACATATGAGTGTGCTGTAAATTAAGCTGACATATCAATTTGATTTGATTCCATTTTAATGGGCAGTGAGAATAAAGTATAGAATCAACACGTGAGAAGGTGCCTCCGTGGGTAACTTATAGTACTTGTTTTGGTCACCAGGAGGCACCAGAATAGCAATATAAAGACCGAAATATGTTTTAGGGTACTTTTTTATGTATAATTCAATAATCTCTTTTGAGAGATATTTTTGCAGAATCACACAACCATATATATTCATAACGCAAAGCTCTCACAAAATTTCCAGTAATTAGGTTAATGGCCTCAAACAGTTTTTAAACGGATGCGTTATGTAGGGAGTTCATGTATGTGCAGCAACGTGGATCTTGGAATGTAGGGGTGGCATTTTTATCACCTGCCACAGTGCATTACACAGCATGGTGATTGGTTAAACCAGAGTTACCCATTTGCCAAATGTGGATTGTCAGTCAAATCCTGGGGAGGTTGAATGTAGATTACCTGATAATCATGTACACTATGATGTGGAAACTATATCTGATCATTTTCACCAAAATGACATCTGCATAATTATTTCCTTTTATCTGATTATTCTCTCATGATCCTGGGCCATAGAGATGAGTATGCTGCGGAAGGGTGGGGGTACATGCACCATGTTGGCATTGCCTTCTCACCATCATTCTTTGAAACTGAAACTGCCTCACATTCAGATAAATCACACCTGATTGACTTCAACTTTAGTGTATCTTTCATTATAAAAGCATTTACCTCTTCTGTTATTCTAATATAAACCAATTCAATCGTGTATACTTTTACTCTGACTGAAATAGCACTTGTCAAACTCAAAAAACTCATTTTGGTAGAATACTCTAGCATTCCTACGTTTATCTATCAATGCTAACCTCTGCAGCCAGCCAGCATACATGTATACATGTGTCAACCTCTGACACCTGCACCATGTCTCCTTATACATGTACAGCCCCGGCCTGCTGCTGGGACAGCTGTCTACTGCCAGACACGTCACCTGACGTCTTCTGTCTCCATGGTGACGGCTGTCAATATACGTCATGACGTCATGTGTCGTTATACTCTCCTCCTACCGTTAATTATACTCTCCATCTGCTGCTTAGTGCACTATGTTCCTTCTGGTGGTACTGGGGGATGTATTTAAGTGACGTCAAATGAGCAGCTCATGAGCTGCTGTCACTTGCTCAGAGCTGATTCTGGATGGGTCGGGTAGTTAGCAGGGCCGTTATTTGCCAGCTGGAACGTATATATGTAGACTGGGAGTGTAGTTTATTGATGGTATCGCTGATGGGCGTTCCATTTCCTATCTATTCGTCCGATTAAATCTCCAGGTGTTCTATGACAAATAAATTCACGTTGGTAATATCACCTGACGAACGACATCCTTTACTGAAACGTTGCGAGACCTCGGTTATCCCGGCCTTCAATAATCCGGCAGCCTCGATAATCCGGCTATTTTTGCCATGCATTTAAATATGCTTCAATAACCCGGCAGTTTCAACGTCATGTTTTACTAGTATCTGACACAGGGGTGGTCGGATTAGTGAGGTCTCATGTACGCGAAATACCATCGTGAATCAATGAACGTCTTATAACTTAGAGAGTGGTCATTTTTTTAACAACAGGGGGGGTTGGTGGATTTTCGCGCGGGCGGGTTGAAATCTTTTTGGTGCCCCCCACGGGAGGGGTCGAAATTTTTTTGGTCCCCCCCCTCAGGCCGGCTGATATTGAGCGCGGCCGACCCCTTTGAGCTATAGTGATGCACGGGTTTTTTCACTAAAAAGGGATGCAATTTTTTTGGTCCCCCCCTCAAGAGGGGTCCAAATTTTTTTGGTCCCCACCCTTCAAGGGGTCCAAATTTTTTTGGTCCCCCTCCCCCCAAATCCACCAACCCGCCCTTGTTGTTAAAAAATGACCACTCCCTTACTATAGTATTTTTGTTGTAGCTGTGTTTATTACATATATTGGACTTTGGTCTGTTATCTATGTACATCTATTATAAAACAGTTTATATGTTATCTAAAACCCAACCAAACACATACTTTTAACAATCACGCTTTCCAAAGAGCATAAAATGGACTAAAATACTCTTTGTATTCTTTGCTCATCACAAGTCGTGGAAGGGGGTGGGGGTTGTCCATTTCTTTTATGTAAAATTTGACCCAAGAAACTTGGATCTGCTATGGATGATTTAAAAGACCGTTTTGATGTAGGACGACCTGATGACGTTAATACAGGCTTTGATTTTTTTTGTATGAGCGTTTTGAGAGTCCATAATGATGCAACATATCATAACATTTGAACATGGCACTAGTGAGGACGACCACATGTATCCAAGCAAACTGACATTATTCAATACCTCCCGTATCCTTTACCGTACCAAACACCTGGACCCCCCCCCCCCCCATATATGCCCCCTCCCATCCCAACCAAACCAGGTACATGTACCTCCCAGCCAAACCACAACCCTCCCACCCACCCACCCACCCAGGGTGTATACCATTGTCATTCCACTTTGTCATACAAGGAATCCCCTTAGTTGGGAGATCCCTTTAATATGATATGAGGTAAGTTGACTAAGTCTTGTGGTCTTGTAGTATAGTTGGTATTTATTACAAGTTGACAGCAACAGTACAGTAAGTACAATGTAGGTTCCACTCAGTTACACCTATCCACACAATAATATAGGTCTTGGTAAATATACCTAATAACCCTGAGGTTAGTACTGGACTAGAGCCAAGGGGGTCCTACACCATGTCTGATAGTTGGGCCTAGTAGGGCATAGCCTATAGCCTTGTTCTCAGTCAGTGGAGAGGTCCTTGCTCTGTGGTGTCCAAGTGTAGAGTGAGGATGGAGATGCCCAGTGCTGGGACCTGACCCTATTTAAGGGGGCCAGGCCACCAGCATGGCATCTTGAGTGTTAGTGTCAGTTGACAGTGGTTGGAGGGTTGTAACAGTCAGAGAGACAGTCACACAATACCCCTCCATAGTTTGTCTACCCCTGTTAGTGTACATCAAAGGGGTGACCCTTATGCTGGTCTGTGGGAAACAATGTGCGGGATGAGCGTCGCCTGGCGGCGGCGGGAGTGCCGACTGGAGCGCCGCCTATGCGGGCCGGCGCGCGCCTGCGTGTGCCGGCGGCGGGAGTAGCGTCTCCCGCCGTCGGCTTGAACACGCGGGCGCCCGCAGCGCCGGGCTCGCCGGGCTCGCCGGTCATACCTGACAGGTGCCTCCCCCTCGGGAAAAAGGACAACTCTCCGTCAGTTGTCATTCCATCTAAAAATTTGGGGTGAATTTTGGAATTTTATCCACAATTTTTGGTGGCAAAATAGAATTTACCTTTTGTTTTTGATTTTTTTTTTTTGTAGTGAAGTACACTTTTTTTTGTAATATAGATGATGTGAGAGTATGTAAATACCAAAGGTCTGGGGAGAATTTTGGTTTTGTGCTTGGCTAGTCATCTACATTATATACAGTGTAACTTAACTATAAGGTATGTAAACCTTCTTTGTACCAATTTGGTACTTTCTTAATCACATATTATACAGTGTAGTAATACATTGTGTCTTTATCTGACACTTTTCAAATCATTGTTTGAATTATATACACAGCATGGTACATCTTTGTCTTAATTCTAAAACATGATGAAAAATGTGTTATCAAGTAATAGGCTGTCTTTGGTGAAATAGGTTGTTGTGGAACTGAGTGGATTTTGATATATCAATGTTCACATGTGAATACAAATATACAGAGTATAATGCAAATTATGCAAAATCTTATGATAATCTTTTACAAACTTTTTTGTTTGATACCAAAAAAACCAAGGCCACTTTTATATAAAAGTAGGCCAACCGGCTTGAAGTTTGTTTTCTTATTTCTAGATAGCGCTTATCTATGGATTTGCGTGATATAGCAATCAGTAATGTACATTTTATGCATAGTTATGTGCTTGTCCGGTGGCGGATAAGTGTTCATAATTGTGTCATCTGACATTTTGCATTACTTAAGTTTGTAAGTTTGTATGTACAAATACAGTCCTTTTTATGCAGATATTTTGTCCTTATCCGGTGGAGGGTAAGTGTTCATAATGTCATAAAAATGACTTGGTATCTTGTTTCTGCAATGATAGTTGAATCTTACAAGATTCTTGGTGTTGGCAATTTGCAACTTGTGGATCTACACTTTGATCAGAAATGTCTTTGCAGTGGGCCGCTGCTGTGAGATTTAAGTCTTTTGTGTAGTATCCTAGGGTTAGTCAGCGGACTATCTCCCTTTTTGCTTCATGTTTTTCTGTAAATAGTCTTACATAATACAAAGGTATACAGTGTAAAATACAGTGCAAATACAGTGTTATATACAAACATGTTTGATTAGCAATTTAGATTGTAATAATACAATTTCATACATATAAATGCATGTTTGAGCAAGTTTGACATGGTTAAGAGTACGCAATTGTTTTTGTAAAACTTCAATTTTTCAAAAATTGGCTGTTTCATTTTGGGATACCTTAAAATTGATTTCCTGATACTACTGACACACACTGAGACCTTGCTTTGACCTTGGGATTGTGAGAGTTTGAAAATTTTTGCACCTTGGGCAGATTTTTGAGTGGCACCTTGAGGCTATTGTGTCATGCGGCGCAAGATGCGTCGTGTGCCGCGGTGACACCGGTGGTTGACACCTTTTGGTGAGCAGATCATGTGCCTTCTCATGGACTTGTCACCTGAAGTGAGGGGATCACTTCAGAGGGTGAACAGTGTCATTTGGGGTGGGGAGGGGTTATAAAGGCTGTGTAGACCACAGTAGGATCACTTATTCCTTGAGTACCCTTGAGATAACACAGTATGGCGCATATGGCAATTTTGGAGGACGAGTTGGAGGCTGTACCTGAGGTACTTGCATATCTCCCTGAGGCCTGGCTGCAGGGTGACATGCAGGCCTTAGACCTGTGGTTAGGTGATCAAAACACCTTGGAGGGGCTGACTCCTGGTACTCCTTTTAGGAGTATTTTGAGTCGGTATGACTCAGTAAGGACGCGGTGGTTGCATAAAGTCCGGCACGACATTGCCAGTTTTGGTGATGTTTTGGTGTGCCGTCATCACGGCTGGTACTTCCTTGGTGCTGGCGGGATTTCCATGCGCAGGGCGGCATCTCTGGAGCTGTTGGCTCAGGCCCTACGTGATCTGGATGGATATGACCCGCGACTGCTTTTCACCAGAAATGATGGGGTCATCTGGGACTTCCTATTGGCTGTCGGCCTATGTGCTTACACGGTGACAGGTGATGCTGCAGACAGCGCTGAGCATGCTTTGTCTACTTTGGAGGCACGTTTTGTCCAGTGGAGGGAGGAGAACGAGTGGCTCTTCAGTGAAGATACGTGGATTGGATCTCCTGCCGCTGCCGAGTTGGCCGAGTCCTGGGAGGCCTTGGGATGGGGGGACTATAACAACTAGTGGGTGGCATCTATAAATGTCAATATAAACGGTCCTTTTCAGGGCCAACCAACTTTTCACAAAAGTTTTGGTCAATCTCACTCCTGTATAATTGTGTTATTCTTCCCCATGTACTTTCTCACTAGTTACAGCTGTAGGTGGTTGGGTGAGTATGGTGAGTACATTTTTGAATGTATTGGTGCTCTCTCTTTGGTCGTCAATTATGATGTTTTCCAGCTTTGATTATGGGTATCCATGGTAACGGGCTGGGGTGAAATGTCATTTTGTAGTAACATGGCAAAATCTAGATTGGGTTCCCTGAGCGCTGGTATTATGCTGAACCTGGCACGCCATGGTAGATTGATAGTTTCTGGCAGTAAATATGCGGTCTCTCCTTTCTTAGTAGTAATTACTACTGGTCCATTCCATTCAAATACTAGTCTTGGGAGAGGGTACATTTTTATAATCATATCTCTGTATGTTGGGGCTGAAGCTTTTATAATTGTATCAAACTCATGTGGCACTGGACGCAAGGGGAAGGAGAAGTTGGTGTCTCCTTTGTAGACTTTTAGTACTACTGTGGGATTTGTCTTCTTAGTGACTTTTCCCTTTCCACAGTGCTTGGTTGCCATACTCTTTAGATATTTGGTCAGCCTGTAGGCTGAGTAAATGGTGAGTGTGAATAGTATGGCTATGATAAGGGTATGGGTCTCATGGATAGTTAGAATAGGGGTGGGGCCCTGTTCTATTTGTGCCGTGGTGGTGTCCTTCTTGTATAGGGTTTCGAAGGCTTTCTCCATAGGCTTCTCCGTGACAAATCTATATGCTTTTGCAGTTGGCATATAAGCTAGTAGTGTGGATCCTCTGTGCATTTTGAATAGGGTGTAGGTGGCCAAAATTGTAGCTATAACCGAAAGTATCATTGGTATGATAGATGCTGCTGGATGCCGTGCAAATTTGTATAGATAGGACTCTATTAGTCTATTTTCCAGTGGCTTAGCCAGGCTGGAGGCATCATCTAGCAGGGTTTTTGCGAATGGGTTTAGGTCTAGTAATGTTGATTCATCAATATTACTTGATTTTCTTAACATATCCAGTGTCCTGGATAGGTTGACCTTTGGAAAAGGTGGCAGATTTGCCTTGGAGTCTGGTCCAATTTCTTTGATTTCATTTAGAGCCGCGAGAAAAGGTAGGTTTATAGTCTCCAAAGCATAGTGAAATGAAATTGTAGTGTTGCATGGCAACCTAGAATTTGGTAGTGAATAGTGATCTATATTCACTGTACATAGGCATGGTACACCTATGATTGAGTGTGATGGTGCTTTGTGAGTAGTAGCTGGTTTCCCATGACACGTAACTGTGTAGGTGGGAGAATTTGTGGTCACTAGATATTCATCTTGTGAAATGGCTACAGCGTGTGAGATAGGTCTCTTCAAGGGTGAGATAGTAAATTGGCACATTTCCTTGACTTGCTGAGCTTGGTTCAAATAAATTGCTACTGTGCATGTAGGTACATGTCTATGGATTCTCGGGCTAGTTTTGGTACAAATTTTGATCTTAGTTCCTGGACAGGTTAGCATATTTGCATTTGTTAGTTCAATAAATAGTGAACCATCTTCAGAGATAGCCAAAAATTTGACATCAGTAATTAATTGGGTTACTCCCTTTGTAGGTGTCTCCTTGGTGTTGATTGGTACTGGTGTAGTTACCAGTTGAAATACTCTGAAGGTGGAGACAGTGGATGCTACAATGATATCCAGGTGGACGTATATGTGCCGTTCCGAATAGGTGTAGGATATCATTCTTTGGGAATAATAGTAGTCAAGGTCAGTTATGGCGACCTTTGATCCTGGTGAGTGTATTCTGAGTGTCATGTCCAGATCATTCAGATGCTCTGTTAGTTCAGCTGGTGGTACTATGTCAGCGGTCATAATGCCTGCTGATAGCATCCTGAGTGCTGATGTGGTGCGCTGCAATGCTTGCAGATAGTTCATTCTTGCTACAATAATGGTGAGTGCATCAGTTAAAATTTGGATCTTCCTTCTTTGTGTGTGCTCGTGATTTGCATAAGTGTTCAGAGATGTGGTCATATTTTGAGCCCATAAATTCATATTTTGGCCTAGAGTGTTCATGGTTTGGTCTAGCATACTTTTATCCTTAACATATGCCTTGACAAATTTGTCTTGGCGTTGGGTGACCTTATCAATTAATATAGCTGCTTCTTTGTCTTGCTTGGAAAAAGCTTCTAGAATGCCGTCTATGTTCTTTATCTGGTCCATGACCTCTTTGACGTCATCTAGTGTGGCAAGACCTATTGCTCCTCTGAAGAGTGGGGCTAGGAACCCAAGTGGTGCTCTTCTGTACCTTCCTTGACTGTTAATTGGATTTGATAGGAACAAATGGATGGATGCTAAGGTAGAGTTAATTTCCTTGTCTGTTATGTCTATTAACAGATCTAGTTCCCTTGCCTGCTGTAATATCTGACTGGTAGAACTGTCGTCATGCAAGGTAGGAAATGTTAGTGCCATAACCTGGTCCAGTATTTTGGTTTCGGTCTCTGGTGGAGCAGGTATATGGTATGGTATTGCCAATATCATGGTTGTGGTATCGTGCCCATTGACCAATGGTTCAGGTAATGGCTCATATATGGCTCCAACGTTCTGTCTAACGGTGGGCACATATGTGATGGCTTGAGAAGTGGCCATCATCACTAGTAGTAGGATTGGCTTTAGCATGCCTGAAATATAAAATATATTCTATGTTTTAGTAAGACTTCTACTAGTGTTTTTGCAATATACTTAGGTTTAAATTGGTTTGCTGATTTTGTGAGCTATCCTTTTTGCTTATGTGAAGTATCCACTTGGCACTGCCTCTGTGTACATAGTTTTGAGAGCAGAAATCCTGGTTGGTCCCAATAGTAATATAATAATCAATGTAGTGTTTGAACTGTACCTTTTTCCATGATCAAGCTAGTGTTGGCTTAATGTCCAATCTGTGCTAGAGTCCTTTCCCAAGATTGTAGTAACTGGGTATGATATTGTAGAGTGGGTGTGGTCTGCTTTCTGACAGAGTCCCTCCTGCTATAGGAGAACTGGTATGGCTAGGACCAGCTGGTGTGTACCTGACTGCTGCAGGAGTAGAACTGGTGAGTTGGCTATGGAGTCAGGGCCTCTTATGTAGCCCACCCTACCCTCATCCATTGAGGGCCTGGCTTTGTTTCCCTGGTGGCTGTTAACTGCCATCAGTGTTAGCTTGTCTGACTGGGGTAATTATGTCTGGGGTAATTAGTGTGGACTACCTGCATCTGTGGGGGTTTGAATGCCCTGGCAGGTGTGTGGGTCCTTTGAAGGGTAAGGGTGTGTCTAGACAGTAGTCTCTTGGCATAGCACGCTCTGTTTCATGTACTTTACAGGATTTAGGTTCAAACATTTCCATTGTTGCATTCTTTCAAGGATGCTAGCCTTTGATGCAAAAGTATGATAATTGTGGTTTCTTCAAGCTTGGGTTGCTAATCCCTTTAGGTAGTCTCTTTTGGCTTTTTGTGTGTAGCCTTTTGGGTTTCAGACTTCAACCCTGTAGTAATCTGTCCTTTGATTCTACTTTGTGTGCACATTGTTTTGTAACCTATATAGTGTATATTGTCTTTTCTGTCCTTTGTGTGGGTTCATATCCTATGCTGATATGAAAATTCCTACTTATCATTCTTGATTTGGACAGTTGTTGGAAATTTAATTTCCTTCATATAGAGTGTATATACTTATTTGACTATTATTCATAGTCTGTGGGTATAGATATTCCATATGATCATGTCAATATATAAAAGTAATTTACTTAGATATTCTCCCTTGCCTGGAGTTTCTTTTCACCTTGTGGTGGGCTGGTCTGGGTACTATTTGGTTTAGACCAACTGACTCTTTGGTGAGTGTGATTTGGGATTTATCCCTTGTTATCCTGTGGATAAACTTTGAGGTGTGGGGAATGAGTCTGTGTGCAAACTCATTTTTCCTCAGTGTGGTGACCTTTTTGAGCCTATCAATATGTACTGGTCTGGGGACTAGTAGGTTATTTGATAGGTTCTTCAACCTTGCGCTGGTTGGGGTTGGTCTTTCTGCAACAACATATGGTCCCATGAATAGGGGTTGAAGCTTCTTTGAATCTGTGGTCAACAGAATTCTGGGAATGTTGATATATACAATATCTAGTGGAAGTATAGCTTGTGGTGTAAGCTTTTTGTCATATCTTGACTTCCTTCCTTGTTGTAGCTTTTTGACTCTGTCTATTGCCTTTCTTCTAGACTCATCTTGAGACAGTATCATTCCAGATACATGCTCTGCTACTGTTTTGATTTCTTCCTCTATGTTTAGGGCAGTTTCTACAATGGTTTGAGGGTTTCTGCCATGAAGTAGGAAGAATGGTGTGTAACCTGTTGTCTGGGACTCTGTGTTGTTCAATGCAAATGTAATTGATTCTATATACAGGTCCCATGTTTTCTGATTCTGAGAACAGAAAGTCCTTAATGCTGTTCCTATACTGGCATTGAATCTTTCCACTAATCCATTTGATTGTGGTCTATATGGACTTGACAGGTCGTGTCTTATCTTCTGGGTGTTCATCAGTTTCTTAAAATTGCTGCCTGTGTAGCAGGTGCCATTGTCAGTTTGAACTGAAGTTGGTACACCTTGCTGACATATGACGTTCTTGTAGAACTCATGTTGTGTGGTTTCTGCTGTGAGATCCTTTGTGGCATATGCTATGACATATCTAGTTGAATAATCTATGCAAACTTGTATGTGTTTGTTTTTCCTGGCTGTTTCTGGGAGTGGTCCCACAGCATCTAAGTTAAGGTGCTTCATGGGGGTTGGCATATAGTCCCTTACAGTCATTGGTGTTTTGTGGGTGTGCACTGCCCTTTTTGCTTTTAGGCAAGTGTCACATGTTGACACATACTGATTGGCATCAGCCATCATAGATTTCCAATATACCCTGGGTATGAGAGAAGACATCATTTTTGAAGTACCTACATGACCTGCCATTGGTGAGTCATGGAAGTGTTGCAGTATGTTTTCAACCCAAGTTTTTGGGACTACAACTTGTAGTGGTACTGTGTCTGTTTTTCTCCATGATGTAGGGGATATGTGTACTAGAATGTTGTCTAGGAGTAGGTAATGCTGAGCATTATTCCTAATCCTTGTTGCTTCAGTGCTTTTTACAGGTAGGTCACCTTTCTCTAGGTAGTCTATAATGGGTATTAGTCCAGTGTCCTTCCTTTGTTCTTCTTTCAACAGTGTGGAGTTGATTGAACTGTCTGGGATTTGGTCTAACATCTGGTCTAATTCCATTATATGCTGTGCCAGCCTTTCTTTGTCTTTCTCTGCCTGGATTGTTTCAGGAGATTTTGGTGCAGGTCTGGTCTTTGTCTGTTTCTTTGGTTGTTCAACTGCTATGTCTGTGTTGACTGTCTGCTCCTTTGAACTGGCTGCTCCTCTGTTTGTGCTGGTGGAGGCGGCCTTTGTTCTTTTGGGATGGGGGTCAGATTTGCTTTTGTGAGCCTTCTGTGCAGTACCTGCTCTGTCTGGGTGCTTCTGCAAATTGGCTGTGGGTGTGCTGGGTGTTGAAATGGGGGATTTAGTAGGGAAAGAGGATTTGGTTGACACTTTGTTCTTTTTGGCTTTTAGGCCTAATTGCTGAGGGTGGTCATTAGACCTTGTATCCTCTGCAACCGACCGTTTTGCTTTTGAACGTGTGGTGACAACACAAATGTCTCTGTCCTGTTCTTCCTCCATATCCAGCTGTTCTTCTGCAAATCTGACTACCTTGGTGATTGAAGCAATTTTATGCAGCTTTTCTTCCAACTGATTTTCTGATGCACTGTGTGGTGGTTCACGAGGTGTGGTTTTCACCATCTGTGCAATCCTGTTGGTCTCAACCGGGGTAAAACAGTTTTCTGGATACTCTTCACAGTATTCCCTTTCACAATGACAGAACACATAATGGGTGGTCTCTTTTAAGATACCTCTGATCACTGGTTTTGGTCTGTCAATTGCTTTTGGTGGGTCATCTCTGTTGAATGGTATCTTGGTTTGGATTTTAGAGAATTTGGTTCTGGTGGCTGCCCTTTTCCTTCTTGGAGGTGGTGGGGGGTTGGTCATTGGTGGTGCATCTGGATATTCTCTTCTTGACATCACATCTGGAGGAATGTTGTCATCTCCTTTTACGTGTTGTATTGTGAATGCAAATTGTTGGATATCCAGTGCCCATCTGGCCCACCTGTGGGTCAAACCTGTGTTTGTGAGGAGTGGTATTAGAGCTGCATGATCTGTGTACAACTGAAAGTGTCTACTTTCTAAGTAGTGCCTAAAATGTAGTATCCCATATACTACACCTAGTAGCTCTCTTTCTGTTGTGTTGTAGTTTCTTTCATGCTTTGATAGTGTTCTACCTGCGAAGGCTACTGGTCTCAGTACTCCTTCACTACTGCGTTGTGATAGAACAGCTCCTAGGCTCACATTTGAAGCATCTGTTGCTAGACTGAATTCTTTGTCATAGTCTGGGTATCTCAATAGTGCATGGGTACAGAGTGCATGTTTCAATGTTTTGAAAGCATTGTCTGCATCCTCATTCCATTTGAAAACCTTTAGGTTTGTTTGTAGGTCGTACAGTGGCCTAGCAATATTGGCATAGTCTTTGATGAACTTTTTGAAGTATTGGCATAGTCCTGTGAATGATCTGACTTGTTTCACGGATTTTGGGGTGGGAAAAGTTTTGACACTTTCCACCTTTTCTGGGGATGGTTGTAAACCATCTGGTGTGACACGCATTCCTAGAAAATCTATCCTATCTGTGAAGTATTCACATTTTGATTTCTTTAGCTTGAGTTTCCCAATTCTCAGGCTTTTGAAGACATCTTCAAGGTCTGAAAAATGTCGTTCTACATCTGGTGATAGGACTAGAATGTCGTCTAGGTATGGTAGGGCACATTTGTATTTCAGTTTGTTGAGAATTAGAGTTACTAGATGGCAAAATCCTGCCGGCGCGGTAGCCAAACCCATCGGCATCTTTTGATAGACATACTTTTTGTCATTTGCTATGAAAGCAGTTTTGTGTTGATCCTCCCTTCTTATGGGAATTTGGAAAAACCCTTGTTGCGCATCTAGTTTACTGAAAACAGTAGGTTTGAGTGACCCTATCATGTCTAGTGTGTCGTCTGCACGTGGCGTTGATAAAGCTTGGTTTATCATATTAGCATTGACGTGGCGTAGGTCTGTGACTAGACGTTGGCCTCCAGATGCTTTCTGTACTAAAAATGATCTGGATGCCCAGGGTCCCTCTGCACATTCTCTGAGGATGCCCTGTCTGACTAGGTCTTCACAGACTTCTCCCATCTTAGCTTGCTTCTCAGGCGTCTGCCTGTATGGTAGGTAGTGACATGGTACTGCATCTGGTTTGATGTGAATTGAATGTGTATATAGGTGGGTTGTACCTATGTCATTGTCTTTTCCTACAAATACATCTTGATACTTGTGGAGTAACTTTTGGAGTCTCTCTTGTCCAATATCTGTTAGTACACATTTGGGTGGCACATTTTCCATTATGTCTGGCATAATGTCATGAGCCTCACTGTGAATTGTGGCCAATTCATCATCAGTGTCATCTCCACGGTTTGTATCTGGATCTGCATATACTGAGGCACAGTCTGACTCTGTGTCACTACAATTCTCTTCAGTGTCTAGCACTTGTAGTGTGGGTTCCTCAGTAGGGATGTCAGTATCTGGTTGATGTAACTCAGAGGGATCTACCTCTGTGAATAGGGCTATTATATCACCCTTCCTCACCTTGTATGGTCGGTGGCTTGTATTGAGCAGTATGATTGGGTGCCTGTTCATTTCTGAGGGTGTTACTACTCCCTTTTGAACTAGGTATGGAACTCTGTTGTTCCTCTGCAAATTGTCTAATGTGCCTACACATCCTTCTAAACATTTGAGGGATGTGACTTGTCCTAGAACTGCTAGTTCTGTGAAAGGAAGGATTGTAGCCTCCCTAACAGCTCGGACTGGCTTGACTTGTAGCTCTGGGTCTACATTGAATTCGATCTGTGATCGTGTTGCTTTTAAGAAATCTGTGCCTAGGACAACTGGCTTTGTGAGATTTGGAATAATTGAGAATGGGAATTCGAATCTGGTACCATGAATTTTGAATTTCAATACTGCTGCTTGTCTTACATGGCATATGGATCCGTCTGCTAAGTGTACATTGAACTTTCTCTTTTTGATTTCTACATCTCGAGATTTCTGAATTTCCCTAAGAAAAGTATCCCTGACACAGGTGATAGTGGCACCGGTGTCAACTAAACAAGGTATTTCAGTGTGTTCATAGAATCTTGCATTTAAACAGCCATTTTTAAGAAGTTCAACAGAAATTTTGGTACTCTCACCCATTTCCTTTTGCGATGCATCTTGTTGAGGTGTGATGTGAATCACTGATGGTCGGCTTGATTTCCCAGTGTGCATCTGGGGGATTGTCTCTGCTATACTAGCAATTGTCTTTGGTTGTCCTAGGGATTGTTGATCTTGGATCTTGATGGGGGGTTGGAGAGGCTCACAACGCACTGGCCCAGCGGCGCTGTGGGTCTCTAGTTTCCCGAGTTTGAAGATCCTAGTAGCTGCTTGATCTGTTGAAGCACGTCAGGCTGGATAGCTTGAGGTGGCTGTTGGGGCTGCTGTTGGGGGTTGTAGCCTTGTGTGTTGGATCTGTAGCCATTGTAGCTGTCTCGACCTCTGCTGTTGTCACGACTGCGGTTGTAGTCATGCTGTCTGTCACGACTATTGCTGTAGTCACGACGGTTTTGATCCCGACCTCTGTTGTAGTCACGATCTCTGCTCTGGTCACGACGGTGGTAATCACGGTCTCTGCTGTTATCACGGCGATTGTAGTCGCGATTTCTGCTACTATCACGGTGTCTGCTGTTGTCACGACTTCTGCTGTTATCTCTACGGCTGGTGTCCTGACTGTTGCTTTGGTGATCTCGGCTGTTATTTTGGCTGTATCCACCTCTGCCTCGTTGTCCTCCTCTGTTGCTATTTCTGAAGTTTGGGTCAAAGTTTTTGCCTCGGTAGCCTCCTCTGTTATTTCCAGAGTTCCTTTGTTGGCTGTTGTTGGGTTTACCTTGATCCTTCAGTGCCCTTTGTTCTTGCCTCCTCACATGTTCATTTGACATGAGGTTTAGGCTTTGGTCTTCATCCTCTGATGAGTGATCCATTTGAACTGTCTTTGGGTCTGATTTGGCTTTCTTTGAGGGGTTTCCATTTTTCTGTGACTTTGTTTGCTTCACAATCATAGAGTTTACATGTGTCACAGACTTCAGTTGTGCCTGCATGGATTCTATTGTTTCCTGTAGCTCTGAGCCTAATTCTGCTTTTATCTCGTCTTTAATGTTACCAGTGGAGACTGTTTGTTGGTTCTCATACTCCTCTGCAACTTCAAGTATTTTATCCCATGTAGTTGCTTCCCTGTGGATGACTACTGCACTGATGTCGTCCCTTAGACCATGTAGCAGGGCTTCCCTTGTTCTCTCCTCAGACTTGTTGTGAGCTGTGGCCATCTTTTGTAAGGCCATGGCATAGTCTGATACAGATTCTTTTGGATTTTGCTTCCTCAATGCCTTAGCATCAAATCTGTCGTCCTCCTTCTTGAAGTATTTCAGAAAAGCTGCCTTCATTTCTTCATAGTCTGCTGTTGGATGTGCTGTCCTATAGGCTTTGTACCAAATTTTTGCCTTACCATCTAGGTAGTTTGAGAAATACTTGATTCTGTTACTGGGATGGTACCCATATCTGGAATCAAAGTATTGTTCATAGTCTGTGCAGTGCCTCCTGGCGGATTGTGTGAGAGAGGACTGTGAAAATTTTTCTGGCTGTAGAATATCACAGTACTTTTCCTCTTTGTCTCGTTTTAGCTGGTCCCTTAACCCACTGAAAGATGCCTCCCTTGCAACTCTTTCCTCTTTCAAGGCATCTAGGAGTGCTGAGGAGGTGTCAGTGTTAGTCAGGTTCACTCCTTGGGTATTGGGTGCACCTGACTTGAGTGAGGCTAGGGCCTCAGCTAGCTGGTTTTTCATTGTCACTTGTAGATGAGCTTGCATATCAAGTAGTGCTTGAGCGGCTTCAGCTTTTTGGGTCTCCATAGAGTTCTTCAGTGCCTGGTTGGCTTGTCTGAGTAATATTAATTCCTTCTCTTGTTCCTCTTTGGCCTTCCTTAAGGCTCGGCTGGTGCTTTCCTCATGTGTGGTGTGTAGGGCTGTTAGTTCAGGCCTAAGTGTCTTATCCACATGAGTTTCTACATTCTGGGCTATGAGTAGAAGTGCCTCAGCCTCCTCTTTGGCTGCCTGGCCTGGGGGTACTGTCTCATCGTCACTCATACCTGATCCTGGGGTATGCTGACCGTTTGAGAACAAGTCACTCTGTGTGTCCTGGATACTGTCCAGGGCAGCTAGGGTGTCCAGGTGAAGCTTGCCTTGGAAGTCACTCTCTTGAGTGGTGTGGTGTGGTGAAGCTGAGGGTGTTGGAGTGGAGCTCCTGGATGACTCCTTGGAGCTGGGTCTCCTCCTCCTGCTGGGTAGAGATCCAGGGGTAGCTGGTCCTTTGCTGCGGAGGTGAGTCTTGGTAGTCTGTGCTGCCAGCTTGTGGGATCTTGTTAGGACTTCTCCACCACTTTGTCATTCCACTTTGTCATACAAGGAATCCCCTTAGTTGGGAGATCCCTTTAATATGATATGAGGTAAGTTGACTAAGTCTTGTGGTCTTGTAGTATAGTTGGTATTTATTACAAGTTGACAGCAACAGTACAGTAAGTACAATGTAGGTTCCACTCAGTTACACCTATCCACACAATAATATAGGTCTTGGTAAATATACCTAATAACCCTGAGGTTAGTACTGGACTAGAGCCAAGGGGGTCCTACACCATGTCTGATAGTTGGGCCTAGTAGGGCATAGCCTATAGCCTTGTTCTCAGTCAGTGGAGAGGTCCTTGCTCTGTGGTGTCCAAGTGTAGAGTGAGGATGGAGATGCCCAGTGCTGGGACCTGACCCTATTTAAGGGGGCCAGGCCACCAGCATGGCATCTTGAGTGTTAGTGTCAGTTGACAGTGGTTGGAGGGTTGTAACAGTCAGAGAGACAGTCACACAATACCCCTCCATAGTTTGTCTACCCCTGTTAGTGTACATCAAAGGGGTGACCCTTATGCTGGTCTGTGGGAAACAATGTGCGGGATGAGCGTCGCCTGGCGGCGGCGGGAGTGCCGACTGGAGCGCCGCCTATGCGGGCCGGCGCGCGCCTGCGTGTGCCGGCGGCGGGAGTAGCGTCTCCCGCCGTCGGCTTGAACACGCGGGCGCCCGCAGCGCCGGGCTCGCCGGGCTCGCCGGTCATACCTGACACCATCCTCCAGGACTCTGCCAGTGAAATGGCAACCGGTGCTGAAACCCACAAAAGGTGCAAAACGGCAGGTGGAAAGAGAAAAGGCAGCGCCACCCTAGCCGCCATAAGGCTTTAGTAAGTGACGGGGTATGGTCCTTTGAAGGCTAGGCGACTCATTGTTGTCAGCTTCACGGCTAAGGTGTGGCCTTTATCTTGATGGCGCCAGTTAATTTGTCTGCCAATTATTCAGCGGATCAGGGTCTGGAGGGGGAGGTGTCTAGATGTATGGGCCCCTATATGTAATAGCATAACGCTAGGTGTATCTATAGGACATTATACCTTCTACTTTAGCGTACAACGGATTAATCCCACCCCGCCCACCTAGCTAGGTGATTATCCCACCACCAGTGGCGCCATCTCCCTTTACCTGGTCCCACTTGGCCCGTCTGAGCTTAGCCGCTGGTCACCTGCCCTGGGGGATGTCACACCTCTTTCTATTGTTTCCCGCGCCTCTCCTTTTAATTAAGACCCGGTGCAAACAAAACCCGTCGCCGGACAAAATCGCCAACCAAAATCCAAATCCCCGCCCAATGGTTTCTTCTCACCCGGCGCGCGTAATTGACACTCTGAGGTGTGTGGGGTTGTTGGAAGGAGAATGGGCACGTTAACCCTAGAAGTACTGAGAGTCTTGGGGGTTATCCCTCCCTAATTAACACAAGGATTAAGATGTACATTTGAGCTGTAATTGAGGGTTAAGTGTCAAGGGTTAGATTAAAGGGTTGCCACAATAGGTAGTTGGGATGAACAGATTTATTACCGGACTTGATTACCGGTCAAGTGAGGGAAAATGAAAGGGGCTCATTTATGTGTAAGAAAATTGACCAAGATCAAGATCATGTACAGCGAAGAGTTCAATGGATTTTCTACTTTTTGAATGTTTGAATGTGATGTCGTGTAATTTCCCAGTTACTCTGAATATGTGGCCCAGATGATAATACACCCGGGGTTATTCAGTGAAGCACTCCTTATTTGTAATACATAACGTTGCAGGTGGTATAACTGTGTAATGACATTTATGTGACATTGTAGGCACGTCACATTATAAATCGTTTTCACATACATACCTAAACCAGTAAAGGTGTATATCCGTGGGATCATCCATTTTGAAACACATATAATACATGTACCACACAGTAATGTACCTATAAATACAGAATATAGATTTTAATCATTGAGCTATATAGATTACTAAAATATATAAATCAACTCATCAGTCAGTGCATGTATGTTTATGTTCTTACATTAATCAGAATTGCAACATCATAAGAGCATAGTGCATCTCATATCTGAAGCACGTTTTTCACCGCATTTTGTCGAAGGTAAACTAGATCTTCTCTGTTAAGAATTTTCTAACACCCTTTTTCTAGTACATATTCTATTTATCTAAACCCTTTTGGGTGAGTTAGGCAAAAAAAATAAAAGGTGTGTTTCAGGTTACATAGCCTGAAAATCTAGGTAGGGTAGGTCAGATTTTTTTTTGTTTTTTTTTTCTCTGGCCTGAAAACTATCCAAAAACTAACTGGCAAACTTCAGCACTGACTCGCAGACAACCGTGTCGACTTGTGGACTATCAAATTGACTCTGAAATAGCCCCAAAATTGTTTCGTAAAGACAGAAGATCCCATGGCCTGAAAAGTACCCAAAAATTGACTCGCAAACTTCATTGCTGACTCGCCAACAACGGCGTTAACTCACGGACAATCAAATTGGCTCTGAAATTACTTAAAGTATACTTCATTTTTTTCAAAATTGGATAAAAATGTCTAGGGTCGGCCCTGTTTTTTTAGGTTATGGTCGGGTAACCTGAAAAACACTTTTTTTATGGCCTTATCTTAGGGGTGATAAGCCTGATAAAGGTCATGTTGTACTGTGTGACGTAGGTACTGCTCTGAAGAATAACGCATTAGTGGTGACCTTAGTATTAGACCAGCCAATCTAACTGTCAGGGATCGACACAATTAACAACCAAATAAAGAACCAAAGGGGAAAAATCAATCCAGTCGTCTCAGGTAACTTCACGGTTGGCCTCTTTTTCACCAGGTGGCGTAGCTGTTCTCTCACCTGAGTTCTCACCTGTCCGGCCACCCTTTGTAGTTCACCTGGATTGTCCCCAGGCTCCGCTAGTGTCCCGTAACGCCACCGTGGGTCGCCCTGGTCGTGGATTGGGAGAAGGTGGGAGAACTACTGCATGGAGTATGGCAGGGGAGGAGACTGGCCTTGGGCTCCCAACTTGCCCGGGACGTGTGCTTGTTGGTCCCGTGAGTCCAGCCACCAAAGGCCCCGCCTCTGGCCCTGGGACCTCCAGAGAAAAATATGAAAGTCTTTATAGTAGGGTCACAGGATAAGTCCTTGGTTGCTGTTTTTAAGGAAATGATCCTCGTCCCAGAGGCAATTATGCTTTACAATAATGTGTGTGTATTGAAGGTTTGGGGAGTGAGGGGTATATTTCTAAAGTTACTTCAAAAATACTTACATCTCATAAAATATATCGATTGCTAATAGGTAGTGTTGCTTCAATCATCAATACGCCCATATGATCCAGTCCAAAAAATTAAAGCACGTTATGAGTATACTACGAGTACATATATTTCGCATTTAATGCAAAACCATGTATATAACCATATATCTAGTTATATTATGAACATGATTGTATAATTATGTCAGAACCCACAATATCTATACGTTGACCACCACGAATTGCGTCAATTTAGAAGAATATATTATATCCAAATTCTAAGAGAAAAAATCCAGATCGTAAAAAAAGATAATATTAACATTTCCAAGGGGAACGCAAGGACCAGTATAGTGGGTGTTAGGGTTATCTCAACTTTCACACACTCACATAATACCACAACAAGCACACTCTCTGCCATGGTTGGTGACAACCTGCCGCATAATTCGCCCCTTTCACCGTCTCAGCCTGGTGTACAGGTTTGACGAATCGCGCAGATTGATTTGGCAAGCGCGCATAATTCAGTTATTCTCTGCGGCTTGATTCGCCTGCAGACGTCTTATTTTTCTGCGCCAGGCCTTTACAGAGAAGGTGGGACCTGTTCCGACCGGATCACTGCCCACATATACATGGGAGTTGGGAATGGGGTGGAAGGGCAGGACAGGGAAGGGAAAGGGAAGGAAAGGAGAAGAAATGAAAAAGAAGAGAGGGGAAAAAATATCAAAGCCTGCAAGGGTGTCCAGGAGCTCGACAGAACAAAACAGGACAGACCAGATATGCAGACTTGTATACTAGTAGCAAGCACTAATACCATTTGATTCCATCATCTATTCACAGTGTGATGTGGCACCAGATTGTTTTGAAAAAGGAGCCTTTTATAAGGTAGTAGCTTTGTCCCCATGTTCCAAGCCCCACTTTATGGAAGACATACATTTAGACTAGTCCTATATATATACAGTCAACTCCCTCTAATGTGGCCACCCTTGGGACTATGAAAAAGTGGCCGCTTTGGTGGGGTGGCTGCATTAGAGGGGGTCATTTTCTGTACATTGTAGTATGTCTGGGACTATGGAAAGTGTCTGCATTAGAGGGATTGGCTGCACTGGAGGGGTGGCCGCTAAGAGGGAGTTGACTGTATATATATATGGCTCATGGCTCAGATATATATATACTCATTAGTGTGTGCAAACTTAAGAGAATAAATCTGATCAGACATCAAGACATATGCTATTCTTATACTCATTTATACAAAGTTATATATGTTTGGGACGTTTCTTTATAAAGTAGCATCCATAAATAATCATGCAACTTCATGATAACCAGTAACATATAATTAATTCTCCATGGTCGTGAAGTTCGAAGCCACTGAAATATACATACATATATGAAAGTACCGGTATGATAGGTCAGCACGGTTTCGTCAGTACAAATGTAGACCATACAGTCTATTGAGGTCACATATTGAATACAGTTTTTTTTTCTGAACATAAATAGATATGTACACAACCATGGACACATGTACCTTTGAATACACCACAAATAAAGATGGGTCTAATAAGATTTTTATGTCTATGTATAGGTCTCAAACTCACATATATATAATTGATGTGGCAGTTTATCAGGAGCTGCGAAATATCCCAGAGAAACTATTTTGTATCTGTGTTATATCATATTGTAGGCCTACTATATATTGACTGTTTATGCTTGTAGTGAGAGATGGTATTATTTCCCATACATGTAATGCATATGTAATGCTGACAAACAACTATGGACTTGTGATTTAAGCACTGTGCAATTCAATAGTGTGAGATTACAAATATAACTGTTATCCACCAAGTTTATTTCTTAAACCGCTATACGTGTATACAAATTACTTGGTAACTGTAGTATACTGCATACAGTAGTACATATGGACATTTCGGACGTCCAGAGGCCTCTCCAGGCGCCACATACGTCATGTGAACTTGTTCCTTTGGTGTGGGCCGCGCTCAGCCAGCGCCTACCGCGCCTGGCGCCTCTGTGCCGGCTTTTGGAGCCTTAAGGTGTCCAAGGTCTTGGGTTTAGGCCCGACTTAGGCTAGATTTTAGGCGGAATCCCCCCTACGGGGCAGGATCGACACGCCTGATAAGTGGGAGGAGGGCGGAGTGTGCGCTCTGTCAGAGAGTGTAAAAAGCTGCTTTCTTTTCGCACGGCTGAGAATCTATTATTTAAGCCGGCGCCGGGATCCGAGACTTCCACGTAACGCCTCAAACCGCCTTCACCTTTCACCCCTACGCCCAGGAGGATCAAACCAGCTCGGCCTCAACTGACCGTCCCCATACCAAATTGAAAAGCATTGATGTGGGGGGGGGGGGGGGTGAGGCGAGCGGGGGGGGGCTACTGTAGTGTGCCGACTTCATGTCTAATTTGAAGAATAAACATGGGCCTGGCGCCGGTCTGCTCAGTCGGCGACTGGCGCCAGGAGGCTCAACACCAACCCCCCCCCCCCCCCCCCACGACCACCATTCCCTCCAGTCCCTACACCACCAGCAAAACGCACCACCACCGCGGGCGGCCACAGCCCAGCCGAGAAACCCGACGCTAAAACCGAGAAAAGCGCAGCCATAACCCCCTCATCTAAACATCTTTCTCTCGCGGCGCGGCCAAATAGACTTATGCAAGGCCGGGGGGAGGGGGCAGGTTGCAGCTATAATAATGCAGAAAGGGGAAAGCAGGCTTAGCTCACAGCGTCTCAATCACATTCAACAGTGTTCAAATCGCCGCCCTCGGCACTATTCATTATGAGGACATTAGTCAGGGTCCTGAGAGGAGGAGGTGGTGACTGGGAAGCCATATCCTGGGCTAAAGTAAAGTTAGACTTGCTCAAGTCTTAGCCTTGATATGATAGCACTACTAAATATTATATCATTTCAATATTAGTGTAGTACATTTCTACATGCAGGAGGATACTGAGACTCTCAGTGAGAGTCATTGCATGTCTGGGCCCGGCTCTGGGCACCCTCTTCCCAGATTATACGGATACATCCTTTTCTTTTTATTCATAGTCCACTCCTTTTTATGGACATGAACACATCTACACCAGACTATTGTACACTATTAGTATTATGAATAAAAGTAAATCAGTGTGAGAGGGTTAAGAGAGCAGGAGTACATGTTAACATAGGAACTTTATATTTTGAGGAAACGTGCAATACCCATTTTACTGTTTATCAAGGTGTAACATCACTGTACATTATTGTATTTTTAATTGATTCACATGTTTGAAATAAAGCTATATTGTACTATATTGTTAATTGTCCAGAGGTAATATTTCCGGGTACCTCACATCCATAATCCAGAAAGGCGAAATATGGTTGTGGCCATGATTGGAATTGTGGACGATGAAGCCAATGCACATTGTGGCCAAAATATATTATGCTCTTTCATGGGTTAGGCCATTTTATTTCGACAACTTGGATTACGGATCCGCCTCCGAGATTTTTGGCATTTTGCACTGAAAAAGAAGTGTTTTTTTTTGCTTTTTTACCTTTCCCCTCAGAGAATTTTAGAAAAATTTTACCGAAAAAGTACCTGTTGACCAGCAAAAGGTGGAATTAGGCCATCAGTTTGGGGATATTTCTCAACATACCTTCATTAGATTACCCAAAAATGAGGTTTTCCATGCTTCTTTTTTTTGCTTTTCTGCCTCTGCCCTTTGGGAATTTTCGGTACTCCGGGCAGTGTGTAATACAGCTTGTTTTTTCCCTCCGCCCTCCAAAATTATTTACAGTAAAAGCCCGTAATCCAAGTTATCAAATAATAATGTTTAAAAATTACATCTATCTATCAATGCCCTATACATTTGTCATAATTTGATGTTGTTTATATATATATATATATATATATATATATATATATATATATATATATATATATATATATATACAGTGGTACATGTATTTACATTCGTATATAAATACCGGCATATTACCGTCAGCTGCATCACAAAATATACTGCCAGTTATATATTATGCTGCTTGGCTTCTCCCACACAGAAATGATTCATATGGTGGCAGAAGATTAGCAAGATACCATCTCTTTTGGCGAAGAATCAACCGAGATTAACTATGACCATTGTATTACAAGTAGACGTATACATATATACAATAAACATCCAATATATGCATGCACATGTAGGCCATATGTGTAATTCTATGGTGAGCCTATACCTTATGTTCAATGGGGAGTGGTATTTATTAATAACAGGGGAAGGGAACCTTTTCGTTCATGCACTCTGCCACTTTTTCGGTTCCCAGAGGAGAGTGGTCCAAATTTATAATATTCTGTCCAGCCCCAGCATAATATATATATATGCAGGTTCAAATTTATTGGAGCAATCCATTTAAGCATTACATGGTACATGAAGTATACATGTCGTAAGTTACACACGTTTTTGCTAGAAGGGTGAAATTACTTTGGTCTCTCCTCAAGGAACCCAAATTTCTATGATCCCCCAAAAAACTCCCCCTCCTAGTGTCGAGGAAATGACTCCTCCGTTCGCGCCAATGGACTTGAAACTACACAAACACCCTCTTACATCAGAGCTATTCCACTGTCAAGATAAAACGATATATGGATATTGAAATGAGACCATTTATTGAAGGCAGAATATTCATCTCCACCTTTCTTCATCCGTCATAACTTTAATCACACAGAGAACAATGTTCCCCAGAGATCAATATATTGAAGACAAATAACTCAATTCTCCCATGTTCTATGAGTTATGAATAAAGACATAAGAAAGTAGTAAAGTATATAGTGTCCGTACTGACACGAACAGCTTTATTGCGTGGATATACCCCCCCACCCCCCCACCCCATTTAATATGCCATACATGTATACATTGATGAGCCAAATGTGAAACTGAGACACTCAGATTAATTCACCTGCACACCCTCAGAAAAGTGAGAGTCATTGTCGCTAAAACTACCTTCACCTGAGGGTCAGGTACTGCCTGACCCTCAGGTGAGGGTAGTTTTAGCGACAATGACTCTCACTTTTCTGTGTGTGACATGTCTCAAAATGCATGTATACACTCTACCGGTATGTATACTAATACCCCGTTACATATATGAATATATACCTGAATGTATATACACTCCCCATGAATAAGTGTATATGAGTTCTGTATACATATAGAAATGTATATAAGTACACCTTCTGGTAGACTTGATTATATATGAGGGAGTCGACCCTGGATATATACTAGTAACTACATCCAGTGCACTCATTAACCCCATCACCTGAGCGCCCATCATCCAGTGTGGACTAATTAGGACAGTGACTTATAATGAGCCATAATGTATGTGTAAGGGTGGCGGGCTGCCAGGATCAGACCTGCATTAAGTTACCCCTTTAAGGGCCGCATAGTGCTTTCATGCATTATGCCCTGTATTGTCAATGTGCATGAATGCAGCCCTGGCGAGTGACTCGCCATTTCTGCATGCATGCAAGCAGCATGGTGACCATACATGGTGATGCATGAATGCAGGTCTGGTGAGTCGAGTTACCAGGACTGCATGTATGTAAATCATGAAGTCAAAAAGTATACATGTAGCACATTAAGACAATTTATTACCCTTAAAGGGTTATACATGGGGTTGACATGTGATTCATAGGTTTGCACCCCTCACCTTGGACATGTTCTTACCCCCCTGTCCGCCTTTTGACGGCTCCCGCCAATTACTGATTACTCCCCTATCAGGTGGTGAATGAGGTCAGGTCAGGTGGTATGTGTCTATGTTCCCCCACACGCTGCTTATACACATTTACACATGCAACCAGCGTATCGGTATAAATCAGCCCGGCACAGGGGAGAAGGGATCCCCTGCTTGCCAAATTATACCTTAATTTAGACGCCAATCTGTCGTATGAAATCCTGAGGCCATATAACTTAGGCCTGTACAAAGGGAACGGCACGACGTGAGTGATGATTTCTAATGAGGGGGAAGAGTCATGCATCCATCAAGTGTATTAAAAGGGAAGGTGGGGGAGAAAAATCAGAGGTTGGCATGATTAAGGCATAGACTTGTTATATGTAACCCCGGGATGTAAGCTCTCCACTTTTTCCAGCACGGATTGTGCATGATAAACAACCTAAACAACCTCCTGTCGCCATCTTAGGGCGAAAACGCCGCCTGTGAAATTGTTCTTGCCTCTTGAGCAGACGACTTCACAGAGGCGCGCTGTGGTTACTCGGCAATGTCGGCTGATGGTCGCCTTTGGGATGATCTTCAAGTAGCCAAGGGCAGCCTTATTGGCACCGGGGTGGCAAAGTCGTCTGCTAGACTTGTAAAGGCGGGAAAGAGAGGTCAACCCCTGGCAAAAAGGAACAGGAAATCTCACACTGGCCGCTAAAGAGCGTTTCTCTAAGAACCAGTCTTTCTTTTTGTCCTCATCAAAAGCGACAATGTCGAGCGCGTCGTTTGCGTTTGAGGAGTTGGACGGCAACGGAGGTACTGCGGGGCAAGTGTCGTCTGCTCAACCGACATAAGGATCAAATGGCGGTAAACATGATCTGTTATCGGTTGGGGGTCACAGGACTCACTTGTAAGGACGGCACTGATTGGTTACGGCTTGTGGTGCTACTACACACACCAGAGAAGAATCAGGGGTTACAAACCCCGAACCCTCAGAACCTGCCCCCCTTGTCTTAGTACTGTTGCATCTCACACGGTGGCGCTATCTGTTATCGGGACGCATGCCCAGTTCACAGCTGTTACCGGGTCCAGGCTGGGCTGTAGCAAAGACTAATGAAAGTCGACCCCTCTTTGCCTTCCCTGACAGCCATCCAAGATGGATGCCCTGCCTCCCCCGTTAGCAGACGACTTTCACGTTTCTGTCGGACGCCTTTGACAGGCGGGAAACCAGCCGTCGGGTCGACACCACCAGTGTCTAACAAGATGAGAGTCCATTTTCTCCGACCCCAGCAATGGAAACATCTTCCCCTGTGGAAGAAAAATAAAAGATAAACAGACAAAACAGAGAGAAAAGAAGGCGCCATAGTAGTCGACCAGTGCTTTTGAAGTTCTGCACCCGAGAGGACATAAGGGCCTCTCGTTGCGGTGGCGCTATCAGAAGCGAACTGAAGACTTCCATACCACCTTCACAAGTTTTAGTGTTAGGTCTACAGGGCGGGGAGGCACGACTCACAGAGATGTTAACCTTTCAGTTGGATCTTTGATCCAGGTTTTACTGTCTGGACGTTGTGTGCTTTAATTGGCGTGTTTACTTAGCCCGATGCTGCCGGTTTGTTGACGTGTTCTCGGCTGCTGGCGTCATAACGATTAGCGGTATTGTGTGACGCCACACCCCTGTAAAACCCTACCCCATACACCTAAATCCCCCACCTCAATATGTCCCCAACCCTGAAAACGCACATTTAGGCGCTGAGTGGTTCTGACATTATGCACTCTCTCTATTGCAAGCCTAATTTGTTTTTATTGGGCCATGCGGTGTCGCCGACGTCGAAAACGACGAGGAAGCCGGACGATAATGTTAATTCTACCCACCGTTCGTAATGGCGACTTGGCCACTTAGCCCGAAAGAAAATAGAAAGGGCGACGCTGGCGCCTTCTTGTGTCTGCATGCCGAGGGCTTTTTGTGCGCGCTCTTTGTGCGAAGTGAGAGCAGGTAGCTTTCTGTTAGGGTATCATTTTACCACCAACTTCCTCCCCCTCAAGGCCTATTATAGGCTGAGTAGGGCCTACAACAAGACCCCCGCCCCCATTGCCTTTTAGTGTAACCTCAGCTTTTCAACAACCCCAACACCCTTGCACATAGTATTAGTACCCCTAAGGCCCTTCTCACTCCTGAGTTGATATCAGTACTTCAGACGCCCTTTAAAATACAGGTAGGAGATGGGAGGTGATTTGCAGCCTGGTGCAGTGCAAAGGCTGCACAGATTATTGCTAATTAATTGGCAGTTTTGACGGCGTGTCCGCTGCAAGCTAAGTCAGCTGGTGGTGTGATTTTATCACACAGGTCTATCGGAGCCTACCTGGGGTCTATCAAAGACTGTCAAGTCCACCGCCATGGCGCCAGCCTGGCCTCTTGACTCCCGGCCTGCTGGCCTTGTACCCAGACGGATTGAGTCCTACTGGTCAGTGCTCAGCTGATAGCCTTTCAAGTCCAACCGTTTTGGGTGCATATCAAGCCGTGCTAATCACCCCCAATCACCCGACAGGTGTAAAACAAAGACTGGGTGTTTAGCCAGACTCTCCTAGATCAACAGAAATTGGGAATGGGGAGGCGCCAGTTCCCCACCCACCCCGCCCCTTCTCCCACCCGACAGCTGTTCAACCAAACAAACTCCTCAATTTCTCATTACTCCCACGGCGTAATCATTTCAGCACACTGGCCACAGTGCATCCAAGACTGAATATTGGTCAGAAACGCTTGCCTTTCCTCTGGGGGCTCTCACCGATGTACACCGATCACTCAGCAATGAAAGGCATTTTAGTACATTTTAGTCGCTCTAATTGTCTTTTTCACAGGAAATCCCATATTGAACCCAAATTAACTGTGAATTTCAAATTATCTGAAAAGTGGGATTGTTGTAAACAGTGCTTGATGAGGTGTGCTGTTCAGTGGTGACCACCATGACCAGGTTTAGTTCCTAAATGTTTGAACACCCAACCCTTATCCGTAAATCAAACACCCAGCTCATACAGTGTCTTGATGAGATTCAGGCGCTTGCACCAGGGCTTTTGTTGTCATCAGGCCCAGCGCCGCCCCTGATGTTAGAACTATGCCCATATTTGGCACACTTCCGTGCGCAGACACAATGCGCACAGACCGCACACAGACTGTCCGTCGCTGGTACCGGGCCTGAAGTGGTGGCCGCAGCCTGTAGAGTGTCTAGACATACCTCGTACCCGGCGGGGACCAGCGACACCCCGACCGGAAAATGAACATCGAGACTTCCGGTGTATGTAATTATCAATACGACAAAGGGGGGGGGGGGAGGGCGGAGATCCAGAACAATGCTTTATTTAACATAATTGTAAGGTTACCTTTTATCTCTTGCTGAAATTCATCAGAAAAACGTAATATTTGAATAAAACATTAATTATGAAGTTCTGGCCCGGGAGTTCGAGAGCAATAGACAAATGTACAGTGGGTTCAGCAGTAAAAGTAGTTGTGAATTCCCGACACACTAAATTTGACTGATTTTACCTTATAGCCAAAGGTAAATGTAGAACGTTGTGCACTTTGATAGCAGTTATATTAGGCCTTTAATAGTAGTACTTAGTCCTAAATATAGTGCTATTTCGGTTACGGTTAAATCTTAATCCACGGCGAGTCTTCCGCGTTAGCATTGACTTTGAACTCTTAAGACGCTGGCCATATCTTCCGAGCGATCACTTGGCGTTTCTCACGTTCCTTTAAAGCTGAGTGAGAATTCACAGGAGGCCGTGCAGAAATTATCTGTTAATTGTGCTCCCTGGGTTGTCAGTCTTTTCTCAATGCCACACACCTTAGAGATCGTCCACCCAGTCGTGTGGCCTGCCCCCTTTGATGTAACCCCAGGAAGGGCGCTATCCTAAAGGAGCATTGTTGTCGTAATGTGCCAGAACCCATTGCTACACACAATGCAGCGGTTGCTACTTTTGCCCTTTTCACAGCCGCCATCTTATCGCGCGCCACCCAGCGGAGGGCGGTTGAAGCTCAATACAAACGGGAAACTTCTCAATTAACACCACTTCTTCATTAGCAGTAATTAGGAGATAATTTGCCAGCCATGGTTGCTTTATTCCTGCACCTCACCGCCGTGGCCCATTACCTTTAGGGAGGGGCTGTCCCCCTGTGCACAATGCTTAAGGAGACTTAAGGGGCTTTGAAGTTTACACTACAATAGGTGGAGGAGGAGTAGGCACCCCTCCCCGTGCACTAACACCACCATGTGGGGCCTGCTCACGCCTAAGGAGCCTATTTGTTCCCTAAAGCTGCTTGACTCCACCAGTGGATGTATGGCCACAAAGGTGCATGGCCTGCTCTGCTGGAGTCAAGTAGGTGTGTATGAGGTCCTCGACCTTACTCCAGGGTCTAAGAAGGCAATTTTCTTACCCAGCTTAGAGTAACGTCTTAGTGGTGTGGAGGTTTACAGGTGTGTGGTGTACTAGGAGTATGCAGGGGCTTATCTTGGTATGGGAACTGACCACCAGTGAGTTTGTGCATACACCTTGAGGTTAACCATGTAAATGCTGAGGATCCTAATACTAATACAAGTCTCTTCATAACACTTGTATCCCTGTTTGACAACGTAAATACTGTATTTTTGTAGGGTGACAAAAATGATAGATAATAGGTTCCCTGAAAACATTGTCTTTTTGTAACACTATTGCATGTTATGATCAAGTAACAGAAAACTCCTGATAAAAAGACGTTATTTCTATTTTTTTCATTTTCATTGTTAGTTCATTCGTAGTTAAGTGCAATGAACTTACATATGATGGTTTCCGGGATGGTTTACCAAGATAGTTTATAATATGTAAGTACTCTGGGTTATGCTTTTGTGTGTCAATGATAAAGGCAATAACTTATCCATTGTGTACCAAGTACAATACATGAGATATGCATGTAAGGTGTAGACAGTGTCCGCATAACATGGTTTTGCCATTTCTAGAGTGGTTCATTCGGTTCTATAAGACACAGCTGTTAGACTTGCATATATACAGATGGATCAGGTCACCTCCAGGGGTCATCACTTTGAGCTATGAATCAAATCATACTTTCAACATTCCAACCCAAGATGGGGGACCAACTGAGGACCAACATTTGAGGATTTCTCCATCTTGACCAGGTTGAGTACCGGTACACCATCTGTGTGGTCACATGATCCCAGTGTAGAATCATGGGACCAGTCACTGGTTTTGGACAAACTGTGACGACAGTGTACCACAGTGTGCGCTGTGTTTTGTACCTAAGGTGTACCCACACATGGTCAATGTAACTCATGAGGAAAAGAAAGATATATGGCGGTACCATAAGTTATATGTATATATCATCCCTTCAAACTGTCAATCGATTGGTGCTTACATAAAAGCCTGTTGTTCCTGACACTGTGTGTATTCAAGTGTTGAAGGCTCATCTCACTTGAGCTGTATATTTATTCCACTTGTAATATTTATCAGGCCCACTCCAGGTATACGACCTGTATATGAACTGTGATAAACACAGTGTAATAAATTCTAGACATGTGATTAAGAATGTACTTGGTAAACTGTAATCCGAATATTAAAATCAAATTAAGTTTCACTAAAAAGAATCAAGGTTACTGCATGATCTGCACACATTATGATAGTAATTATGACTTTTGGCGACAGATGTCTTGGATGCCAAAATAATCAACCCATGTCTATATAGGAAAAGTAATAACATGTTATAAATCACAAGGAAAGTGTGTGTAGAGTTATATTATAATTACTCAATTATAATTGCATTAATATCTGACATTGGTGTGTAGTGTGAGAGTCTCCAACCTACCCCGCAGAGCACTACTATCAATCATATACATGTAATTTGCAAATATCTGCCACCCCCTTTAACGGCTCTGATTTTTATCATTATATATTCCCATGCAGATTTCTCGCTCAAAATGGACAACATGTTTAAAAGTCATGTATAGACCATAGGATTAGTTATTAACTTGTAATGTCACAGTCAATGGTATTTTAGGCAACACTGAGGTCGACTGTAATAATTATTATTTAGTAATATTAAGGAGTTCAATGGTGAATCCTGGGGAAGGTCACACAATCTATACCTGGACACACCTCGAAATAAATCCTTCACTTCTCCTGTCAGCATGCCACCTAGGGCAGATGTGTGTACCACCTGGGACTGGGTCTGAAGCAACTCTCTACACTATGTCCATAGGACCAGGAAAGAAATAGTTTTATTCGGGTAACATGGCCAAAATTTAGGCTAATTTGTCAAATTAGGATTTTTTAAAATAGATCTAGATAAAAGATTTTGCTAAAATAACCACCCTCCCCACACAAAAGAAAGACAAAAGAAGTTAAGGACCAGCCAGTTAAACAAAAATATAGGGTAGGTCGGGTTACCTTAACTTTCCTAGGCCCTACCGGGTACATTATTCTTACAAGGAGAGATTTAGGAGGTATTTAAAACGCATGCCGAACCTTTACATTGAAGATCCTCCGCAAAGACCACCTATGTTGAAGTAAGATTTCTGAGTGGGAGAAGGATAAACTTGTCATTTGGATTTGAAGGACGATTGTGTGGAAATCAGTTATTATTATTCAAGCGTTATAAAATATTAGAACACCCGTCAGTTGTGTTGTATATTCATCATCCAAATCAGCTCGTCCGTTTTAAACGACTCTCTATTTTAATACCTGGATACCTATATATGTGTTTAGGGTGTTGTGTTTGTGTGATCAGTGTTATAGTAGTGTTATAACATCACAATGATATAAAGTTTATATTTTCCATAAAGCCTGTCAACAGGAGGGGGGGTGACGAGGATATTCACTTAAAATTCATGTATCTACAGATCAACACTGCAAACTATATTGATTTTTTTTTCTAATTTAAATTTTAAAAACATACCTTTAGATATATTTTATGGACGAGTGTTAGGTTGACCTGCCATATGACAGACAGTCTGGACATGGTGTGCTTGTCAATAATATCAGCTCTGATATATAAGATGACCAATCTCTGCCTATCAAACAAATACTAGTCCAATCTGATAAACAGGAAGACAGGTAAAGGCTATAGGCATGGACTGTCTGGGTCTAGTGTGCATTGTACATGATATGCCACTTCATCAATATGTCAGAGGTTGAAATCAAGATGCTCCCTTTTACATATACAATCATAATAAAGGTACTTATTACCATTTTCCTTCAATTTTGGATTAAAATATGAGATAATTCATGTAATGTATGACTTAAGTTTAATAGGATATACAGTACCACATGACATCGTATGTTTTTTTTTCCATTTAAATATACACTTTAACTGATAACCAAAAGCAAATTATCCCCATGGCATTTCTGAATGGCGTTATGAAAAATACCACTGTTTTGTTATGCCCCTTATGAAATAGCAGAGATACAGTGTAGAGATACTCCATGGAGAGAAGCAGAGTCTCATGCACATCCACATTCCCCTGTAGTTGAGGACAGGGTGTAGATGGATGGAAGTAATACCAACACCTTCCTATCTCCGGCCTACCTTATCTGGATCCTGATAGCCCCACCACCCACCAACTACAACGTCTGCTGAGATCCAAACAGCCGCCAAACTACTTTACTCAACTGCCCTGTACTAAGGGTGTGGTCATTTTTTAACAACGGGGGGGTGGTGGATTTTCGCGAGAGAGGGTCAGAATTTTTTTGGTCCCCCCGCGAGGGGGTCGACATTTTTTGGTCCCCCACTCCAGGAAATTTGAACTAAGGCGCGGCCGACCCCTTTGAGCTATAGTAACGCGCGGGCTTTTCCACTAAAAAGGTGTTTTTTTTGGTCCCCCCCTTCAAGGGATCCACATTTTTTTGCCCCCCCCCGCCAAATCCACCACCCCCCCCCCCCCCCCCCCGTTGTTGAAAAATGACCACCCCCTAAGGGGGTGGCCATTAATCCTCCCCACACCCCAAAAATGACCTGTCCCTAAGCCAACCATGCACCATGATAATGTAATAACACTCTTCAGACCAGTCCCGTTAGTCCCCATCGCTGCTGAGTGGTTGTCGGCTTTTATTCATGACGCGAACAATGCGTAATTAAAACTATTAGCTGGTAAAACACGTCCTGTTGAACACAACACCCTTCTTTGGCGCACAGACACGGATTAGGGCGATTGCCCCGACTAGCCCTCCGCCGGGCGGCTTGTTTTCTTTTCATAATCCAGCGACAAAATCCCCGCCGCCGCGTCGGCGGTTGGCGCCACCAAGTCTTGGCGACCGCGATAATCCCGCGCTTTTTAACGCGGGACGCCGCCAGCAGACGACATTCGAACAAATGGAAGGCCGATTGGAGCGGGTCCGTGCACACGTGGAGGCGTTTCTGGCAGGCTGTGGTTGTCACCTGCAAGGTGTGGACCGGTTGTTGTGTGACCAAATATTGGCCGACGGCTCGGTTACAAGTCACGATTGGCGATATGTCGGTGCTTTTGTCGCTTAATGGTGTTGTTGGAGGATTACCGGTATATACTGGCACCGGTGGTGGGAGGGGGCAATGGCCACCAGGGCGGATTACCCACTGAAGAAGTGTCAACTCCCGACTGAGATTTGTGCAAGCAAAACTAGCGTCAGGCTTCATTATGGTATTCATTACATATGGATGTCTGGGTGTAAAGTCATGATTTGATTCTATAGACTCTGGCCCAAAGGTCCTTCACACAGCTCTGAGAGGTCATGGCTTGGTACCCTAAGGTGTAAGTACAAGTAAACAAAACACACGAGTGGGAGGGGTCCCTCCGATTAAAGCTGAATTCGCAATTTGAAATCATCTTGGCAGGCACGTGCTAGAAGGTTACCTAATGTTTATAGGTGCAACGCACAATCTGTATAGTACAGACACCTTCAGTCACCTCATGCAATATAGTAATCATTTCTAATCTATATATAACTGATGAGCTATATAATTTATTGAAGCCTCCTTCTCATAAATCACACTTCACCCATAAGTAGATAACTAGAATAAAGACCACGATATACAGTATATAATGTTCTCTTGGTGAGAATGTCGCTTTAAAACTCTGAGTCTTCTGAATCTCAACTGGCTGAAACATTATTTATATTACTAGCAGGCAAGTCCCAAAAATAGCTTTGGGTGGTTTCAGAATAGTATACTAAGTATCTGTAACAGAAGTAACAGCTCTCAGATTCATAAACCCTCGATCAATGGCAACGATCCCATCACCGACCATTTCCGCCAGCTTTTGGACGCTGTTAGAGTTACGTCATGACTCGACGCATGCGCCTAAGGGCCAGCTTCCGGTGCCTCTGAAGTGTCCGCTGTACGAGAGGAGATGTTGCGTCGATTGCCGCCGCCCAAGCAGACGCGGGAACCGCCAATTGCCGTCTGCTGGTGCGGATGTGATAACTGCGCCTGCGCGGGCGTCTGAGCCGTTAATGGGTGGAAATTATGGGATGGGTGTGACGCTTGGCCCCGCGCCGACACGTTTCTGACATTAAGCATTGATTGGGGGCGGGTAAGCTGGTGTAACCAAGGCAGGATTGCATTAACTAGGGATAGGAAGATGTGGAAGAGGACTGAAACAGATATCACAAACCCTCAATCTCTCAGTTCCGAAGATGGAAATCTAGCAATCCTCTCCACCCGCCCCCGCCGCCAAAGATCGATGTTTGAAATATTTGTTATTTCACTCTCTCCGCAATCCATAATCCATAATCCCTGTGATAAGGTGCATTTAAAGGATCCATCTTAAACCCATAGTTATGAACTTCCAATGTTCTTCCAATTCTATGCAGCCCATCCATAGATGTGCCTCTTCATGGGTCCCCACAATTTTGGCCGTGTCGCCATGTCGGATTTTAGCAAAGGTGCCGTGTCGAATTTTATATACATGTATATAGCATATACTAGGGTCTTATAGAAATCCCTGAGTCCGTCGAATTTTAAAAGGGCCGTGTCGCACGTGTCGGATTTTAAAAGGGCCGTGTCGCCGTTTCGCACGTGTCGAATTTTACCCATGTAGAGGCACATAGATTCTCCTGTCCACCCACGAATCTCTCTCTCTACATCCTTCCCCATTATTTAGCAAGAGTCAAACTAAATCCCTCAAACTCCTACATCCATATGATATCATAGCCCGCAGCTATTCCCTATACACATTTCAGAGTGCAGTCTTCCTCCCTGACGCTTATATCAGGGATGTTAGCCATGCAGAGTGGTTGTGTGCGGTTTAAGGACGCCTGCAGGGTGGCAGCAGTGCGTGTGTGTGTGTGTGTGTGGTGGGGGGGGGGTTAGGGGGTAGGAAAGGGGAATAAGACAGAGGGTAGTGGCTGGGTGGATCTTGAGGCGTCTCCGTGATCGTCATTTCCATAATGCGCCGTGTGATCTGTTTGTGCAGGCGCCCCTGGCCGCCAGGCGTCGCTCCGACCCGCGCGTCTGTGAGGGGGCAAGACTAATCAACATCAGCGGCGGGTTGGCTTCTGGAGACCCCCGCCAGACGGCGCCATGAGCAGAGGGAGGGCTTCAGGTCCTCACACGTCTATATATGTCCCTCCTTTTAGTGCTCCTTATGTCCTTCCCCTGCTGTTCTAACAGCGGAGCAATCGCCTTCATTGAAGCTTGATCTCTAGGTGCTTTTTGACAACTTTTTAGCACCGTTTTACCATGCACACACTTCCCTACATGTTTCTCCAATTGGTTGTCCCTCGTATGGTAGATTAAGCTTTATATTATGTATGTCATTCATTGCAAACGTTTTACTGGCGTTTCCTGCTATATACCCCGATGGTCATTATTCTCGGGATCCCGTACCAGAGTCCCTTTGCATGTACTACTTACATAATTATATCTTGTACTGCCCATCGGCATCGGTACCCAGAAAATTCGTGTTAACATGCGCAATTGTGCTGTATTGTGTTGGCGCAAGGTCGGCACAAGTTGAAACTAATTTGCATGTACATGTATGTAGTATGCTAAAGCAAGTGCCACACTGTCCCCCTTTGTACGTGACGTAAAGAACATGTACGTCCTGGATGTACGTCCTTTGTTTTCTCATCCAGGGTCCTTCATTGGCTGTAGGCCCCTGGTCAGTGTCACGGTGGTCACCACCGGAAGTGACAGTTAATGACGTCATGCATAGTCACGGAGCATTGACGTCGCGCCTGTCGTATACATCCTACCCTGGAGGATATGGGCGATAATATGGGATTATCAGTTTACCATGGAGATACAAATGTATACATGACTTTGTGTGAAGGGTCTTCTGAGACCTTTGTATCATGTAGGAATTCTTAACCTGCAAGTTCCAAACCATAAAGTCTGAATAGCATGGATATACACATTGTAAATGGTCTTCAATTTAGGAAAGATAGTAATTAGAAGCAAGCAATAGGTTAAGTTATGTTATTTTGGCATTGAACACTGCAAACATACTGAAGATTTTTGGGGTGGCTGGTTAAGGACAGGGTGGGAGGGGGGCACTGTGACGTCAGAACATCCAATGTCTGTTTGATTTGAAAGTCAAACCCCCAAGTCAAGTTTTGTGTCTTGTTGACAGAGAAAGATAGGAGAGGGCACATGCGATGCAGCATTACCATGTAGGGTGGCAGACATGAAGAAAGGGGCAACTGGGGGTCTAGATGGGGGGACCCCCCATGTCGCATGTCGAATTTAAGAAATTGCCATGTTGTGTCACTTAAAATTCTCATGTCCCATGTCGCCCCTAGGAACCTGCCGTGTCCCATGTCGATTTTAAGAAATACCCTATGTCATGTCACTGAAATTACCCTCATGCCACTAAGCTCCATGTCGCATGTCGATTTTAAGAAATGGCCATCTCGCCATGTCGAATTTAGACATCTACCCCCATGCAACTGGATATACTGGCTGCCATATATATTGCTCCATAATTATTATGAAAGTAATACATTGTAGTATATATTTTTCATATCACCAGTATATGTAGAGATAGCAAGCTGCACGCAGGATGCCCTTCCCCCCCCCCTCCGATGACCATCCCTGGACATGATCAGATACAAAATTAGTGCCCTTCCTCCAGGGTGTGGGTCAGGGTACCTGCAGGGGATGAGTAGCATGATTGTTGTGCTGTAGTAGTCGGCAGTTGTCGGTCACCTCTTGACCTTGGTCGTGAGGACTTTAGCAAAGCAGAGTGAGCGGCGCAGATAAACGTGAGGCAGAGGGGGGGTATCGGGGTCTATTTTGAGGTGCTGCTAGGGCGATATGGACGAAGACAAGATATGCAGAGTTGGGTGGGCGTAAGAAGGAGGATGAGGGGTGTTTGGTGATATTGTTTTTTGGGAAGGGGGTATAGCATGTGGGTGCCTCGACACGGCGACACGGCGACACGGCCCTTTTAGGCCCTTTTAAAAATCGACGGACACAGGAAAATCGGGGATAAAAATCGACCCACAGGGGTTTTTCTCTTTGTTCTTGTATAGCTAAAACTCGACACAATGCCACTGCCCTACTGCTAAAATTCGACCCGGCGACACGGTAGAAATTGCGGGTACCCATGTAGAGGCACATGTGGGGACAGGGGTGAGGAGGAGGAGGAGAAGGAGGAGAAGGAGAAGGAGGAAAGTTGGAGGTGGGTACCATGGACCATGCTCGGCGGGGGAGGGAGAGTAGAGAGGGTGGATCCAGGGGTGCAGAAGGAGACGCCGCAAGCGGATACCACTCGGCGCATGCGTCGTCAGCCATACGGCCGATCCATCACCACTGAGTGACAGGTCCGGCGCCACCCTGCCTACCCCGACGTCCTCCAGGGGGGAGGGGGCAGTGAGGACTCGGACAAGGCCACCAAGAGACGACGAGCACCACCGAGAGGCACTCAGTCGCGGCCGTGGTGTTCTGTTTGTCAGAACAAGATCGGCAGGTTTGGCAGCAATTGTGTTCAACGACTGTGGCAGCCTACACTCTGTGGACATGCTGAGAGGTTCCTTCAGGGGTGAGGTGGCTGGTTGATGGGAGGGAGGGGTGAGGTTGGGGGAAACAGGGGAAGGGGAAAACTAGAGGGGGTATGTATGCATGGAGTAAAGAGAATGTGGTTATGGGGTGGGAGGGGTGGTTTAGTTGGACAGAAACTTCAAACTGAGGACGAGAAGAGGAAGTCTCTGTCATATTTGCGCGGCTTGGTTTGGATGGGACAGATCAGTTTTTTTTAATTGCCTAAAAGAGTTGAATGCACGGCACAATTGAATTCAATCAAAGTTCAGAGAACTTTCATTCAATATAGAGTTAAAGTTATGCATGCATAACCGATACAATAACTTCGTGAATTAAAAATGACAGGGGGCTGGAATGACAAGGGTGAAGCTGTTATGCACTATCACCAAAATGAACAAACCCACAAAATAACAAATACACGAACAATAGTCTTGTCCTGAGTGCTGTCCAAAATTGCGCAGGAACTGAGAATATAAGACAGCATAGGGCATATGGGACCGTGTGACGTCTAACGATGGTGCTGTCAGCCATTTCCTGGTCTTAAACCATGCTGATAAGGGGGTTGGTGTGGGAAGTAGTGCGGCTCTGAAGTGAGAACAGGCTTTGTTGTCAGATTTGCAGACTGCAACCTGTTTGAAAGTGAACAATATTAAGCTTAAGAGCATAGATGTGAATAGGGCTAAATAGGAGAGATCTATACTTGCTCCATTCACATCCTGTTCTGTGCTTAGGGGTCAGAGCACTGGTAGTTAAGTTCATTGGAGCTGATTCGACTAAGTAGAAATACAAGTATTTCTATGTGAGACCGTCAAATGACTCTGACAGCCTTTGTTAGCCAGCTGTAGTTCTCCACCCAAGTACCCTTTGAGATAAGCCCATGAACCTCACAGTTTGCCCGCCGCCCCAGCCAGTATACTGATGCTCATTGACCACTGCACATTGACCCATCCAGAGATGTGACCCCAGCACGGCACCCATAGAACCAGAGGATGAAGTATTCATATACAGATGTAGTTCAGTATGGTTATTGGTCTTGTTATGAATGGATGTATCATTATAATATAGTAGCCTGACAATTCGCATCGATTATAAAAATGTAAAGAGTGCACAGCACTTACATATAGTTATGGATTTTAATCTATATCACATGATTGTATGAAGTCCCATACCTGTATACATAACTGATGAAAACGGGGTATGGTAACTATACATTTGACACACCGAGGTGCACACTCTTTCCTTTTCCTTTCAGACCTATATGGTGTGATGATCTTTACAATTGAATAAATATATGCCTCAATATAAATTGAATTCGACCAACTGGCCTTAAGTTACACTGGTGCTCACTTTGCAGAGAAAATTACACCCTGGAGGGCAGACAGGTGGGTGGACAGGACACAGGTGTGGCAGGTGTAAATGGGCTGGCGGCCTGGTGTGAAGGGTGTAGAGGGGCATTGAGAGACTGGTGCCAAATTACCCCCAAGGTATGCCATGTTGGACAGCCTGGAACAGGGTGACAATCTGTGAACAGCCTGTATATGGATACAAGAGATGCCTCAGGCATCACCCAGTAGGATTTTCTGGTAGGGAATGGTTTAGATGCGTTAGACATCTATGGGAAATGCTGCTACATGGTGGCAGAAGTGAAGTAGTATAGAGGAATGGGTAGATTGACTTAAAATTCTATTTCTATTTCTAATTCTATTTGAACATAACTCAGATTTTCGCAGAATGTGCCATAAGTGAATTTGATACATATCCCATGCTCCTATCCGACAATAAGAATTTCCTCCCATAGTGTTGAAATATGGACAACTCAAATTACAATCAAATCCCATCCGTGCATCATCCAGTTCAACACTAAACCTGATAATGAATCACTCTTAAGGCGCACACATAGAAAAAGGAACCAACCTCTTCGAGATTGGAGCTGAAAGTGAAAAGGAGGCGTCTCATTAGGCTGGATGTCGTCTGCTTCTGACTGACAGTTGTTGCTGGGAGAGTGGGGATCTGTGCTGGTTTGAATGTCTCTGAGAGCGTCATGGACACCACAGGCGTGTTGTGTTAGGCCGGGATGCCTTCATTAATGCTGTCAATGGCGTATACGATTCGCCAAATGAATTGACAGAGATCTTGAGGGTTGCTAATTCGCCGAGCCCTCCACAGCGCACAGCGTTCTCTTCTTGCCTTGCCAGGGATTCTCGTCTCTGTGAACCGGAAATTGGATTAGCAGTAATTACCACTGGAGAAGGACCATGTTGGTAAACCTTCTCAAAACCACAGCGTGCGTGGGGTGGGGGAGGGGGTGGAATAAAAAGAGAAATTGAAGGAGGGGAAACGACGATGGGGGTAATTGAAAGGGAAAGGGCAGGCAGGGGAACTGTGTGTGTGAGAGAAGGGGAGAGAAAGAGAAAGAGAGAGAGAGAGAGAGAGAGAGAGAGAGAGAGAGAGAGAGAGAGAGAGAGAGACTCTTAGAGGGAGATACAGAAACAGGGACAGAGACAAAGGCAGAGGAATACAGAGGCAGAGAAAGAGATATAAGAGAGTAGAGGGAGAACGAGATGGGAGAGAGGTTGACAAAATTTGTTGAAGCAAATGAGATGAAAGCAAAGTGAGAAAGAGTTTTCTGATTCAAAACAAGAATGATATATAATCAACAACCCATTTTATGCAAATATTCACCAACAGCAGGGAAAAGTATCCGTTGGTGCTCATAAGACAATGATCGTCTGCCGGGACCCATCATTGCTATCTTTAATATCTTTTTCTTTGAGGTGACCTGTAATAAAGAGGAGAAGCAAAGCCATGTCAATCGTCTGCCTTTGCCAGAACATCATCAAGAGGTAATTTATATCGTGACTGGAACATATGCCAGGTGATGTGCTCCTATCACTGCCCTCATCCCATACAATTCCTGCTATAGGCCTATCCCATATCACCTTGTCATTAGTGACGCTCCGTGTTTACACCTTCATCCGGGAACTTCAAAGCCACGGCCACCACGCCCTCTCACGCCCTAATCGAGGACTACGAGCCACCGTTGTGACGGGTTATGCAACCGCGCACTTTTCTCCCATACGTCACAAGGCGACTTCCGGCGGCGTCTGTTGGCGAGCAGCGAGGCGGAGGCAGCCCCTGGCGGCTGTTCAGTTCACCACCTGGCCTCCCACCGTTCACAATTAGTGAGACGAACATAATCCAAGGGTCGGCAAGCAAGGGGTGGTGTATACTGGTACCGCCGTCCCACTGCTATCTCGCAAGGGACGGGTACAGGCTGCCACATGTGGGGTCAACTGGGGAGGAGCCTCAGCAACCAAAACATACACACTGCCATGTGCTTTCACCTGTCAAACTGTACTTATATTATTCCTATACATTGGCACACCCAAATACATGTATGATCATTATGAAATAACACTGCCGTGTCCATATCTAAGCGAAAATTGGCTGAATGTATTGCTGGAAAGAATTTAGAAAATTTGACAGCTAACTCTGTTTGTAAACAACATTTTGAAATCCCAACTGCCATGTCCGAAAATGTGGTCCCATTTCATTGCAATTAGTGTATACTTTAACCCTATTACAGTATATTCCTTTAGAATTATGTAATGTTACATTATTTCTATAACATTTGATACGTTTTTGGGAATAGATTCTTTGTTTCTAGTGTAACATGGATTGGGACTACTTTTCACTAGTGTATGTGTACCAGGCTTTGACATATGGTGAGTGAGGAGGTGCGCAGTGATACATTATATAACATGCTGTAAGCTGGTTGAGATCCCAACTAGCGATAGGGGAACTAGGTCGGACTACATTGGACCATACCGGTCTGTATATCAGTCACAGGCCGCGGTACCAGTATAGGGGTGGTGGGTAGTGACCAGGGATTGACCGCCCCAACCACGCCCCAGCCACTGACACCCTGTCTGTAGCTTAGACACCGCCTATACACATAGACAACAGGCTGACCAACATATATAGTGACCAGCACTGCCTGACCACTGGAGCAGAGCCCCAGGGCATAGACTGATTTCTCACTGAGCACCCTCAACAAATGGTCAGACACCACCTTGAGTGCTAGAAGCTGTGTCATAGGTGGGCATTGATGGTGTTTGAAGTCTAGGTTGGCTTTGTGTAATGTGTCCTAAGGTATACACCTTCTGAGAATAATTACAACTCCCATTCATAAGCCAACCTTCGAGGTAAATAGCTTTGTTTTATACAAGCAATATTTTTGAACAAAATATAATTTTGTAGAAGAAAAAACACTGCTATTTTCAAAACTAGAGCTACATACTCAGAAAAGTGCCTGACTTTCATGTGAGGGTGGTTCTAGCGACAATGACGCTGACTTTTCTGTGTATGTAGATCTCAGAACTCGGATACAGAACCATCCAAGATAAGAAAAGGAAGAAACACATGTTACCCTACCTACTTAAATATGCCTACTCAGGAATGGATTTTACATGTAGACCTACATTAATTATTTTATTCATATAGGCAAACTTGGGAAACCTACACAATCGCACATAACAAAGTGAAATAAGGCACAATGATATTCAAAACAGTAATAAGCACAATTGACGGTTCAACATGACCTCATAGTTGTAATATATACAAACATGTATGTAAAGGGGACCAGCATTCCAGAAGTTCTACTATGGGGTCATTTTCTCTGAGTTTGGTCCGGTTACCAGGATCCTACCATTAGGGACAATTTGTTCCAAAACAAATGTCAATTGCCGTGAGAATGTGGTCAGCCATTCTTTCAGCTTCATTTTTATTGTTCATGTTTTCTTCTGGAAAACAGCCACATCTTTGCCCTCGACCAGATATATCCATGTATACCACATAGTGTATGGCACATATTTGAACTTATTTGATATGGCCTTAGGTCATGCCCACATTTTGCAAAGTATAAAGGTATGCAGAATGTTGTGGCACAAAGCAAAATCCCCACTGTCCCCTTTCTTTGCCACCCACCAGCATCAAACAGTACAAAGTGGAGATTACCCAGCTCAGTTTGATACAATCACATGGTTTAGCAAGGTAGCAGAGAGCTGTGACCACCCACCTAATCATATCTCCCTGGGGCGGGTATCTTACTCTGGGTCATTCTGCAAGGATTATCACACGTCCAGTTATCACCACAACATGTAGGGATCAACACACCTCATCCAGCACCTAAATGTGACTTTAGGCTACAGGTTTCCAGGTTATGGCTGGGTTTTAGGAGTTCAGAGTCCGAGGTGCTAATCAGAAAATCCCACGATCAGTGTGGGTAAGTGGGAGACAGTCTGTCACCAGTGCTTGATACGACCACAGTCATCTCTGGTATTATAAAAGGGCTTAGCACACCAAGTCATGATGCCCATGTGAACTCCTATTTATATACGCTGGCATGGGACATTTCACACGATTAGTGTGCACACCTCCATGTAATAATGTTGGTGAAGGTCCAGTATTACCAGAGCCAAGAAGACAAGCAGAGATATTGCATTCCTATGTGTGATTATATATAGACCAAGTTCATTCTTCCTTATGCCATACGCATGTCCAAACGTTTTCGAATGGACTCATACACTGTTAGAAGTACGGCAAATGAAGCTGAGAAGTAAAATATACTGCAGTTTTACAGTAGATACTACGGTGGTGGTGTACATGCATATGTGACTGAATATGGTCAGAAGAATCTACCGTCTGTTTACAGTATGAAAGGGTGTATTTTTGGGTTCACTATTTACAGTGCCGCCATTTGAATATCTAACCGCCAAGGTTCATAATATCAATGACAGGGTACAACATTCAACTGTTGCCATTATATATAGAGAAGGCATGCACTTATCCACACATATCATAATGCGCACTTGTAACCTTTATTAGATGTAAATACATGGGAGAATCACTGGAGCATTTTCAAAACATGGCCTTCAATAATAATATATGCATATATTGCCTTTCAAGCCAACACCCTTTTTCAGCATTTAAATGCCCTTTCCTCTGATGTACCGGTCATTAGTCCTCTTCCTAACGCCCCACAGCCTAACGTCAGTCCCACCATCCCACCCACAATACCCCCTGGCGGCAACCCTGTCCAAGCCTCCTGTTGGAAACCTTACAGCGCCGACAGGAAGGGGACTGCCCCCACCACAATGGTATTTGTCAGTTCATGGGCTTGCTACCTGAGGGGCTTAGGGGCTTACCTGGGGCCGTGCCTGTGTGTGTAAGGGCCTTCTGACACACGATATCATTGTCTAGTTATTGGTTTACAATATTGGGACACTCTCACAGAGTTAGGGAACCTCTAAGATGGATTTGTTGTGAATGGGGTTTTGTGATGATGTAACCACATTTGAGAGGCGAGGTTGTGTGAGTAATAATGTACCTTTCTCATCTAGTGGGTAAATCACGCAAAATAAGCAGTAACCACAATTTTAGTCATATACTTAGGACCTATATGATAGGGATCTGTAGACAGAAGATTAATCTATAGGTGTTAATGCTAATGCCCAAAGTGATTTGGTACATTAGGAAGCCATTATTGATAAAGTAGCAGATGTGTTTAACCTTAAGCAAACTGTTAAGCTCATAACCATTGTCTGATATTAATGGGAGGTGCAAGGGAGTGTGCAGTACAACATGTATTAGGTATGGGAGGTGACTAAAATGCAGCTTATCTGATAAAGATGTAGCTAGGCATGGAGCTGATAATGGCCAGGGCAGTACATTGTTTTATATGTGCACATATACATTTGCAGAGGAACACAAAAGGGATATTACAAATAAAATTTAATGTATGAGAATACAAATACAAGTGGGCTTTGTTTGTCACTGACTCAATGTACTATGTGTTTTGATTTATGAGAAGGGTAATAGACCATGTATCCAATATGTGTATCATTACATTGATATTGTTTCTGGCCGAAAGGGAAGGGAGAGTGCCAGGTAAATAGGAGATTTTTCTTTATCTCTATGAACATTATAATCTTTAAAAAAAAGTATAAGCACTGACCAATTACATGTATATTTATAATATCATATGCACGTATGTATATACTGCAGGGTCTATAGTGTCGTCATAGAAAAAAAACTAAATAACATTAAAAGCCCTCACCAAGGGCAAAACATTAGGTAATTACACCTAATAAAAAGCAAAAAAAAAGTGTGGGTATTTTGGTAAATCTATACTTATATAGTTGCAGGTGGTGGGGTGTGAGGAGACCTGGCGGCGCGCCGATCCCCGGCACCGATCCCACCAATGATTGATGGATCCGTCAGTAGAGGCGCCGGGGGACAGAGTGAGAGGTGCGAGATGCCTCCATAATGAATGCCTACCTGGCAGGGTGCTACACCACACCTCAGCCACCCCTACCCCTTCACAATACTGGCCACTCTACCTTTTAAGTCTATACACAGACAACCTCTCCAACCCCCACCCTCAGCTGCCAGACAACCTCCCCAACCCCCCACCCTCAGCTGCCAGAAACACCTTGCAGGAGCCTTTCACTCTCATAATACACAGGTAGCTCCTCCTAGATACCTACTAGTCTCATCCCAACTATAGTAAAAAAAAATCTAATAGTATTCACCAAAGTGCTTCCTGAAGTTCATCTTCCTAGACTCTACTACTCCCCTTTACACTTTAAGCTGTTATACATGTATATAACCTTAGTCTGAACTGTGCATTTCACGTAGTTTAAGTTACTGGTTGGCAGAGGCACCCCATGTTTACAAGTAACACTCTTGGCCACCTGACGAGCCATCCCTCCCACTTTTCCTCCACAACCACCCGAGCATCTACCATAAGCCTTCGTAGATCCATTTGTATAGTGCCAGCCTTCATCCTAAACCAAATACACTGTATAGTAAGACCCCAATAAGTACATCATACACACCCAAATTTATAGGTTTGAGCATAGCCATTTCACACGTTGAGTATTACACAACCTGTATATGTATTATCGCCCTGCCCACCCCCTCCCTCCACAGGTATGAAAAACTATTACTTAGTAGATAAAGTGTAACATAGAGTTATCCCCTGGCTAACAAATTTCCCATGCCTCTGTACCCCAGGGGCTAGCAGTTTGCTGTTTCTGTGTGTCACATGAACACTGTATGGAAACTGACCCAGGTTGTGAGTGACCACAGCTTATCCAATATCATGCGTTCAACCTTAGGAAGTGGTTATTATTAGGAACAGAGGAGGGGGGGGGGGGACGTTGAGAGGGGAGTTCAAAATATTTAAACACCTATTGAGGGGGGGGGGGGGCAACAAAATTTAAACCCCTCTCGTAGGGAGATTAATACAATTTCGGCCCGCTCACCAACCCCCGCCCCCTTTTGTTAAAACATGACCACTTCCTTATATTTTCATAGCACAGCTTCCCATTGTGCAACGCATCAGTTCTTGCTATAACATACGGTGACTAACTAGACTGTCTTAGAAAGTTTGGCACATGCATGCTTCTTTCTATCATTCCAAGTGTATATATCATAAAATACAAATGAAATTTTAGACTTCAGCTGTGGTTGAGATTGCATGATCAAAATTATACCACAAACACCCAATCGTTAAATATAGCATGATTAGAAAATTAGGAATTTATACCCCGCAGGCGTTTCATAATTGTGAGTGTCCTGGTTAATGACAGGTTGGTCTATCATACCCCAGTGACAATGTGACATGTTTATTAATTAATAATAGTGCCCTCACCACATAGGTGACACTCGAGATATAACCAGTTATTATCGTGTACATGTATCATGTACTATGACTCTCTCTCTCTCTCTCCCTTTCCCCCTCTCTCTGTCTGTCCCTTTCTCGATCTGTGGCTCCCCCACTCTCTCTGTGTTCTCTGTCTCCCTGTCTCTCTATCTGTGACTGTTTGTCTTTCTGACTCTCTGTCACTGTTTCTTTGTCTGTCTGCCTGCCCCACCACCCATGTCAGAGTCTTTGATTGTATCTGCGGTGTAATCTATATTCTAACTGTTATTTCACCTAAATCTCTAATCACGGACGTGAGTGGTCTCGTCGTGTGATAATGATAATTTTCAGAATGCTCTAGATGTGTATAGTTTTAATGGTGACAAATGGATTTGCACCTGCATGACTATCATTAACTTCACATAGCTGCAATCTAAAAATAACAGTTTTCTTGTACGTATGTAGCTATGCTAAGTTCAAGTAGATTATTCTTTAAGCCTGTTGGTCATATTTAATTCAATATTCATAGTAATAATGTGGTATGTCTTCACTATATATGCCCACATGGCAACATATGGATATTCCCCCATACTGAAGATAAAGTAGCGTGGTCTCATGACTCTTGTTGTTGTCCTTAAGTTTGAGATGTGACCCTTCATGGCAAACATGTTTATAGCTCCTCAAGATGAAATCATTTCAACAACTCTGGACATGTTCTGACAAATACCACTCACATTTCTATCGATCCACACGTCGCCATCTCAACAGGAGTGCTTCAGTGAATAGATGGGCATTGTTTAGTTGAGTGATATAGAGTGGACTCTAAAACAACTAAGTTGATAGGGGCCAAACTACTTGAGATAACCCTATCCTGGACATGGCTGCCATAACTGTTCAGAGGTATTGTATCTGCTACCCCTTTGGCCTCCCATCTACCTGAGAGGTGACCATATATCACCTACCTGGAGCACAATCAATTGAGAATCAATACCTGAGACAAGCCCTGAGAACACAGGGTCTGCCCTTAGTCAACTTGAGGGTGCGAAATCTGACAAGAGAGCCAATTAAAGCGACAACTCTAAGGGTGACTTTTGGAATTTTGTTCCCATCGATAGTTCAATGAAGAGGTTAAGTGGGCTGATATGATATGGCTTGATATAGAGTCAAATTCTATGTACATGCATAGCACAATACCTACCATGTGTCTAGGTCGCACTCCAACTCCAAATCTATACCATGACTTATTCTATTGATTTTTTAATCTTAGATTCTGATATGCTCAGGTGTAACAGGTATCTATGGTTCTTCAATGGAATCTCTCGCAAACCAACCTCACCATTGCATGCTCTAAAGTTATACATGAACCCAAACCTATGACACATCATGGCTTACGGTAATTATTATGATTGCTTAATTATATGGAACAGTTATGAATGCAGTTCCCCTAGAAGTGATTATTCCCATTATTATTTCAAACTTCAAAGTGAAACCATTATGACATGTGTCATATTTCCATAATTTAATTGTGGTTGTATCTGGTTATCATCTATTCAATTCAACTGTCTTACAATGTACTATATAACCCGGCCTGAGTCACACCACAAGACGTTAAAACTGGTACACAAAATGTACTCATATATATTATATATGTACCGGTATGTGAAATGCACGACATGTTTCATTTAATGCATATATTCTCGTGTCTCTAGGTATGATATAATTATGTAGGTATCAGCCTCTCACAGCACCTGAATAGTAATACTATAGTATCACATGCTACAATATTGGAGATACATATATACATTATGCACATATATATGTTCCAAAGCTTCACTAATGACCAAAATGTAGTGAATGGCTCAGAAATTGCCTCCGCGTATATCCACACCAATTACTCGCTTTACACTGCAATCCTGCACATCGCTTCTCGGCCAATCTCATAACGTCACACCTGTGTAGTTTCCATGGAAACAGGTCCCAGTCTGATTTCTTCCGATTTTTTTTCCTTTGCAGAATGTCGTCTGCCCCTCTCCAATCCCTCCTCCCTCCAGGGGTCGCCTCAAGTCGACAATAAGTTGCAGAGGACGCTTCATTACTGTGGCCTCTGCGCACGCGCAGTGAGAAAATCAACACAGGCATCCCATAATGGCTCCTAATGTTACGTTAATCTGTCGGCCATGACACCTTCATGGGCCTTCTCCTGTGACAACCGGCCTCATATCCAAGACGCAATATTGCCTCCTCGTTAGAGACACTAAGACACACTCTTATTGCTCTGTCGCTCTCAAAGCAGACTCACAGACCCGGTGGCCTCCATATCAAGCGTGCATTTGATATAGGGTCTGTGCTTGGAGAGCCTGGTTCACATTGAAATCCCAACTGGCAATCTGGCATGGCCTGGGCAGCTCCTTTTTATTTTGTGGTGGCCTTTCTTGCTAGGAAAGTCTGTGTGCGGACCTGTGCGAATATCAAATGTATGCCCAGAAAAGGTGGAAGGAGGCAAGGGGGTAGAGGGATGAGGGATTGGGTGTAAAGAAAATGACAAAATAACCGCCTCTTTGCGAATGCTCCTGTAGCAGATATCCTTTAGCATGCTGAGCAATCCACGACTGGGACTCATCAAAGCAAAAAGTGAAGGCTTCAAGGCTGAAGGTGCATGGCTATGGAGTTACTGCAGTATGATTTCACAGAAGGGTATTTTGTCACGAAAGGAGCATTGTTAAAATGAATGTGAGGTTTCTAATTAAGTTGGTAAAATGTAGACTTAATAAAAGTCAAGCATTCAAGTATAGCCATATTGACAATGTGTGTAAACCTAGTAAATCAGGCATGTGATATTCTGGAGTGCTACTGTCACAATGGGGTATGGATCCCAACCAGAAGAAGGAGTGCGATGCACGCCACATTGAACACTAGAGTAACCCGAATCACTTTTATTTATTCAACAGTTCCCTCTGACTATAACCTCTAGGTATTGCACTTTTTTAAAAACTGTTTTGCCACAAAACATATCGATGGCTGTTTATCTCTGTATCTGGGATACATGCATATTCATATTATATATAGCAAAAAATAAATAAATCTTATTTGAACGTGAATAGTCTCATGGTTCCTCCTTTGGTCTACAAGTGATCAGTGATTGTCTAATTCAATTATGTGAAATTGTGGTTCCCAGGGTTGCAGCTTGCAATGTACGTCATTTTATATTGCGTCAGGAAGATTATTAATGCATCTGACACAGAAACAACCTAAAAAACACCTGACAAGAACTTCCGATTGGTGTCAGATGCTTCAGAATATACCCTGTTTAGACATAGTTTGACTTGCAGTTATACATGTCCCTTGACCAAACAATGTAATCCATCACCAACTTGTCCGAGCATGTGACAAGTACAACTGTGCACCATACAGTAACGGTACTGTGGTAATTCTCCGGAGATCTCATATTAACAGGGGTACATAGGGTTAACTTGATTATAACGTACATTGTATAAAGTAATTTACTTCCTCAGAGACTTCCTCAGCAGCCCCCCCCCCCTTTCACCAAACACGCACATAGTGTCCTGCAACGGCCAACTGAAGGTTGCATGGTGTGCTCATGGAAAGCTCATCTGTTATTGAAGGTCTTATGGAGGCATGGGCAACTTATGAATCTGTCATTGAACTTAGAAGGTTGTATAGTGGCATGGGAATATCATTTGTTATTGAATGATGGGCAGCATGGAGAGGTCATCTTAGATACTCTTATGGAATCCTAGTGTCATTCAAAGAACCCCTGCTTCTACAGGTTGTGTGGTATAATGTATAAGTTAGGTGCATGTTATTGCAGCTTTGTGGTGTCAGGTATGGAGCATATAAATATGTCAGTACATCTTATGCTTGGTACTGTATGCGCTATATATTATACTAAATTGGAGAAGGTAGGAAAGTTGTGTGATGTCATGTAAGGACTTCTGCTATTGAAGGCTGGGTGGTGTCATTAAGGACCTCTGCCATTGAAGGTTGCATAATGTCATGTAATAACCTCGCCATTGAAATGCATTTGTGGTGTCCTGTAAGGACCTCTGATATTGGCATTTTTGTGGTGTCATGTAAGGACCTATGCTATTGAAGGTTGCGTGGTGGCATCAGGGTATCTGGGTATTGTGTAAAGGTCCTGTGCTATCAAATATTGTGTTGGCATTGGGGTATAATGATTCTACTATCAAAAATTGTGGTGTCATGATAAAAAAAAACACCTCTGCAATTGAAGGTTGTATGGTGGCATGGAAGGCTCATCTGTTATTGAAGGTTGTATGGTGACATGGGGAGCTCATCTGTTAATGAAGTTTGTATGGTGGCATGGATTTAAATAGTTGATATAAGGACTTCTGCCATAGAAGTTTGTGTGGTCTCACATAAAGGACATCTGATATTCAAGGTTCTTAAGACCTCTGTTACAAATTGGGTGGTGTTATGTAAATGACCCATGCTAGCGGAGACTTTATAAAGTCTGCTATTGAAGAGAACTAACACACCTATATGAACATTGGTATGGCCTATCCCATCCATCTCCTTCCTATATCACCTTAGCCCTCCGGGCGGCTGAATGGATTGTTCATGAAGCAATATGTCAACATCAGTGCCTGCATTTTCCCGAATTAGCCGTGTGGCGGACGGATCGGGAACGTCTTAATACGACTGAGTGGCCAACGATCAGAGCGCCACTCTGCGCGTAGGGATATACGACCCACTTACACGAGCCTCCTTACAACCTGCGTCCATCAATCAGAACAAACCTCCCCATCACGAAATAATCCCGCGTCCCCCTGGTGCCTAGCAGTGGCAATTAAGGCACAATATGTGTGCATTTTCCATCCCTTACTTATTCTGTAATCGGTTCCGGCGAGAAGTGCTGGTAGGGGGTGGGGGTGGGGGGATTTTATTGGTTGAGACAGAGCACCCTAAAATGGTGTAACCTGCACCCAACCACTCCTGCGTGCTAACATTTACCCCTATCTGGAGGAAGGTAAATCATGAACACCCCTAATAACGGCTGGTGTGTTAGGGTAATTGGCGTGTAATAAGTGTCTTGGTAGTTAAGGGTCCTTATAGTATATCCATCTTAACCCAGATGCCCAAGAAAGTACTTTAATGTACTGGGGAATGGGAATGGGGCATTGGTTAAAGAACAGTTTGATTGTCATTAGTGATTAGAATTGCCCAAAGAATATGCAAAGCCCATGTTCCTATGCCTTCATGTTTTATTTTACTAGAGTCTATTTCATAATTAATGACACCTCAGATCGGCTGGCAGACTGTTCGACAGATTGGCGGTTCGACAGATCGGCGGTTCGACAGAATTTCCGAATTTCCGAGACTGTTCGACAGGACCATTGGACAGATATTTTTTTTGATGAAGACAATTCGACAGGTTTCTTTCTCCCTAGATATCCCAGTCCCAGCACTTGTGAGACTTCAAGACACCATCCATATATGAAAATAATGAACCATACTTTTGTAACTATGCCTGTCTAGGTTTTCCGGGGAAAAAAAGAAAAAAGACTACACCGTGTGTGTTAGTCTCAAAGCCAAAGGAGTAGTGTAGTTCTGATTCTTTTGATATAGAAATCGGGTTGGGTTTTAAAATGTATCATAGAAATGGGGAGCCTTGCCCCCGACCCCCCCCCCCCTTTTATTCTTTTATTCTTGGGGCTACCCCCACCCCCCCCCCCCCCCCGCTTTCCTCTATTAAAAAAAACTACATCAAAGTAAATGCCGCCTGAACAACAGATACTTGCACCGGAGCCATTTTTCAATTTTTTTCACGGTAATTTCTGTATCAAATTCTGCTTATATGATGAGACAAACAAAGGAATGTATTCTACAGCTCAGTTCACATCTAATCGTGTATTTTGAGTGTAATTATCCAAGTCTGTCGAACAGTCTCACAAATAAACTGAATCTGTCGAACAGTCCCAATAATCCGTCGAACAGTCCCGAAAATTCTGTCGAATCGTCCTGTCAAATCGTCCTGTCGAACCGGCAATCTGTCGAACTGTCCTTTCCCCCCTCAGATCCCCGAATGTTTTTATATGATCTTTGAGACTAGTCGAATATGTAGTTGGGAAGTAATGTATACCATTTAGAAAATCAATTGTTATCACAATATGCCAAGTACAACATATTTACCTTCAAGAATTATTTTGATTGATAGTATCCATTTGGAGATATTTGATATTTGATATTTGATATTTGATATTATTAAGGTTAATGTTATAGACGTACTTACTAGTATGATATTATGATAAATGAGCACAGAAGAATGAATTAGGCGTAGATCCTTTTATTGCTTTAATTTAGGTCCGTATGCATACCATAGAACTGTACAACACAACATTATCTTACAGAACCAGACGTGAGAATAAATACAACTTTACAATAAATAAATTTCTCTGGAAACACGTCCGTGACAGACCCCGGAACACCAATGTACATTCTAGGTAAAATGATATCATTTACAAAGATTTACCATTCAGAAATAATACAATTTATACATCATTTGGCTTCAGTGTCAATGGTTGCAGTCTAGGGTACCCAAAATTGTGACGGTCATAAATATGTATAATAACAAAACATGGTGACACGTAGGACCACCTTGACCTTGACCCCAACCTTGACCCCTATAACCATTATATTCCATGGTATTCCGATATCTGCACATAAACGCTGTATGTAATTATGATAATTATACAATGAAAGAGTGTTCTGTCGATGTGAACCCGAGGATGACCATGCCTAAGGGTAGTCGCTTTAAGAAACACAAGGCCTGCTTCTTAGGCATTGCGCATATCAAGGTGCCACTCCCGGTGGCCATGATGATTAACGATGGTGGTGATAAGGATGAGGATGATGCAACAAATATTGATGAAGTCTTGATGAGTGTAATAATGAAAATACAGTTATAGAGAGCACCACTTAGAAAAAAATATTAGAAAGTAACACTGGTTGTCAATAATAACCTAAGTTGACAGAGTGCCTGCTGCGCGCAAGGTCATTCAATATACGTCATGGCTGATGACGTAACGGCACTGGATGATGACGTAGCATGTTGTCATGGTAGCTGTATGTCTGTATTGGTACCACAATGCCCTGTACACCCATGTCTACATTGGTTATTAGCAAATAACGGTGACTATGGCATTCTTTGATATAACAAACTCCAATTTTACAATGATATTGTGTGATGTTGTTAGAGAGAAAGTGCTAATCCTTCCTAAGTAGGATTCACAACATCGCAGCAAAACGTAAGACTTAGAGGTACTGCCCTGCCACCTTTTTCTTAATAGATGGTCCCTGGGGCTTCAAGCAAAGTTTATATAGCAAGGAACCTGTGTCTTCTGTCAAGAAATGTATTGTTTAAACACGACGTACCACACCGTTTTGGGATGAGATCCAACATTTCATAAAGTATCACACAGTTAGTTTGTATCTACACAGGATTGTCCCATATACTTTGTGTATATTAAACCACACGCCCACTCTGAACGGTTTGATCATAGCTATATCCTACTCCCTTAAGTCCAATCTGTTTCTATGTATTATCATGATCACATCAAATAAAGCTTTCCCAATTTTGTTCTATCAACTCCAATTTTACGATTATATCCACAAAGAAGGCAATGCCCTAATTCATAATATGTACTATGGGTAACTTAGTAGAAAGGTTGATTCTTCACAAGAGGTATAGAGCTGGTGAGCAAATGTCTTCTCTGAGCAGCTCATGAGCTATTTGTGGCGCAGGATTGGCGAAAGCAGGTGGGTAGCTTGACACCCCAACTACTCCGTCTGCAGTCAGCCAATCTTGCACCCCTCCCCATGCTATTTCTGACCCACCTATCGACCTATTAACGCAGAGTAGCGTCCGGGGAATAAACGTTAACTTGGCCTGGAAGGTGGTGCTTTTGTTGATTTTAGGTATACCTGGGTTAGGTTTTTTCACTTTTCTTTTTTTTGAAGATAACAGTCTACTGGAGGTACGTACGTTGAACAATGCTGACCATGTTTAACTGGTCACCCCCCCCCCCCCTCCCAACAAACTTCGCGCTCAGTCACACACATATACACAAAGGTGGAAATAATGTTATGGATTTCTCATACAACTCGACTAGAACAACGACCTTACCCCTTGATATATGCATATACCAAGAAGTGTGCATTCTATGAATATTTCTTCAATCTGACAAGAGGGGGAAATTTCCTATATATATATATTATATTATTTAGTCTACGCGGACCGTCCACCGTTATTAGCTGTGTTCATCATTCAAAGGGGAGAAAGTGGACGACTCAATACATTGTACTGGCCGTGTTTGTGTCTATACAACCAATAGTTCAATGAAAATAGTTCGTTTGCACATACTCCTCTGATGTCACACACATTAATGACACAGTCACTGCTGCAGGGTCATGGATTTTGTATGAAGTCAACCGCTTCCTCCCAACCACAAAAAAATAATGATAATAATAATAATAACAACAAAACAGGAAATAGTCTCCACAGAGTGCTATACAAACAATAATATTTCTATACAGATTCTTTGTTCATCGGTATAGTCTCTGTAGCAAGATGATTAATTGATTAGATCATCACTCGTAGGTAGTAATAATAAGCAAATTATTCAAGACTTTATGACTGGGTGACAGATTGGCTGGCGCGTTCACAGGCAGCATTGGTACGCTTGGAAACCCTTGGCGAACCTCCTTATCATACCATGGGCCACCGCGTTGACTGAACCGAGCCAGGATGACGTAGCAATGATAGTAAGTAATTATGATAATAATAACTGAGTCTTATAGGTGGCTGTACTATTTATCACTCATTTTGGAGAGCGACTCGGCAGCGAGTTGCTCTTGTTGCCGCTCCAGACCGTTCACCATGCGCTCAATGTTTTTCAGTTCAGAGGTGACAGAGTTTTGCGTGGGGGGAGCACTGCTGGAGGCTGCGGGGTGGGCGGGGTGAGAATGGGCGGGCTGGGGTGAGCCGCGGCTGGGCGAGGAAGGAGATCCATGATGGCTGCTCCCCGCATGTGAATGATGATGGTGCGCCGACCGTACTGACGACACAGGCGACGGCCCGCGCCCATCAGACGAGTGTGGCGACGACAAGCCCGTGGAGGCGAGCGGCGTTGAGGTGACCATCGTGGTTTTAGTGACAGGTACTGTGTACGGGGTGAAGCGGTGGCCTGCGGCAGAGGCCCCTCTCGACCCTAGTAGCGACCCTAGTTGCCCCCCATGTAGATGTGCAGCGCTCATAGAGTCCTGGTGGGCTGCCTGACTGGCGAATGCTGCGGCGTAGCTTTGGGACCACATGGGGTGGGTAGCTCCCAGAGCAGATAGCCGACCATTCAGCAGCATGTTTTGGGACAGACCGGCGGCGTGCTGTCCAGCAGCGCCGTGCAGAGAGCCTAGTTCGCCCATGCTGTTCGGCCACGGCAGTGAGCCCCCGTGCCCCGCCAGCCCCCCAAAGAACATGTGGCTGAGGTGCAGCGGCAGGTTGGCGCCCGGGTACATGCCGTGGTGGTACATGTACGAGAACATGGGGTGGTTCACCGACGGCTGAATAACAGTCACGTTGGGCGGGCTAGACTTGTGCTTCCTATCTTCCTCCTCGTGTTTAGAGTTCGGCGAGTTGCTGCGACTCCGCGCTAACGGCGACCGCGACCGCGATCGTGGTCGTAGCGACGTCGTGGGCGGGGAGGGAGATCGTCCATGGCGAGGGGAGAGCGGTGGGGAGCGGCGACTCCGCCAGTCTTCAGAAGTGTGACTGACCGGTGACCGAGGAGATCGCGCCTCCTCCCGCGATTCCCTGTGCTCCCTGTGTTCCCTATGCTCCCTGTGTTCCCTGTGCTCGCTAGGGTGCACCACCGGAGAGAGCCGATCCTGCACCGAACCCCGAAGGGCCTCCGACGCTCGGAGGGCGTCGGATGCGTGTCCATTCTCCACCAGGTGGTGCTTAGGGGTGGAGGTCCGCTCCGGAAGTTCACTGTCCCTGCTGTCCCGGCTACTCGCCGCCAGGTGGCCTTTGTTGTTGTTGGTGTCCTCGCGCCGCGGCCGAGGACTTCCGGCGCCGCTGTGCCGATCTACGTCATCACCACCTGTCAATGACAAAAGAGAACTCTACGTCAGCATTTGTGAACAGAAACAACATGGGTTGTATACATGTGATGTGAGGCATGAAGTTATCAATCAACAAAAACAGCCAGACTCTATTCAATGTATACATTAAATTGGATGTCGACTCAGAAAAAAACAGTAGCAGCTCAAGTGTCGTTGGACCCGCGCCTTAGCCGTTCTTATTACACTAAATTTAAGTGCCCCCCCCCCCCCTCTCACAGGCGCGCACATGGTCACCAAGGTGACATACGGTCAGAGAGGACTCAGGTGTGAGCTGAGGTGCTGGAAGAAGTCCGGGCCCCAAGGCACCTGGAGGAACGTCTGCATGGAGACGCACATCTCACCTGGATCTGTAACCCCCCCCCCCCATGTACCTCAACGCCCCCACCCCTAACTTTCACCAGCCACAGACAGTCCCTTGCATCTATTGCATATTCATGCACACATCTCCATAGATCTATGCCATCTATTTCCAATAGTTTCCCTATTAACACGAGTCCACTCCTACTACATATACTACGTCTAGCATCCCGACGGGGACGAAGCCACTGTCTGAAGCCAGTAGTACCCGAATGGCACATTGACCTCGAGAAGCCACCATACGATACTATGTAGGATAGCAGCAACATATGAGGTATATGCACCTGGAGGGTTAAACCTCCCTTTGATCAAGCTGACAGCGGCGGGCCTGGGCGGCTACTTCTCCCCAATGTGGGGGTAGGAGGTGTGGCGGCCTTCTTGTAGAGACATGTTGTGGCAGAGGGGCTGCTAATCTTTCTGCTAGGTTGACAGCGGGCCTGGTAGCGGGGCGGCAGAGGCTAAGGTCATATCTGATCATCTTTCTGCACTGCCGCCACCGTGCATGCCTGCTAACTGACAGATTAGACAAGAGGTGGTGGAGGGTGCATGTGTGTGGGTGTGTGTGTTGGGGGATTCAGTTGGGGTGGGTGGTGGGGGTATGGGGAGTCACCGCCATGTGAATGGCTACCTTTGCTTGTATTCTACCTGGCCTGGAGGGATGGGCGTTACGACCTACCAGCAATCTGTCCTGGCTTCTAGATTGCATAGTGAGTATATAGAGGGAACAGCGACCCTCTATTATAGTCTCCTTCTGGCTTCTCTTCTTTGCTCACTCTGGTTGTAAGGGATATATACATATATACATGGCTGCCTGAGATCATTCTTCAATCTGGCACGTTCCCTGTTTCTTTCACCGCAAGACCCCCTCCCTCTCTCCAACTGAGTACTCCCACCCCCACCACTCACCCATTCCCCCACCTGCCCAACCTCCCTCACACCCAGGTACCTCGGGTCTGAATCCCCGCACTGTATAAAGGTGCCGACCGCGTGGCACGTCGATTTAGATCTCTCACCAGATAGTTGCGATGGCAACAAGCAGCAAACAGTGGGAGTCCCGTGCATAGAGCATGCAGGCTTTGGAGGTGCTGGAGGGAGAGAGGGAGGGAGGGAGGGAGGAGGAGGGGGGTTCTCAACATCGCCCTCCCCACCGCACCCATCGCCGCAGCCACCGCCGTTATTATTGCTGTCGATTATGGCGATCGGAGCGGGCGGCCCAACACCCTGTCGGCACGGCACCGCGCTAATGACAACAATAGGACGGCGCGCCGGGCGAGGAGAGGCGAATTTAAATGTTCTCGCGGTAGAGCGAGGCGCGACGTTGGCGGCGCCTGTCAAAACATCCACTCCCCACCTAACACTGTGCCACTTAGAGCCACTAATCAATTATTTCAACACCCAACTCAAAAGAAAACACGATTACGGACAACCGCTAACGGGAAAATAGCAGGCGCTGTGTGCGTGTATGAAAGCGAGCAAATGCCTGAAGCCGGAAAAGTTCTACATCGAAAAGCCACACATGCGGAAATTACGTAAACTACTCATTTAAGCTAAACCACCCACACTAAAAACTTTTTGGATACCACCAATGTATGCCCTTATTAACTGTAATGTCATTAGTTTAGATACCCCCCCCCCCCACTCCCATCACTATCAATACACTTTCATCAGACAAGCTACAATTTATTTATTTAATATCAATTTAATATACACATAATTCCAGTTAAATATTGTGTTGTCATACCTGAATGGTACCCATCAGGCACTGGAACCGGACATGACGGCAGAGGGGAAGGTGGCCGACTGTCGGGCTTCTCGTCAACGACGCAGATCTCCATGTTCTCATCCTCGTCACCACTGACGTCACCGTCACGTACAGAGTCGTCGAATGACGTATGTGTGATGTCACTGGCGTGATGGTCCGACGACGACGTATGTCCATCATTTCGGTGGGAGCTCATCGAGTTGTGTTGTTGATGATGTGACTGGGTAAGCAGTCTTTTTGATGGGAAAAATGGAAAAAATGATTCAAGTGGCACAACAACATATATTCAGAACAATATTTCTAAATGTCTCTAAATGTTTCTTTTATATATATTGTGTTTAGGTCTACTCTTTTTCAATTAAAAATAGAATAATGACACTTGATACAATAATGTGGGTATATGGTGGAGAATGAAACAGAACAATAGAAAAACAACAGCAGATTCTTGACACCTGACACTTGCATAGTCTATCTGTGAGCATAACACATTAAACACACTCCCCTTTCCCCCTTTCTCTAATCTGTCTCGAGTCCCACTAAATGAGACTTGAGGGGGATATTCTGCTTTGTCCCGACAATTACAACGAGACTCGTGGCCATTATGCCTAACCGCGGTATATTATTGAGTCACAAAACCACAAATTAGCCTTTTGTATGAAGTGGGCGGCGAAGTGGTCTTAACACGTTCTCTTGTGAGGCCATTCACTGAGGCACCAATAACAGTTGTTATTGCCAATCTCCACTTATTTTCTTAGCCTTTCTTTGTTGCTGCTGGCGGCGGCAGGGGTAATCCGACTAGTGGGAACAGCATGGCGCCCCATGCTTAGCTGATTGGTGTAAACTCACCTGTGTCCGACTTGTCAGGGCCCACACCCAATGTACCACCTCCCCCCTATACCTCCACGGTCTCACACAGGAGGCGTTAGCAGCATGATCGACCCCCTCCCCTTCCTCCTCCTCCTGCCCCCACCCCCTCCCTCATACCAACACTAACCTCCTCACTACCTTCATGCAATAAAATCACATTACTTAACTTGAACTCAGAAGCCACGCAGGCCCCACAATAATGCCTCTAAAGTCTAATGCCTCTCCGCGGTCCTTTATTGATTACACCTCGCTCGAGTGCCAGCAAAATGATGGCTGCGAGTTTCAATCATGTCCTCTGCAGGTTTTGTGTTAATTTAGTGGCTGCTCTGTGACTAGGGGCGCCTGGATAATTCCCGACGGTGTGTGTGCCTTCACGTTATGCATGGCATTAATGTTGCCCTGTTATTTTTTCTTAAATTTTACTAGATGGTTAATCTTTATTCTCCATGTCCTATGCGATTGTAAAAATGCTGGGAATAATATTGAGAAGATGCACTGATCCAGTTGCCAGTCCATATAGTATATCCCCTGTGATTTATTTAAATGTCTACATGTAAAATATTGCCTCTAACCTCCATCCTGACGATTCAGTTTCCAGTTAAAATCTGTCTAACAGGAGAATTACTCGCCCTCGAAATCAGAACGTTTGTGTTGTAATGATATTAAGGTGCACACAATGAGCAGTGTGCTGGTGGTAATCGTATCAAGCGACCACCACCATCAACACTACCCAGCTGCAGGCCTACCCCCCCCCCCCGAGGGCGTGGTCATTATTTAACAACACACAGGGGGCAGCGATTTTTTTTTTTTGGGGGGGGGGGGTAAAAAGTATAACCCTTCTAGAGGAGAGAGAGCCACAAATAGTTCACCCTCTTCCAGCAAATAAATCCTGCGCGTGATATGGAAGTTCAAAGTGGGGCTGTATAAGATCCCCCCCCCCCTATGTTGTTAAATAATGACTATTCCCTTAGCTAGCCAAGAGGAGGGGGCATGGGAGGCGGGGCAGTGCTGGAGAAGCACTGATTAGCAGACCAACACAATAGTGGCAGATTAAGAAGAGCCTCATAGAATACAACCACTTAAACCACCCACAATGGCCGCACTCAACAGTACCGCCCACCCAAAGCATTGTGAGACCACGTCTCAAATAAAGACTCATTGGGCGTGAGATTGCCCGCCTTTTGCATGCTGGTGGGAGAGGATGAATCGAGGGTAAAGCTACTTAGTATATAGATGGAGGTGTTCACGTGAGCTCAAACTTAAAGTCTGCGAAATGCTCAGTATAAACAGATGGAATGTGCAAATATACGGTGTCAGCTGTTTCCCTCTCCCCTGGTCCCCTGTATATCTTAATGGAAACTGTACTCACTTTTTTTCGCGCTTGCCTGTCCCCGTATCCCGGAAACCTTTGGCGAACGGGTTGTGGTCGATCTTTAGTTGAGTGATCTGAAAGGGAGACACAAGTCAGTTTAATATATTGGTCGATATAAACGACTGCACAGCAAAAGGGAGGAAAATACAAGAATCACATCCCTTCCTATATCCTTCCCCTATCCTCCCAACCTCGCAACACAAAGACCCAGCCTAACATATACACCCCCCCCTCAAACCACCCACCAACCTCCCGTCGGTACCTCGTTGTGAGAGAACAGATGGGAGAGAGGGCGGTGGGTAAACGGGGGCAGGAAGATCCATCACGTTAACTGGCCCAGTTCCCTACTTGCCGTGGACACATTTACCCACCAGATTAATGCCCTAAAACAAAGCGCCCACCGACTATGAAATAATAGACCATCCCCTTGCCTTCGTGATCGAGCAGTGGGTGGATGGGCAGTGTGTGGGTGTGGGTGTGTTTGAGGGGGAGGGGAGGTCTGGAGGGGTTGCAAGAAGCGTTATAGAGGGGAAGGCCTAAAGTCGACACTGGGAATACTTCTCACGCGAACTGTAATTGTACAGGAATTGTATTTTCCGCTCCATTATATACTCATCACAATAGCATTCCTCCTGTAGGTAGAGGTGGGAGGTGGTAGTGTTGACTGTGGGAAACGTCCGGGCGGTTATTACAGCTAGTCTAACAAGTCAGAACACCGATACTCATTATTAAAATCGTCACACAGATCGACTTCACACACCAAAGCTCCGGATGAATAAAAACATAAACATTCCCCATTATTATTGGCCACCCAAGGAGGAGCAGGAGGAGAATGCATGACACCCCCTTTTCCTTTAGGTTTTAAATTACGAATTGCCACTGTGGAAATTAAAAAAGAATCTCACATAATTCCCACCGATGATGATGATGATGAAAAAGAAATCAGGAGAATATTGGCAAGATTCGCGAAGGCGATAAAAACACTGGTGTAATCTTAGGATGTGGCGGTGAAATCATCATCAGGCGTCCCGCCTCTCATGATGGGTTATTAACCCTCCATCCCCCATGACCATCGGCCATGGTGGTCCACAAGGCCGCCTCTTGACCCGCATTCCCCTGACTCCCCTACCCCTCCATAGCTGTGTCACCCCACCCCCACTCCTCTTGTCGGAGATTAGGCCTAGATTACCCCTAATCTAATTGAGAACGTCGATTACCATTTACTAGGCACCCTACCCCTCAGGCTGGCAGGAGCCGTCAGCGAGCGGCTCTCTAGAGCTGTAGACAGGGCTATATATAGATCACAGGAGCTATAATTAGCACAGGTAACAGTCTGAGCTGACGCAGCATCAATTTGCATATTTTATAATTGTGTTTAAAAATGGGGAGAAGCCGAGTGTAATGAGCCAGGGGATAACCCTTTGTTTTATATACTACTTACAGTCACTGCGGGCTTCAACACTGAAAGTGTTCCTCAGATGACACTGAGTATCTTCAGATCGCAAATGGAATCAAATACACAAAGGATAACTGTCACTGTAGGCCCCCCCCCCCCCATATATACACATACACTGTTATGTATAAAGGATATTATCCGCCCCGATCTTGATATGATTATACACATTTTCACGGCCGCAATTAGTATTTAACTCAGGCGGCTCATGGTCAGGGGTGTGTCACCCTAACTACTCACCCCCAGACCCCAACCCCTAGTGCCCAGTCCAGCTAGACTCCATCTAGATTCGGATCAGATCCGTGGTAATCCCTAACACTCCCTGGGACGTGATCCAGCAGCACAGGAGGGATCCAGATACTGAAACCCTCCACTTGGATACAGCTAGAGGGAAACCCAGGAGGAATTAGTGCTAGCCCTAATGGATCTGAAAGGGTTAATGGCCACGACCAAACACAAGGGTGTGTGTGCCTGGTCTGCAGTGCATATAGGGTGCACATTGATGACTAGTCTATAGTATAGTTTAAACAAAGGGATGATGATCCAGATCCGCCCATCACCCTCATGCAGTATAAAGAGACCTCACTCTCAGACCGCTTGACCACTGCCCTACCCCCTCATCAACCCCTCCTGCTGCTCCAGTGATTGGGGCTGTTGCCCCAGGTCGGCTCCCCAGCACTGGGCGTCCTCCAGGGTGGCACACCCAGCCGACAGGTCATACATCACCGGGAGTAAGCGGTTGGGCGCCTGGCGCCAGGCGGACCGCCAGCCGGGGCCTTCATTTGTATGGATTTCTCGCGCCGAGCCGACACAGAAAACGGCACCAAATTGATTGAAATCACACGTGTTAGGTGCAGGGGCGAGACCTGGCGAGAATTCGCGAGAGTCGCTTCATCATGGTGAGGTCGATAGCCCGTCATCCTGTGTGCATGTTGATCAACACAGCAGGCCGAGCCTTTTATTAACCCCCATAGTCCCACTCTACATTAACCCCCTCCCTTCCCAGTGGGGTATAATCCTCCTTCAGGCAGATAGGGGTCTCACTTCCCCCATTCCAGACCAGCCACGACATCGCTAACGCGTTAATTAATACCCCTGTAGCACACAAAAGAGTATCTAAAATTCCACAAACTAAGGACCCAATAACAGATGGCTTTACATGCAATATTTCGACTCTCAGGTATAAATATAATAAATTGCTCGGATAGTATCTGTATTTAGCTTTGAATGAGAGGTGCCTATACACTGCTATAACAATATACATAAGTGTTACAAGACGAGACTGCTGTGTAGCTTTTGTTCAGGATGTGTACCACTTAAGAATAACCTTACCTTTTCATTTTGGTAGGCTGTGACGGCGATGAAGGAGGTTTCTTTGAAGACGTACGTCCTGAAGGCGCTGTAAGGTAACTTCAAGATGTCGTTGGCGCGAACTAGATGAAACCGGGGTTGATACTTGTGCATGGAGTTCAGGATGGTCTGCAAAGCAATATTCAAGAACGTCAGATCGAATCCACAGCGCATCCAAGGTATTAGGGTGTAACTAAAAGGTTAACATTTTAACACAGAATTAACTATTATACTTCTTTTAGATAAGGATATTATTGCACCAGCAGATGGGGGAATGTCAGCGAATTACAGCATCGATTCCAGCTAATAAAATCCAGGCACAATGATTGATATATGGTGCTAATACTTCGATCACAAATCAATTCTACATTCAAATTTAATGCCATCCAAAAAAAAGCACTTTCTACTTGAACAATGTCCATCGTGTAAAAAGAGAAAGCAAAGAGAAATGCGAAAAAGGACGCGGACAATTTTGTACGAAAAGTCGTTGGGGTCGCACGTCGAAATCAAGTGGGTCGCGAAACTGGGCAAAGAAAGCCGAAATAAAAGAGTGTCAAATCCATTTTGGTGCGGCGAAAGATAGGAGAGTGGCTTGTGTTAACGAATGAAGTCCCTTTTTAAAGCCAGGGTTTTATATTTCGGCGGAGAGGTAGGCCATCGAGTCACGTGACCGCTCCCTTCTCGGCCGACACAAAAGGCCGAGTGCGCATGCTCGATGGTCAGATAAGATCTTTCCGGGCCAGCAAGCGGCTTGGGGCGCCACTGTCGATTTGGAGCAAGGCTTTCTCTCGCTTTCCCTCTATTCTCTCTCTCTCTCCACCCCCTACCCCCAACTTCATCAGCCCCCCCCCCCTCCTCCCTCCTGTGTCTCCCTGGGACGTCTAGGCTTCTCTGCACTGTAAAAACTGTGTTTAACTTTAAACACCAAAAAAGCTAAACATGTTTAATCCGTACACACTGAAGAAATCTAAACAGACATTTTGTATGTTAAACACATCATTTCTAAATGCCTAAACACTGAAGACATGCATCTGTTTAAACATTTAGAAAGTAAACACTTATGCAGATGGGTGTTTACTATTTAAACATATGTTTTCTTTGTGTTTAGGCTTTAAACATACATCTACCACCTGTTCAGCATTTAAACAATGAGTTGTTTAGATACCAAATCGTGCATGAAACACTTTTTCTCAAGTATAGCAATAATATTGCCATCATTATTCCAATTAGCTTCGTTGTTTTTTTATAACCTATTGGAATAAAAATTTAATTCTAATACTTATGATCCAAACATAAGTTTGGCTTTTCCAAAGTACATGTATTTCTCTATAGTTTAGAAAATCTGCAAAAATGATATAAGTACTCCAATTACAAACATAATTATAACCAGAAAAGTGATAGTTAATGGAGTGTAATCCCCTGCCTACAAGAAAATGTGGCTGATGATGTGTCTGTTTGTCATGATTGGTATGGTTGTTTAAACACTTAACAAATACATTGTAAGCATGTTCAACACTTTATCAGGTTAGACTTAAACACATTTAATCTAAACATCTAAACACCTAAACATGTTTAAGTGTTTAGATATTAAACACAATTTTATCTCACCAGGTGGCAGGTAAGTCATTGGATGGACTTTCTCCACCCATTTATAAGCTGATCCTTGAATAAACATACTAAAGCAAACAAAGAATTACATCATTTGAGTGACTTAAATATGGGAACATATGACTATTATTACCAAGAGAGTAAATTTATGATTTGGGGTTTAGACTATGTGCAGAAAAGCTATAATCACTAGGGACACCTGTTCTGTGGGATATAAGAAAATATATAGCAATATTCTCTCCATCATTCTGTTGTACACATTTCCCAGTTGCTTAGTATGGATGCTATGTAACATATGTGATGACACTCTACAAAAGTGTTATAAAACAATATCTATCTGAATATAAGATGGTATATTGGATTGATGATTTATTCTAATATGCAAATTACGATCAACCTACCTAAACACCATGTAACTAAACACCTACTATATCTAAATGCTATTTATCTAAATGCCTAATAATTCTAAACACTACAAATGTAAACACCTTATAGATCTACACACTATATATCTAAACCCTTCCTTGGTCTAAACTCTATAATTGTAAACACCTAGTAGATCTAAACACTTGGCACACTAAACACATTCTATCTAAACATGTTTAGAAATGAAACATGTTTAGATGGAAAAAGGTGTCTCAAAATGTGGGACAAGATAGTGTTTAGAAAAGCGTTTAGCCGCTAAACACGTGCATTTATCATCTAAACACTGTTTTTACAGTGTGCGTTTGCTGCGCGATCAGCCAGGGGAAAATCTACAGGCGCCAAAAACGAACCGCAAAGCCAACCCAACAACCCGTGCTTACAACTAGCAGACAACCAAGCCTGTGGAGTAAACCCAAAGTCATTGCCATCACTTTCCCTTTTATATCACGGAGAAAAAATAGAGCTATCTAGGGCAAGCTGCCATCATGATAAAATCAACCAGACCCGGTGTTGGCCGGGGAGTCTAATAGCTTTCGCACTTTAAATCTTTATTTATATTTCATGAATGCGTCAGGTGCTCAGAGATAATATCTTTCACTGTGATATGAAGCACGCCTCTATATGCTGGCTGGGTGCGTTATCTTTTAAGTAAGTATCCATTTAGCAGAATTGTTATCACTATTGGCACTCAAGTATGAAAATAGCTTTTTTCACTTTGATCCAATACATAACAAATGCGTATTTTCATATTTCTCTCGTGTTCTTATTATTTTGCGTCAGTATCACACCGCTGATTGAGACGAAGTGTGAGTGTCACTGTGGGAGAATTTAGTGACGCTGAGAGCGGTTTGATGATACGGATATTTCCGCGTGACAATAAAGTCACCGAGAGATGCAATAAAATCACCACGTCGTTATCGACAACAATGAAAGATAGAATGATACCTAAATACATGTACACAGGTATACATTATCGGTAACGGGACACCCACCGGCTGCATGGCTGAGGGCTATGGGCACCAGGTAGGTGAATAATTAACACTGAGTTACCTAACACCCACACTCAGCACGAGGGGATTTCCGATGGCCTTTATTGTACCCACTGCCCACATCAAAGCACCCCGCTAACAGGTAAGCCGCCACCCGAGAGGGCGACAAGTGAGATCCGCCGATGACAACTTGAGGCCTGGCTTATCCGCCGGATTAAGCAGGCTGGCGGGCGGGCTGGAGGAGGTGGGAGGCGGCATGGGTTGTAGGGGGCTGGCGCTGGCCCGTGAGAGCCTCTCGTCTACTCCGGGAGGGGAGACCAACTGGCGACGGCCGCCGACCGCGTCGGCGCCGGTCGCGGCGGCGGGAAGGTCGACGGCCTGGCGGTAGGTGCGAACTTCAAACGGTGCAGTTATCAGCCCGCACAACTTCACACAAGGCCGCGTCTTCTCCTCCAGATCCCAGACTCCCAGATTCCTATAACCGCCGCGCTTTTCCTAAACAGTCCTATACGTCTATGTGTGGCTGCATTCACCTGCCAGTCATTAAGCCGGAACCGGAAACAGTCACTCGTCGAAGCGTCGCGTTACGTCATGAGACATCATAGTACCGCATCAACGGGGACATAACGGGCTGTAATGGGTTATGGGTGGTAGACTACTACTTACACCTCCCCCTCCCACCCACCCCACCCATCCACCATTGAGGCATAAAGTAAAGGTGTCCAATTGCTGTCCTGTATTGCACTGTATGCACTATATACGTAATGCTTCCGAGGTTGAACCATAAACCGTAAACCTATACACTAGTTACGACCCCCCCCCCCCCACACCCACACACACTGACTGTGTGACAGTTGGCTACATATTTAACCAGCCTGACAGCCGACAACTTAGGGCTATGTGGGTGAGAATAATTCATCCAGGGTACTCCAGGGGGCGATTGGGGGCCACGCGCCCCTGAATCTTCTACAGCCACAGTAGAGCGGGTAGAGTGGGTTTTAATTGTCAATGTGTCAATCTAGTTAGGTCCAGTGCCATACCAATGAAGTGCTGCCCTGGCACTGTATAGAGATGGAGAATTTCTGCATTATAATATACTTCTATATCGATCAGTGGATACTTCTGTGACATTAATACATGCATTGGCTGTCTAGATGTCCTTCAATTTCAAACAGAAACTCCCAGGCAGTTGCTAGCTAAAGGGGATGGCGGTTTTTAATGCGTTATCTCATAGGGCATCTTTTCAATTAAGTCACAATATGAATAAAACGTGCAAAGAATATATTTACAGGTGTAATGCATAACACGATGCAGGCATATTCAAGAAATTACTCTTCATATGATACAACCAATGACGACTGAATCCCCTTATCCTCATGAATATGCGGCAATCTGGAGAACGATCGTATCTTTTACAGGCAGTTTTAGTACACATTTATCATCCACAGGCTAGGCAGTGTACTTGATGGGCTGATGTTGGGGTCTGCGACCTAAGTGCGTGATACAATTGAGAGGGAGGAGATATTATTGCCATTAACGACCACGACCAGCTTCTTTTATGACTCCCTTAAAGACGTCGATGTAGTTGACACAAACTATGTCAGTACGGCGTGCGACAGGGCTCTGTCTTCGGGCTGCATGTATGATAAATGAGGCTCTCGGAATGAAGTCGTGAAGTCACTTCATTCTGGCAGGCTTGCAGGGGGCATGGTCTATCCCTCACTCTCAGGCATATACGATACACTATACTAGGGGATTGGGATGGGCGGTGACGGGGGGGGGCACATCTAATTTCCAACGAGGTTGGGGAAGGGAGGGGGCTATGAGAAGGAGGGTGAGGGTCACGCGGTCGGACCAAATTTACCTGTAATTCTCACACACATAGGCTCCAACGTTCACACCCTGCGCCGCCAATCACATGATATTTAGGTCCCTCTGTGAACATAAACCTGTCAACTTTGCTCGCTTTTTATGGCCCTGACCGGCAGCACCACCGAAAGTGGACCCCAATGAGGGCACTGTGTGTGGTGGCCCTTGAGAGGAAGGTGCATACATATTTACATGCTAATACCTCCCCTGTCAATGCTATGCAACGCTCCCCCGCCCCGATTTTTTCCTCCCCTCTCATGCACTATGTAGCCTCCTGTCACCGCTTAATGTCAGGTATTCAAAGGAGGCCCACTGAAGGTCTGCCTCCCACCCTCTCTCCTCCAGGCCGGCTCACCTTTGGGGTCAGGGCCTGGCATATAGCACATAGCAGGCTGGTCGGCCACAGTGTTACACCGTCATGCTGTCACACGCCAAGTACTGACAGCCCACTGATTGTGACAGCATGACGTGGAAACCTTAGGGTCATCTCCACCCCCTTCCTTCCACTAGGACCTATATTTACATATTTTCTTTTTGTCTACCATTGCCCTCAGTACTGTACACAGGTTATACCATGTTGTAGCAGGTGCATATGCAGAGCTATGATACATTGGAAGGACTGATCTGGTTGACGACATGCAGATCTCCTCCTGCTATAGGTGATAATAGAGGAAACTGATAAGGGTATACTGGCGCCATCTATCAGCAGGTGTGCATACACCCTATCAGTGGTCAGACAGGATCAATTTCATGCATATATGTACATGTATTTGTATTATTGTATGACGCCTATATACAATTAGAAAATGAAATTGGGAGAGCAAACTTTGCTGTCAGAGGAAGACTGAAAGTATTGAGTTGTATTTTTCTTTTGTTCTAGTTGGCCACAGGTGTCTTTATTGCTTTTTAAACACTATTCCCAGGTGATATCCCACTGCTGCTGATTTGACCAATGATATAATTGGCACGTTATTGACAGAAATAACTGTTGATTACATTTCAGTGTGGCGTGGCAGATGGCAGTGGTAATAGATAACCGCTTAGATAAAGCATATGGATGTGTGTATGGCTAAATACATGTAGGCTCCTAGACCCTGGAGGAGCTGTGACGTGACTTAACCCAATCCCTGTCTGCTCCTCCTCCAGCCTAACCTAGATCTATGAGGACTGCCTCAAGAGCCCCGGAAGTTAGATGCCCCCACTGAAGAGCACCACTTCCTGTCACCTCCTGCCCACCACTAACTCTGTATATGGGCGTCCCTGTCCTTGGTTTTCTATTCTCCCCGGAGGTGTTTGGGGCCAGAGGTTATTTGACCAAAGAGAGGCTAATGAGCAGACATAGCCCCACTCTGGGAGCAAGGAGGAAATTGTGCTTGGAGAGTAGAAAGGTAAGTTGCCCCCTGGCGGCAGTTTGTGACACTGACACCGCCCCCTGTCGGCTGGGTGTGCCAGGTTGTGGGAGTGTTAGCCTACAGGTAATTACAACTCTATACAGACACCGCCTCCAGTGAAATCACTCTCTAACCACCACCACCTCCAATATCATATCCCAAAGGTAGAAAAAGTGGGATAGGAAATATGGTACATATCTCAACCTAACAAGTTCCAAGTTGTACAAGAGGTGGGTAGTTTTACATATAAGCAACTCAATGGATCCTGATAAAAGTCGTCTGCCATCATCGTGTACCACACTGAGAGATAAGGCGCCCTCATCTCTCTCTGTCACCTGGCCGGGTCACGTGGGATTGTCACCAACACCTCGAGTATGCGTTCCCTGATACCCATGGCGCCAAAGAAGGTCCCCAAACAGACACCCACAGACCACAAGCACCTCGACAGTGGCTCCTCCAGCCTCCTGTGGGACGCTAGAGAAGTAATCCAAGTCCACTTCAGCATCTCTGAGTGAGCTGCGACACAAGGCAGACGACATTTCACACAGTTCTTCACAAAGCAGACGACACTCTCTTCAAATTTCCCCCGCCAAAAGAAGTGTGGTTGCTGTATGTCTGGGGCGACACCTTTGGATGTCCCGTATGTGGGCTAGTATTTCTAAATTGTCACATTGGGGATTTTAAAAAAGGTGTTTCTAAAGCTTGGATTTATATTTTGTACAATATCTCTGAGGATGAGTACAAAAGAGTATCGATAAGGGCCCGTCACCATCCCTCAATACACTAGTATTTTCATTCTTTTCTTGAAAAAAAGTTGTTTACGACCACGTTGGTGTGATTGCGACTAAACCCAATAGAAAATAAAGTCCATGGCAATGCATCACCGTGCTTACATCCGTGTTGTACAAGTTGGCAGTGGTGGAGGCGGTGACTTTTCACCGTGGAAGACAAACAGTCCCAGAGGGGGTTGGGGTCCTCCCCACCTCGTCAGTGCGAGCTGGCAAACACGTCGTTAACATGGCGTCTCAGTTGTGACTTAAGCAGGAGACGATGGCGCCCAAGGTTGGAGAACTTGGACCCGGACGGGATGTGGTGTGCATGACTTTTAGACTTGAGAGTCTTCTGGAGTTGGGTTGGGGGGGGGGGATTTGAGAGGTGTTGGTGTTGGTTGGGGTGTTGGTGGTGGTGGTGGGTGAGGGGGGGGGGTGGTAAGTTAACTGGATGTGTACTTCTTCCTGAGTTTCCAACAAGCTCCATAGCCCCAGGGGAAAGACAGTCAGCCACTCACCTATCTATACACATCCCCCTAGCCTCCTGCCTCCTGCAGTCATTGACATATACCCGTACGTGTCTATTTGGACGTGGATAGGTGGGTGTCAGGATGGGGGGAGGTGTAGCAACGAGCAGTCACACTGACCCCATGTAAACTCCAGAACAACACATAAAACTGCACCCCCTCAACGACGTCCAATTATGACACCTCCACCACCGTCCTCCCAACTTACCAGCGTCATTTGTCTTCGTCAGGGAGGAGAGGGTCTCCTGTGAGAGGAGGGAGGGTCCTGTGGCCATGACACGGCCCTCACAGGTAAATCACACCTGTGGGGGACCTCTGATAACGGGGTAGATAACACCTGAGTGACCCCCCTATGACGACCCCCTCAGAGGAAATCTCGCCGATATATCCTCACTCAGTCGACTCCCCTTAAAGTCGCTATAAAAATGACTCACATTAATCTGGGTGAAAAAGAGGGAGACTGAGGGGGGTGAAGGTAGGCACACCTTGGTATTTCTGAGGCTGTCACATAGTTGCGACCTAAGCCGCCATCTTGACAATGTCAGGACATTTTTACCAGGAACCCGTCACAGCAGAGGTGTGTCGCTGAGACCATTATAAAGGTTTCACCTGAGTGCTGGACTGTTTTAAACACACCTGAAGCACCTCGTCCCTGCATGCTGCCTTTGGCCATGAATCAGATGGGTCTGTCAGGTTGAAAAATCCACCAGAGTGTCAGGTCCTTCTTTTTATTTCACTGCATACATTGTATTTAGAAACCAGAATGCTTCACACCCAATCAACACATGATTAAACTTACCAAGCTTAAACTTATACTACAGGTTTAAACAACAGATCTTTGTGTTCCTTCCTTGAGGAGGTGGGTGGGATTGTGGGGGAGGGGGATTCCCTCCTTTGGGTCTGTTTCAGATGTCTTTGTAAGTCACAGTAGTCAATAAAAAAGTTCTGTGTGGTTGGTAATCAAAGCCCTCAAGGCTGGAGAATTCAGTGCAGCCAATGGTGACTTGACTGCCCTGGGTGTGTTAAATCAAGGGACGGGAGGCACTATAGAGGAAGTTCATGCCTGATGAGGTGTGAGAGAAATGCAGCGACTTTTATAATGGTGACCGCTGCCACAGGCTGCACGCATGATACAGGTATCCAACCACCCAGGTGGGTGGGGTATGCATGCATTCCCATCTGCATGTTCAGCTGGTCAGAGAAATGAGGATAGCCATGGTCGGGAGGTCACGCATGGGGCTTTGTTCTCCACCTGTATGTGTCGGTCAATCCAGCCCACCATCCGCAGCCAATTCTCCAGGGTCTCGTGGGGACAGGTGCATGGGAGAGGGGGTTAGTATCAATCAAAAGCTGCGTTGTGTGAAGATGTTCTTATGTTAACCATACACCTAACTTAGCTGTGCTTTCCCCTAATGGACCATATGCACTTTAAGGCCAATGTTCCGTAATACGAAGACCCTAATACAATATTATATATCTTAAAATTTCAATGTTCATAATGCATGGCAACTTTTTTCCTATACACAATATGCCTGTGGAGTTGGGTAGGTGCAGGCTCTATATTAATATGAACAGGAGCACCACATCCAGGCTGTTCCTCACTGCAGCATCATACACCATGGAGGAAGAGGAGGAGATATAGATGGAGGTGGTACAGTGGTGGTGTTAGGAGTGGCTCCAGGGCCGACTGGGCGCACTGGAGTGCACGTAACGTTACTACATAGTCCGACGCCACCCTGGCGCCTCTCCGCGCGACCGACTCACCCCCTGGGGGCCGGGGGCGCCCACCCCCGGACCCCAACGCCGAGTGGCGGCCGGAAGCAGTGTTGGGCGTCTCCTACAGTTGAACGCGCGGCAGGGTTTGGCGAAATGCGAACAGGCAGCCGGCCGACGGGCCGTCTTACTACAACAACACACCACCGAGGGCTGATAGTTTTTGCTGGCGGGTGAGATCCTGGGGCCGACGGTCGGGGGTGTATACATGCCTGACCGGAGCAGTCGGCACCGCTGCCCTCCACTAAGGGGGTGAACACCGACACATGTAGGGAGAAGGTGCAGGAGGAGGCCACAGGGCCATGAGCCCACTCTACACGTGGGTAATAGGGGGCCCACCCGCCTCTTCTTCCAGCCAACACCCCCCTCCCACTACACAGACACACACAGACACACACACACACACACACCAATCCCTCTCTCCCTATTCCAGCTCCGGCAGACATGGGAAAATCTCTAAACCACTGAGGTACAGAGAGCCCTTTTTTTGTGTCAAAACACCTTCTTCAATATAACAACCGTTAAAAAATATCTAAATATATTGTCTGTGGCAGTTGGCTAACTGCCTGTAATATTTGTTCAGTCTATACACTGATTCTTATATCTTCTATCTAATAGGTGCGGATGCTCTGTATGTAGCTCTTCTGAAAGTTTAATACGTTACATTGTAATATGAATCTTTGACTCTTGATATGACTATCCTCATCTTAATACCGCAATACCTAACAGAAAGCCTCTAACATTCACTATCTTTCAGCTAGCTTGAGATGATGTTATTTTAGTTCCGCCGCTAGTCACGATGTGTCGCCACTGCATGCGGCGCTGACTGCTGTTGTCTGTGATGGCGAATTGTCGTCTGCTCGCTGTGAGTCGGGTTTGGGGGGCGCGTGGGAGGCGGGCGGGCGGGGCCTGGATCGACGTGATTCAGGCACAAAGAGACCAATTTACGACAGTCGCTCTTATCTCGGCCTGGGAGTAACGATTGTTAAGGAGGGGGCCAATATCTGTGTTACACGAACGCGCATTTCTTACGGCTGCCGTATAGAGTTTAGGTGCGCGTTCCCTCTCCCCTCGCACCACTAGGTCAACTGGGTCCCCACTGAAGGACTTGAATCAGACTCACTTCCAACATCAAAATGTCAGAACTGGGTTCAACACGTGCCAGCTTCTAACCTGCTCCCTTTTTGTCGGCATAACTAAAGCACTTGTTAACTGGATGCGAACAATGGCACTCCACCTTCAGTTTGTTTTTGACCACCCCTTCTATGTGTTTTTTGTGCCAATGAAAGGTTGACAACCATCACAGTGTTCAGTGCATTGGCCCTGTACTATGGCCCTTGGCTGAAGGATGACCAAAGTAACTGCCAACCTGACTGCTAATATTTGAATAATGAATGCCAGCCCTGGGGGCATAGTGCACTAATACACATAGAGACCCAGGAATCAGTGACTCTCACAGTGTGAACGTTACAGGGTATTATGTTGATAGTGGCCATCAAATAGGCACCCACCATGTTTATTTACTCTCCCTATACTTCCCTGACCCACAGGAGCAAAGAAAACCGTCTTTAAAAAGCCAGACGTAGGTCAGTACCTATGGCCTGTCCAACAACGTCTACCTCCTCCCCTTTTTACCCACACTTCCCCAACAGTCTCTGTGCAGTATGTACGCGCCCATACGCCAGAAAATAGGGGACGATGGCCTGGGGACATTTTTCTGGAGCCGCCTGTGTGGAGGACACCATAATTACAGGCTGTGTTTGTCGGGCGGACAGACTGTTCAGCCTGTTCAGGTCGGTCCCGCAGTCCGGTCCGCGGCTTGGACACGGAGCCGGCAATTTGTGGCGGTCAACGGGCCCTCAGTGGCCGAGGCCCCGGCTTTGTGTTGTATGTAGAATGGTAGGATACAGGCAGTGGGGACCTGAGACTGGAGCCCCAGCCCTGCCGGGTGAGCGCACCCACAACAACAAACCCTGTGGACAGCAGCGCCATGGATGTGTCTAGACGTCAGCCAAGGCCCAGGGGGAACAGCTGGCGAGGGGAGAGTTCAGGGAAAATAAAACCACCAGGGGAAAACTAGTCCTTATTACTAAAGTACTATAGATCCATGTACAGAGAGAGTGAATGCTACAGCACATGTATCACATCGTTGATACAGTGGTAGACAACTGCTGCGTATGCAGCGGCCGTGTGATATCCCTAAGTAGTATAAACAAATTGGTGTAAGGAATCAGGGTATCAGTCACCTTACAGGGGACTGTATTGAGACAAAGGACACCTCTAGTCTCGGCGATCCCTTATCTTAAGCGCTAAACGATAGCAATCGCGTCGCCTCTCCCATCTAATAACTTTAATCGGTGATATCCGAGTGAAAATACATCATGCTGGAGACACCCATACCACCATGTGTAATTAATAATCATTAATTAATCTCTTGGCTACTGGAACCAACTGAAGTATGCGGTGTATTTCACCAGGGCCTAATTTGATCATGTCATTGTGATTATAGGCGTGACGCTTTAACGCAGCGGTTAGATAGCGTGTTTATCGTGCTTTACATACATCATGGCCGTCAGTACAGAGTGATTACTCGTGTCTGTTGTTATTATTCTCAATCTGCCTTATCTTGTCTCCTCAGACACCTAGGTCAGTGGTGTAATAATTAAGTAGTGGGAGTTCACTGAGTACTATATATATGAAATGCATATAAAAATGTCATATTTAATACAACTCCACAAAAACCTCATTTCTATCACTTAATCAACCCTAAGGCAAATACACAATGGCAGGTCATATTACATCCTGGGGAATACGACATAATTGCCCGCTTATTTTGCCTCCTTTCTGGGCACACTTTCTATATTGCCATTTAGATGGCGTCGGATTGAGAGAGGGGTGTCGGACAATTTTGTTCAGATGGTCTGGATAAGGGTGGCAGCTGATGCTCTGGAGATGCGTTGACGATTACTATGAGATGTGTTATATCATAGGGTGGAGTATATTCAGTATTATGATTTCTCTTGGTAGTTTGATGCAGAGCACAGTAAAGCCATTGGCGCTGTAAAGTACTACCGGAGAACTCCCCCCTTGAAGATGTATTTATGATGCTATACTCCGCATATGGGTGTAGGATGACCATGGGGGTGAAGTGGGTCACTATAGTGGGGGTAGTACTAGTAGGGTGGAAGGGAAGTGTCTATGTATGTAAATATGGGTGTTCATGTGGTCGGAGGTGGGAGGAGGGGGGTGCCTACTACTAAGGTATATAGGAGTCAGTATAGTGGTGGGAGGTAGGGATGGATGTAAACCCGAGATCCTTTTACCCAGTCAGATCACATCAGGCCTAGTCAGACCGCGGCGCCAGTCTGCCTCGCGCCTCCCCCGTCGCCATTAAGGCAACTGTGTGAAACGGACACTTATTTGGTGGGTAAATATCTCACGACCATGTCATTTTCGTGGGAAATTGGCATTTGGACGGGCGCCGGACAAATGACGGCCAAATGAAGCGCCCGCTGTGAGGGGAGGGTGGGGGCGTTAACGTGGTCCTCCACCCCCAGGGGGTAAGGGTGGCCGAGAGGGACCTATAGGGGTGTGATTCTGTGGGGGGGGGGGGGTATACAGGGGGGTTGAGGGAGGGTAGATGTCCACTCTGCATTGTCCGGTAAAGGTTCATCTCCACTGCTGAGTAGTATACTGCATCTCTGTGTATAGCTAGTATACTTGGGTGTAATTTTGAAGCCATGATCAAGCAGAAAGCATCCAGCACCAACCCTGGAGGGATTGCTGTGAATATGTGTCTGTATGTGTGTGTGTCGAGGGGGGGGGTCGTCGACAGGGCACTTGTAAACACACTTGTAGGCCCAGGAGCCACACAGGAGGCGGATGGGGCCCTCACAGAGGGGGTGATGACGGGATGCCCCCTCCAGACCCTGCTTGTACCCGGGGCCGGGAGGCACCACGTCGGCCAAAACCTAACAGTGTTTGGACAGGGGCAAGTGACCCCCCCCCCCCCAACACCCCTCCCCCTCATCAACCCCCAGCTGTCTATATCATACCCACCCACCCCGACCTTTATATCCTCTCTCAGTGTACATCGCCCACCACGATCTGGACAGAATCATTTGACGATCGTATACGGAGGGTGAGAGGGCATTGAAGTGGTGAAGGCAGGACGATGAGGAAGGAGGAGGCTGGGTGAGGCGGTTGGGAGGGTGATGACTAACAATGACGTGCCGTCCTGTCCCGCGCCTGATGCTGGTCACCACCACCAGGGGGTAGCACAGGTCTGTTGTCACCAGGAGACACACAGACAGACAAAAAGATCCAACCTTCCTGGGTCAAGTCTATATTAAATACCAAGGGCGTTGCCTTTATATATGACGTTTTACGTCATGGTGGTGTCCTGTGGTACGTCACTAAATATACCTAATATATAGTTAGAGAGCTCACTCTACCCCCCCCCCCCCCCTTACACACACACAGATACAGCCATCCTCCTCTATCACCACCACCCAGACTGCCTCTGACAGAAAGGTCATGAGAAGGGAGGCTTCTCTGACTCCCTCCTCCTTCACCCACCACCCTCCCCACTGTCAGCTATAGTCCATATACCTCACACATATAACACCACATTTACACCCCAAGCCCACACACACAAAACCCACATCCATTTTTCAGCGTTGTGGTCGTGTTAATCTACAAGTACATGGCGCGGGGAGGTGGTGGTGGTACCGCCATGTGTGTGTGTCCTACGTCGAGCCAATGTGTGCGCCGCGGCGTCGTCGTCTCGTCGCCTCGAGGAGCGGCGCGGGGCGGCGGTCCCGACACCGGGGTGGCGGCGCCGAGGGCCCGGCAAACAAACGGTGCCGCCCAGACCAGACCGCGCTACGCACCTTCCAGTGCATGGAGGCAGCCTTCACCCCCACCACCTTAATACTGCCTCCTCCACACCCTGCAAGCACAGGAGGACGTCAACATGGGCACGACGCCTGCCTGCAGTACCACTCATCCAGCCGCGTCACCCACCTCCCACTTCACACCGCGTCCACTCCTCATCGCGCCGCCGCCGACAGTCCACCACCACCAACTCACCCCTCATGATTTATGAACGCTCCAATTTGCCTCGTCCGGCCCCGGAAACAATGAGGTCGCGCCGTCTATGTATTAGTACCCCTCCATAGTCCATACCGCGCCGTCCCACGCCCGCGTCGCGCCGGGTCGCACCACGACGCGACACGCCGCGAACACACACGCGTGGGGGTAGTACTAGTAAGGGAGTAACACCAACAGAAGGGGTGTTCTCACCCAACCCCCTTCCCCCAACCAAGATGGCAATTTTTGAGGGATGCTATAAACCCTTATTTTCTCCTCTGTAAGCTACGTCGCCCCGATTTGGGCTCAATACGGGATGGTGGAATTGATATACAGCGCGTACATGCACACGCAGGCACGTGGGTTGTGTGCATATGCAATGTGCCCCCTCTTTTCCTCCCCTGTCCTGAGAGAAATAGCACATAGCACACATCTATGGGGTTCCTATTCAGTTTATAGGCCTTGTTACCCCTGTTACCCGACCAAGCATCCTTGATTCACACACATGACATTGTGTAGACATATATAGATATCATGGCATGGGTCATGCTTTGAGGCATGCGACTTTGTATATTGTAAGCTGTGTAAAGCTGTACCTGTATAAGTGGCCAGAAGCTATTTATTAATTCCTTTAGTTATCTCAGTGTTGGTCAATATATATATCCACAGGTTTAAGTAATATATCCTTTAATCCCATGCACTATAATACATGTGTACAACCAAACACTTGTGACCCTGGGGTGTGACCCTATCCACCTCCAGTACCAACCACCATGTCCATGTCAACACACTGGCTGCTACATCTCTGTCTCAATCCCCATCCTCCTCCAGACCCTCCTATAGCCCCCTCTACATGTCCCTCCAGGGGCTTTAACCCCTTCTCATCCACTTCCCAGTGTCCAGCCCCCCCCCCCCCCCCCCCAATCGCCATCCAGTCCCAACATACCCCAGAGGCTTTGCGCTGCCTTCTCCTACTCACTACCCTGTCCCCACACAAGCGCCCCCCCCCCCCCACACACACACACCACCACGCTCCTGCCCTTCCATTGGTGTGTGTGACCTGTGTCAACAGTCTTGGCGTATCCATGCAAATTTAACACGTCCGAGTCGGCCCTAAATCGTCCCTAAGTCCGAGCACTAATATTTACCTAGAGGTGGGTATTGCATTGAGAATCATCGTTTAATTCCACTCAATTCGAGCTATTCCAATTTTTATCTTCTTTTTGGATTCATTTCAGATGTGATATCCGAGTGATATAGGAGTATCAGCCGGAAAGCCGAGAGTTTGAAACAGACATTTTTAGATTATTTTTAGAGCTATATCTATGGAGCTCTATAGGGCGTTATAGTGGAACAGTATTAAGGTACCGGGGTAGCTCTGGAGGGTGGGTAGGAGGCAGTAGCCCCCCCCCCCCCCACCCCAATACACCTTCATCCTCCTGGAGCCACACCTGGGGTTGCAAGGACACGGCTGGGAGTGTTTTCACCCCCCGAGGGAGGTGAATGATGGATCACCTGTATAAAATGTCAGGTATGGTAAAGGAAGCCGCCGCGTGAAATACTGAACATGCCCAGAATACTCCTAGACAGGGCATGCCTGCTTTTAACAAAGACTACCAACAGATGAATCCACTCAGCCAACCCCACCTCTGGCCTCATCAGAAGCAGTTCGTATTCAATTATGTGTAATTTGAGTATTGTTTGCTTATGATATGTAATATATGTTTTTAAGGCAAACAAACATTTATGGGGGTCGACAAAACGTTTACAGCGATGGACAATGTTCATGGTAGAATACAACTGAAAATAATCATCAAAAAAATATATAGTCCTACTAAATGATAATAATCGATACGGCCATGTGAAAGACTAGTGTGGTTTGACCCCTTGCACATGCTCGCATGATCATTGGAATAGTAAAAATGTATACTAAGGTCCGATATTTACAGTACTTACGAATCCGTGTTTATCGGATATATTGTTGGTCAGTTTGAGCTTGTGGAAAGATACGACTTTCTGCATCCACTGCTCGCCTGTGGAGGGCGAGTCGGGATGTATGTACATCCGTTTGGGCATTTCCGGATCCGCCTTGCCGGCGACCATCCAACGGGAATTATGGAACTTATAGCGGCAGTCGTCAACGGCGACTATGTCCATGAGCAAGATGTACTTTGCTCTCTTGTCTAGTCCAGAAACCTTGACTTTGTAGGGAGGAAACATTCTCCTGAAATGAAAAGAAGAAGAATGCGTTAGATTATATGATAATACAAATATAAATTCACGAGAAAATATGTTTGATTCAAAAGAGAAAAAATCCATATTAGTTTAGACTGTATTAAGAAAATTAAAATTATCTATGTTAGTTCCCATCTAATTACATTTTATTTCCTATAATTTAATCCCAGTGCAAAGTAGGAAGATTGAAGACAACTTGGAGTCACAAGAAAGTCATTTATCATCTAAACAGTAACGTTAATTTAAGTGCAAACGAACAATGAGGTGCAGAATATAAACATTAGAGACACAGAAGTCGTGACGACTAAAAAAGTAAAGAAAAACAAAATGAATAAACGATTTGGACTGGCGGGCAGACTTAAAGGTCACGTGTTTGTTTACATTGGGACCTCTTAAAAAGTCGTCTGCTCAACAAAAAAAGGTTTGAAAAAAAACGGCGGTAGAAAAAAGGGGTGTAGAATTGAAATGGAAGGACTAATTAATACCGAGTAAGTGGAGAGGATATTATTGTTAATGTTGTTGTCGACAATATTCATGACATTCATTAGTGGGGGGATCATGGAGAGGGATCGTCTGTCGACACCCGGCCCTCAGTGGGTTAAAGGCAGGAGGAGGTGGATGGAGGGGGTGACCCCGACCCACCTACATCTAGGCCACAAGGGGCAGTAGCAGCCTTAACCAGCCTTACCCCGTCAGTCAGTCAGAGACAGCAGCAGATCAAAAGAGTGGAACGGAACAGCGAAAGGGTAATTTGTGAGTTAGGGGCTCCCCAGTGCCTGTGTTGTGGGGTTGGGGGTTGGGGGGAGGTGGGGAGTTCTGGGGGTGGGGGGCTGGATTGCCTCAGAGCCGTTCACATCTCATTCTGATCTGAGAGACGCGTGCATGCAGTTGAGTTGGATTCGGATTTGGATTAGACCGTCGTCCATTGGTCTCCAGAAATGGCGGAGGGTCTGGGGAGCAGCGACCCCTCGTGGCAAGCCCCAGCAGAGTTATGGCCGTGCCAGTAGAGTATCCACTGTGTGGGGGCTGGTGGGGGTCGAACCCGTTGACTCGGGTTGAGGGGTTGGTCGGGGATGGGTCACCCGCTTATCATCAATATTGTATTACTGAAATGCGTCATCATCGACCGAATCCACTCGTTAAATGCACAAATCCTCGTTACCCCCCAGCCCAGACCCCCATCTCCATGCAGACAACATGAAATACGCCCCATCTTATTAGACTAGATAGTACACATGTATAAAAATGTGTGATGGGGGTGGATGATATCAGTCTGTCAAAGCGAACAGTTTGATAAAAAAATTGATGAAAATGTCCAGTGGGGTTTCGTGTAGACTGCAGGATTGTAAACGCACCCCCTCTTCTCCCCATCACATGTACACTGGTGGTAGGAGGCTTAGCAGGGAGTTAAATCAATATAAGGTCACCCTTCTCACGTGACAATGGCAGGTAAATAAAGTTACTTGTCATCGCATGACACTACCCCAATCACTTTACATACACTTTACTCCCTACTATAATCAAAACCAAATAAAATCCACAAATGAAAGGGGTAAGTTAAGGTAGAGTGTGCTTATAATATAGGTCGTAACGTTGTTATTGCGAAATAAAATCCAGTCAGCTGGGTAAAATTGGACGATTTTTGTGTTTTGGGTTTAGCTTTTCACAAATTGATTCCCACGCCATTGTTATACACGGGCACTGTATGGTTTAACCGCACACACCTTCCCTTCAGGGAGACAATAATAGCACAATGATTACATCATAATTTGCATGTAGAGCATGCTGCAGTTTGTAAATGGACTACAATACAGAGACTCTCCTGGGACCTTATACACTACTGTATGGAGGCTCTAATGTCTACTGGGACGTCCATATAGCCCCTGGATGTGAGTCTCCATGGCGGTGATGGGATTAGTGTGCACAGGTAGCAGCTACAGGAGGAGAGGAGCTCCAGCCTCCTCCAGGAGGACATGGTTAGGCTAAATAAGCACTGACATTAACGGTACTCATGTGTATGGAGGTAGGCGAAGGTGAGTGCAGTGTACAGGGTCAGGAGGATAGCGCAACACGCCCTGTCTATCTCTAACCAGGGTGTTAGTGCCATTAGAGAACACTACCCCCCTAACACTGGCTAGTAGAGACTCCTCCAGACACAATTTATTAGCACAGCTCATGCAGCGGCTGCCCACTGCCATGGGGTGGAACAATGAGCTGCATAAAGCAACGCACTTCCAGCAGCACCAACCCCAGTCCATGCAGACAAGGCCTGCTGGGGCAGACAAAGAACCAAGTCAAAGATACATAAAACACACAACCTACATATGGGAATTACAAACACCTTCCTGCTATAAGCACACACTTCAAAGGCTGTTCCCTGTCGGCAGCAATTCCCTGGCCGTATGGTTTTGGTGTGTTTAATAAATTATGTGTGACTCTTAACATAAAGTAATACACTCATAGCCCACAGCTCGGGTGTCGATATATATTCAGATGAATGGAATCTAAGAATAGTTCTTATGTGTGCTGTTTTATTTCATTGCATTAATTCTTTGGCTTTGAAAAGAAATGTAGTACATAGAACAGTTGGGCTCCCGCTGTGGCCTCTTATCAACTGTCGGAGTGAATAAGACCGATGTCTTAACACAGCGTACCAAGCCTGGACTCGAATCTACAACACTATATGGGTAGCCTAGCTCTTGGTCTAACTCACCACCTGTACTCCCATGTAGACCCTTCCATGTCATGATCATCCATAGCACTAACATGTCTATTTAACCTGCGTCAAGGTAGTATTTTTGAAACTCACCTTTGGGTTGTGTTTTGGGATGGATACGAAATATAGCCTCACCCATTGGTGGGAGTTCAGTCAGGACAGTAGACGATGTAAACAAAGACAACCCATGCATGTCTGACCGACTCTCTCGCCCCCTCTCTCTCTCTCTCTCTATATATATATATATATATCTAAACGCTAGCTCACCATCCAAGTGGCTTCCTACCTTCAGTGAAAATAACACCATGTTATTAAATCACACAAGGTGCTAAACTACACGGCAGAAATCCCCCTATATATGGTACACACAACAGTGTTGCAGTATATAGAACTGAGACCGAACACCTCTCCATTACACCTTTTATTCCCTAATCGTGTTATTCCGACGTATATATGCTGAATTAAAAGGCAGTGTCGGCGGCCTCATTCCTAATTAACTTCCAGGGCCTTTGCCTGATGACGAAGGATATTGTTCTCGTCGTCGCTGATAAGGCTGTTGTCTATGGGAGCATCCATGGAGGAGGGTGTGTGTGGGGGGGGGGGGGGGGGGAGGGGGTGTTATATTGTGTGAAATGAGACACGCTGGGGAAGTCTACACGCTTGTAACGGACGTGGGAGTAAGCAAAGGGGGGAGGGGACAAAAACTAACCTGCTCCATCATCGGCCTTGTCAGTGTTACGGACAGATGATCTGTGAGATACCCCCCCCCCCCCACCTTCCCACCTCCTCCTCCATCCTCACTGCCTATATTCCTCCTGTGTGTTGGTGCCCATAGCCACCCAACACCCCCTCCCCCTCCTTCCTCCAGCACCCCCCCCCCCAACCCACCTAATACATCATACCACAACCACCCCCTATCTCTATATGACGCCCAACTAGGCAGAAAACAAAACAATACCCTTAAAAAAATCAAACAAAAACAGTAGTAAGATCTCATGGATCCTTTCCTTCATTGCCGTTTAAAGCAAGCACCAAACAAGTGTAGAAACACAAGATGGGGATCCCCTGTCTGCAGTCTCACCTCTCAGTATCTTTGGTGAAAGAAAACGCAGCTGATAAAGGGGCCTGATTCACAAGTCAGCTGCCGCTAGCAACACGTGATCTGCACATTGGGCCTGGTTTTGTTTTAGTTTGTCGCCTTTAAGGCGCCAACCTCTCCAGCACGTGTGTGTACTACTAAAGGCAGCAATAGAGAAGGCTCCCATGACCTAATAAGGGAACCTTGTGTGCATATACACCTGCTATTAGCGTTCAATCAGTACAGTCTTAGTGTATGGGGACAAAGACATATCTTGTAGTAGTGTGACATATAGGTGTATGTATCACGAACAGTGTACACATGATACACAGACTCCCACTATGATAATTCCATTTGTGTGAAATGATGATATGAGCCCATAATTTCAAAAATAAATCTTATTTATTGTAAAATTCTAAACTGAGGCATGGTAATGTGAGGAATTGATAAATAAAATCTCCAAAATGGTGGCTTTATTGAGTGACTATAGAATTCACCTTTCCCATGTATCAGAATGGTGTGGCTGCCCATTGACCTCCACCACCAGATGGCTCCAGCATTGACTTGGACTGCATGTTAGGTATTGGTGAAAGGGAGGGCCGGAGCTGAAGGGTGTGTCAAGTAGAAATGCGATTACTAGTGCCGTTAATCAGTCCTTGTTCAGCTCCAGGAGAGGCCTGAAAAAACCTCCTGCCCAGTGTAGTGTGTGAGGTGGTCAGCAGGGCCACGGTCAGTGCACTGGTCACTCGGCGGTCATCAGTTGTCCAAACAAGCCTCTGGCCAAGGGCACGAGAAGTGGGTTGGGTGCATGGACACATGGAGGTTTCCGTACGGTTATGGGGTGGTTGGTTGGGAGGAGGGAGTGTTTGGTAGCCGCTCGGTAAATGCAGCGTTCTCCTTGGACATGGAAACCCCTGAGCCTTCCTGTGGTCATCAGCCAAGGTAAACAAGGACCAGAACCACACCCCAGCTGGCCCTACATGCCCACATGGCCCCCTGCCCTAGCTATCCTGCTGCTAGCCCTCCAAACCCCACACTGCCAAGGTAACCATCCCCCAAAGGTAACCACCCTCTATACCTAATAGTAATACCCTCCCCTTAACCCCTCAGGACGGACAGGTGAGCAGTGGGGCTGGGAGGGTTAACCTGTGATGAGTTTTGGGGGTCACAGCGGGCATCCAGGGGTTAACCTGAGGCCAAGCACAAAAGCCAACATTAATTAGCCCCTCCACGTGTTAATTAAGACACCCTGACTTGGATCCAGAACCTCCAGCCTTCCACTGTTATTACTGCAGGAGATCCAAATTGGCTGAATTACTCCCTAAAAATATACCATTTCTCATCAGGAATTCCCCTTCACAAAAGACGACAGACTCAGTAAAAACTGTTATCTGTGCTGCAGGCTCAACCTACTACTGAGTATATAAATCTCACCTATTGTTGTTGGATCTATACTGATGTATTGTGGTGGGTTGAGGTATTCTGTTCCCACACTCCAGTCTCCTCCAGGTGTGGGTAATACCTCTAATCGTTCACATTGATACAGCAGCCTGCCCTGATCTTATTGATCGGCTGCCTCTATAGATGTATAGCTATAGGGTAGTGCACCCCCTCCCTACTACTCCAGTACCTATACCCTACTGATCTATACCGATCTACTACCAGGTGACCTACATTGATACTTCTATGTACAAAATGTATACCAGGCTCAGTGGTCTGGGACCCAACATCCTTTATGTGTTTATACTTCAAATGTACGTCCACAGACGCTCTAAGTGGTAAATCCGGTATTTTGCATTGTTTATGGAGCCATAGCTGATTCCAAAATCCGCCTCATTGTTTATTTATTTTGCACGCAATACATAGCTTGAATTGCCGAGGTGATTATTAGTGCTCCATATTTGACCTTGGTCTTGGTTTGATTTCAGTGCGTGTGATATGTCTAGATACACCGGATAGATACATTCTGTATATATATTCACACAAATGTAGGGCTAACCGCTTATTATTCGCCGCCAGGTGGACATTAAATTCAAGGCTTGGTCCTAGTGTGTCGGTGTGGATTGAGGGTGTGTTAGCGTAAATTTTCCGGAATTTCACAGTGTGGCCATTTTATAGTCAGGTCGGGGCGGGGGTGCCCTGAAATTACCCGGCGGGGGACATGGGCAGATGAGCGGGTGGGGTGACCAAGGTGAGCACTGGGTCGGCGGGGGGCCCGTAAACCCCTCGGGGGCGATAGTGGGGGGGGGGGGGGGTCGTTGTGGGGACCCCCACACCCACAACCACCACCATTACTCCCTTCCCACATCACTCCATATCAAGGTATATTGTCTACACACCTTCATACCACCACAGCCCTACTAGATTCACCCTATATATATTGTACACACACACCTTGACAGACAAGGTTCTGTATAGCCTCCACACCCTATATACCTCTGGCTACCTACCTGCCCCTTCCCCCTCCTCAACTCCCCTCACCTGAGTGAGATTGCCCATATAGATAAGGTGTGAGGTGAGGAGCAGGCCTCAGGGGCCCCCTCTCTGAGCCCGCCCCGCCTCCACACCACCGCCACCACGGGGGCCAATATACACACGGGGTGATAATGTCACTTGTCATTCCCCAGGAAAGGGCTTTCTGCCCCCTCCCCCCACACCTCTCCTGCCCCCTATACAGCCCCATTACTACCCCCCCCCCCTCCCTTCACTGTGTCCCTAGGGGCGAACAGCACTGGAGAGAGGGGCTTGTTGCTGATGTCCCCACTAGATGGTGCTAATGACACTCCAGGAGGATCTCTACCCCCACACCCCTAACCCCCCCCCCCCTTCCTCCAGGGTGCATATTATCTATGTCAGGCCCCTCGAGTGACCCACTTTGTATGATATAAACCCATTTTCTCTGTATACATGAGTTTCATGGGGGGGGGGGTGGGGTGGTGAGTAGTAGTACTATAGGGATGGGGTGTTCAGCAGGTGCCTTATACCAGTGGGGCAGTGTAGTGTATATGGCTTCACGTGTTATGCAACACCCCCATACTGTGAGGCACAACAGTGGTGGTGATGGGGCGCTACACACCGCGTGCCATATTGTCCACTCAGTGGTCAGTATCACACTGGTGGTGGTACCCCTATCTCTATATACTACTCTCTGTGCTGCTGGTGAAGACTGCTGCTGCTACTGTATAGAGGACAGGGCAGTCATTAATGCCACTGACCAAACAACGGTCGGCGCGCTAGGGGAGCCTCCCTGTCACGGGGAGCCGCCCGCCCGACCCCCCGGGAGGACCCCCCCCCCCCCCACACACACACAGATACCCCCCCCCCCCCATACCACTGTCTGCATCAACTATAGGACCTATTTGGCAGAGGAGGCGAGTGCCGGCCGTGGTGGCAGTCTGTGTCATTTTCCAAGAGTCCTTGTTACAACAGTGGTGGTGACAGTGACAACAGTGGTTTTGACGTGTGTTAACGTTCAGGAGGAGACCGTGGGACAGGCGCTGTGTTGACCGGACCCAGGGCCGCCCAGTGCCGCCCACCTCAGGCCGCGCCCGCCTCCCCCCTCTCCCTAGGCGGGCGTAAACGCGTCCCCGGGGCGCGGTCCGTGTCAGCCCGTTGGCGGAGGGGAAATATTTGGACTGCGACCACAGTGGCTTGTGAATCAAACAGTGGCGGCTAATGGAGGTTGTGTCACTGCGGATTCTTGCAAATAACAAAGGATGTGTCCAAATGTGAACCCCCCTTTAGTAGACGGTTCGGCGCCGGGACGCGTGCGGACGCGGGCGGGGAGCGGCAACCCCCGCTGCGCGAGCCCGACAGGGGACGGCTCGCGCTCCGCCCCTCACCACGCCCGGCGCCGGGGGTGGTCGGCGCCGGGTACGGCCTACCTGTCCGACCTTGCCGTGTGCTCTACCCTTACCCTGAATCCCGGAGCCCCGGGCTCTACCTTCACCGGCTTACCTCGTCCTCCAGCCGTCAAGGATAATAATATCCTCGAAAATACACCCCTAATGATTATATGTATTGCAACCTATCCTGCTTAGATCCTCTATCCCAAAACCATATCACTACGACTCATATATCCATCCACAATAGCCCCCCCCCCCACATCCACACTACACTACACCCATCCCTTTCCACACCAAGCAACCTTGGCTTCCGAAGGCAGCACCCAAGTCACAGCCGCATTGATTGACCTAGTTGGATAAATTCCAGAAAATACCATGGCTTTTTCTAATATCATAAATAAATAACTGCCGTGGCCGTCAAACAAAGTCTGAGATGAAATATAAAACAGGGACAAGTGTTAAGGAATCAGTGTTTACAAATTATAAGGAATTACATTGTAGCAGGCCTCACAAATACTGCATGTAGATCATTTGTACACTATCTTTATAGAAGAAAGTGGGAAATATTTTGCTATCTGATAGTGTGGTGTAGCATGTAGTATCATGAACACAGTATGTAGTTTCCCATAGACTGATATCCACTGTGCGTGAAATCAGAGGCACTCCAGTGTTATCATGAGATATGAACATTTGTATACCCATGTATATGCTACCACCCCCCCCCCCCACCTACCTCCAGTACATGAGAGGTTATTACCTCCCGACAGGTGAGTTTTGAGTGACGAGTGAGATCACCTATTTACAGGTGTGACTTGCCACCTGACAGTCTGACTGTCTCCGTCTCCAGGGTCTCTTCACACCTGTCTCACCCTCCTCCAGCACCCTCAACATTCACCCAAACCCTACCTGGAGTGTCACCATGATACTCGGCGCCGACGCCTCTCCTCTTTCTCCTCCAGACCAGTCCCCTCTTAACCATCCTTCCTCCAGTAGTTCCCACCAGATATAAAACCTCCACCATTCAACCACTATCAGTACAACCACTTCTAAGGCTGCCATAACATCCACCCATGACCTCCCGGAATCCCCCTGTACATCCATACATGGATGTATACATCCATACAGGTTAGAGCCCATCATCCAGTTAACCAATGTTTACTCCAGTTTTTAACCTGTAATTTACCTATTTTTCTTCGCCCTACTTTGTCCTCGGTTAGACTACATTAATTATGCTATGGTTGGGAGTAGCTTGAGTCATGTCGGCAGCTCCTGTAGGACTCTGGAGTGGGCGCCGAGGGCCTCTCTGCGGCCCTCCAGGCAGGCGGGAGGCGTCGGAGGTCTGCACCAAGCAGACAACTATCGGCAGAGGTGGCCACCTGGACACTCAAGTGGTCATTGCCTGTTGTCCAGAGAGCACTCCAGCCTGCCTCAAGTGGGTATCCCTGTCGCCAGTCGCCGTGTGGTCCACAAACATACATTATCTGTGGCCGACTGAAACAATAGCTAAGTGCACTGTGGTGTGTTGGATATCATATGTGTGGAGAGAAGGGAAGGAAGGTGGGGAGTGGGGAGGGGGGAGGTGTTGAATTGAGTGGTGGCTTGTCAGTGGTAGATATGTAGGTATTTACTGTGTTGGGGAAGTCACTGATATTAAGGGGAGTCATCAACTCTCAGTCATCGTCTGGCACATGTGACACTGATAGCGTCAATATAAGATGATAAATCTGTGCCAAAACAGAGGCACCCCAAAATATTTAATTATTAGCTGTTTTAGAACGGCTTACTATAAAAAATATAAAAAAAATATTTGTGATATATGAAAAATGAGAGTGGGAAAATAAATCATTTTATTTTCTAATTTTCTCTATGGGAATGGGAACAATCACAACACACACACCACTAAAAGCTCCCATAACGTTTGACCTTCTTATAGCTACTTAGAAATAGCTCCCTCTGGAGAGATACATGCCATGGCCCGACCCCTCGTCTACGAGCTCGAAATAAAAACTCAAATAGGCAATAAATGACGGGAACCCGGCCGGTCGGGTTACTGCACCGGGCGTGCGGGCTACATGGGTCCCGGTGAGTTGGCTATCAGTGTACCAATTGAATTGTTCCAAATTAATGGAGAAATCTTGTCGGGAGGCTTCGCGTTTCATCCGCCACCGAGCCCGTATGATTAATGACTAGGCCGTGCGTTTTATGGACGCCAGTAACCAAAGTGGCCGCCGCGAGGTGGGCCGCGGAGTGGGGCCTACTCTCAGCTGAGAATACCTGCATTTAGAAGAGTCAATTCGACTTGGGGAGGAGGAGGAGGGAGGACAAGGGTGGAAGTATTGAGAGGCATGGGGTATATTCAACCTTCCAACAACAGTGTGTGAAAAGGCAACAGCGTGCCCACACTAAGTCAGGTAAGGGTGTACATATACTATTTGTGTTTTATTGTGGGAGGAGGTGGTGGCGTGTGTAGGGGCTGTATAGACTCTGTGTGAGGGGTACTAACTGGGTTTAGATAGGCTGTTTGTATTAGGGTTGATACTGTGGGGGTTGGACCCTGCTGTAGTGTGTCGTATAGCTGTGTGGTGGTGGGTTTAGGTTATAGAGGTAAGGGGTAGCACGAGTAGCATTTGTAGCCGCAGGGCTCTGTTTACATTTCCCCTCTGTGCGGAGACAATGCGACTCAACCACTACCCACCCCCAACTCTCACACACTCCCCTCCCCTTAACCCAATCCCCTCCAAACCACTTCCCCTCTCCTCCCCGCCTGCCACTCACGTTTAGATCCCCCTCACCCTCCTTAACTTCAGGACGCTACCTTTAAAGCTGCATGATAAGGATACTGGATGACCACTGGTCAAGCATTTAACCCGGCAGCTGACCAATATTTTCTGCAGTAATTCAGAACACTATCGTCTATACAGAGGCCGTGTCGGGAACCGACCACTTCATGAAGGACCCCGTCCGTGCGTGGACTGTGTCAGCCCGTGAAGGCTCCAGCGGCAGTAGCTGGTCGGCAGCGGCCCTGCTGTCTGCATGGATGAGTGGTGATTTTATGGCTGTGTCGACCTGGTTGGAAACGCACCAGTTTACCCGGGGCTGGCGGTGGTGGTGGCTGCTTGATTGCTGCAGTCTGGCTGTACCGTGTACGCACGGCACACCTCCTCCTCCAGTGTGAATACCACCAACCCGCTCCCCTCCTCCAGTACATTCACTCCACAGGCCCTCTATAATATCACAACCACACACCTGATTCAAATCACCCTTTATTGTGCTTCTTCTCTGGGGCTTCCCGATATGCACCACATCGGTGGGTTTTCTCACAGACGGGTTCCAAATAGGCCACGACGCATGCAGCCATGTTCGCACCATGCATGTTTTATACGGGGGAGAGCCTATGCTGGTTCCAGAGGCATGTACCAGGAGGCTCAGGTAGTCGTGTGTCAAGCCTCCATTTTCCCCCTTTGTGTAGTTTACTTTGGAGGGTTCTCTCTCATTTACTATCTGTTTATATTCTGTATAAATTAGATTAATGTTTTCCCCATGAGACAGTCTTTAATTAGATAAGCTTACAGCAATGTGAATATTTCAAATCTTAGAGAAATAGAGCATCGACACCTCTGTGGGTGACCACATGTCAGTCAGTCAGAGTGTAATTAATGCATTGTCTCTCAATCAGGCTAAGTCCCTCACTTCACACCTGAGACAATGGAGAGGTAATTACAGTGATTAAGATATGGGTGGGATGTCACCCATCAGTCTTATCAGTGTTATCTGTGGTCATTGTTCCTAGGTGTGAACAGTGGCTGATAACAGATTTACCCACAATGCACTGCTCTGAGTCAGGGGACAGAAAGAAAATGGCGGCGCCCATGCCATGTAGGCTATCCTCCCTATAAAGCTGGGTTGGTGGATCAGGCTGTTGTGCGGCAGGGTCCTCTGCAGGCCAAAGGTGTGTGCATGTGTGAATACAGAGACGTTTTCCTACTTTATGACCCTGTTCAGTCTGACACCCTCTGAGTGGTACACACCTATACAACCACCATGATATACCTGTGAGGGCAGAAGTGCAGCCTCTTGTAGAGCCAATGTAGGTCAGTCCAATTACTAACCCCTATAATCTAACCTCCTCTCCTCTCCCAGTTCCCCAGTGCACCATATATAACAACCCGAGTATAGAAAACCCCAGCCATATACATGTAACACATTGTGGTAGGATCCACACCGTGTAGGATCCAAGGTTCAGACCTGAATATCATCACTAGACACTTTATACTCTCAGATCTACCCTGGGACTCCCATCCTCACATCTGTCCTCACAGACTAGTGTCGCCACTGAGAGGAAGTCCTGGAGGAACTATAGTGGACTGCTAGGCACCAGGATGGCCCATGAGAGCCTTTGAAGTACCCCCCCCCCCCTTACCCTTCACAGAGCCATATACAGCTGTGTGAATGGGGTGTCATGGGTTAGGATCTGTGCTACAGTCGGAGGGTGATGAGTGAGGGGGTCTCGTCCCGACAGCTCAGCACACACTTAACCTTGCCTTTAGGGTCCTGTGGCTGACGCTGTGGCTATCTGTCTTATCTCTATCAAAATGTACGGCTCTAAAACAGTGGTCCTGTGGTCACAGGCAGATAGCAATAAATGCCACTGTTGTCAGAGGCTGTGAGAGAGTCAAACATTCAGCATCTACTGGTTTGAACAAAGCATAGTTGAGTGGTAGGTTTTATAATGGAGGCAACATTATAGCCAATAATTATATCATTGCTGAACATAATCAGAATTACTATTCCTTGGTGCTGTTTAAATACTGATATTGGAATTAAAAATGATTGTGGATACAAATACTATTTCCACCCTTATCCTATTCTATAGGGAGCTGAATGTGGAATTGATAGCAGAGATAATACTCATGACATGTCAGTCTCTAGCATGCTGATTCAGGATCCATAAAAACATAACTTAGTAAACCCGATTAGCTGCTCACCCGCCTGTGAGCATGCACTTTTCTACTTGATTTGCTATCCAGTACATTATATCTAAAAAAACACATCTAAATAAATCCATTGGCAGTTGAGTTTGAGAGACATGTAATAGACTGGCCATAATGTAGATCACACTGTGTCTTGAGAATAAATCCTATGACCTGAGTATCTGGGTGTATAAGTCCATTGGTAAAGTCCCTTGAGGTGTCCTCTGTCATGGCATGGGTTGTGGTTGGGTTGGTGCCAGTAACCTTCACTGACAGTGATACTTGACTTGATCACAAGAGCACTCCCCCATGCAACGGGGAGGTGGAGGGGTGGGCTTTTGGACCAACCCAGGGCATATGAGGGTGCACAACCACCCAGATAACCATAAATAAAATAATGTTATAGAAATAAATTACCACCACATATAATCCAGCAACTTGACCAGCCAAGCCATGATAATAAGAAAAAATCTTGAATATTTTTTCACCAATATTTAACCTACCTTCCAGATTTAGTAATCACCATTTCCGTGCCTAAACCGTGGAATTGCTCCCATAGATCCATAGATTCCAATTCCACTTTGGGGTCATCCTGCACTTCGGATTCCGGAGGCTCCAGTGTCCGCATGGGTCGCGACAGCGCCGAGGGCATGAGCATCTCACCAGTGAGCGGCGACCGGCCCATGGACTGCTGCAGTTTCGGCAGAATGGACGCGTGCATGCCGTGGTGGTTGAGCATGCCCGGGAAATACTGCGGTTGAGATAGGATGGAACTCATGCTGTAGTCCGAGTGACGATGCAGCAGGAACGGGTGGTTGTAAGCCATGGCTGCGGCTGGGCTGGCTCGGGGCTCGCGGCCCAGCTGGTCGTATATCATGGGGAGGGGTGAGAGGAGCGGCAGAAGCTGTCTTCTAGGACCGCTCCTGTACTGTGTAGTATCAACGAGGTGAAGCGACTAGCTCTGGTAAAGCGTATAGCTCCTCCCGGGGTTTATTCACTGGAGATGACACACTGGATGCAGTAATAGTAATAATAGTCCTTGTGTTATAAGGTGTGGTGACCTCACAGGTCCACTACACACTGTGGTGGTAATAAAAGTAATAAGTCCGAGGTGGTAGTAGCATACATGCAGGTAGTGTACTTCATACTATACACGACAAGCAGTCTCTCCCACTCGACTCGCGCGCCCTGAATGAAGTGAGGCGGCGATGGTGGTGGTGGGTGGCGGGTGCCGCACAGAGCTGCTGACTAGTGTTACTCCTGGGCCTGTATGGAACCCACCGTCCGATCTCCAGTCCTAGCGCGCCGCCAGCCGGCCAAACACAAACAGTCCCCTCCTATCACTCTACACGTCTCTACACACACACACTGTGGCTCCGTCGGCTGCGGCGCTCTCACTGGTCGGGCCCGACGCCCGACGCGAAACTATATCGCCTCCACAGCGCCGCGGCGGCTCGACTCGGAGGGTAGCACCGAAGGCTTAATGAGTCGCGCGCTGCTATTGGCTGGCCGCGGCGGGCGGACCAATCAGGGCGCGAAATAGGCGTGTTTTGTGACGGGTCGGGGGCTGGAGGAGTAGAGGAGGCGGGCGGGGGAGGGCGGCAGGTGTCGCGGCTGGCGGGTCGCGCTCAGCTCTGCCGCTGCACGTGACGCAGTGTCAACATTATCAGCGGATCGACCAATACTGGAGGCGCCGGGTGGTAAACACTAGCTGGACTCGGCCATCACTCACATGGTATGGTGGCTCAGATAGAACTCCCCGCCTACCATATACCTTGTAGTGTGTAGCATATACCTCCTCCTGTGGGTTACCTATACTTTTTCTAATTCTCCTCCAGTGGACCTCTCTCCAGGCTGAAATTCACACGGGACATTCACTGCAGAAGGGAAACGTGCTGGCTTTTACCCCTGTGCCTGTTTGGAATATTACAATGCATGGGGTATCCATGTGAGGGTGCTCATTCCCCATGCTCAGTATAGAGGCACTGGATGCAGAGGGAAACATGTTAATGTCAGAGAAGCGGCCCCAAAGGTTGGCAACCCAGGCCCCGCCCACCTCCTGAGTGACATGGCAAGGTGCTAACTTTCCAGCCTTATGTTAAACCCAATGCCACCTTTCCTGTTACATCCCTCGCTTCGTATACACTTCAAACACCACCCACTCTCGCACTGGAAACATCCTGAAAACCTCCATTGCCGCATCCAACGACTTGGAATTGCCAAGATGGAGATTATTTTGAGATTTCGTTGTTTCTGCGGATCTCCAGAGCCTGGTAGAGTCTGGCGGTGCGGCCGGGCGCGCTCAGTGCGGGAGGCAGGGGCGGGGCCTGGGTGGGGTGGGCGGGTCGAGGCGCCGCGGCCGACAGGCTGGCTTTGTTCAGGTGGCCCTGCATAAGCAGCCGTGGCGCCAGGGGTGTGACGTAGCACGGGAGGTAGTCAGACTGGCTTCCATTCATGCCTCACCCAGTGCCTGGCCTTAGGAGCTGGAGCTGGGCCCCGGAACCAGCATAGGGAAGCAGCCCAGCAGCGCCGATCGGTGGTGGAAGGATGCTGGAGACTGCAGGGGTTGGTGGTGGTGGTGGACGGTAGGGGTGGGTGGCGGACTGATATGGAGTGTCTCTTCTATGCAATATAGAGACTGTCCTCGTCCAATGCCTCCTCCATATAACCCCCCCCCACCGCCATACATGTACAGCTGTCTAGAGATATATCTCTAGGTTCTGATGGTGTATATATGCCTATGTATTCACTCTACAGTGATCAACTGTGTCCATGTTGTCCTATATGGTCATACTGCACGGGGCTAGAACTTCTAGTAGAAGTCTAGAAGCGAAGTGTGAACGGGGCGATAAAACTGGCCAAAACAATCAATTTAGTGGACACTCAATACCGACCGCAATCCACGACCTTCTTACAACACATTGAAACACAACGCCCTGGCCGTCAGACCCAGTCCCGCTATATAGGCTATAGCTGAGCGGGCAGGGCGTTAGGGGGTTTTAATTGTGGATAACATATTGCGCGTGTGGTGGGCCGTGAAACTCGAGCTGACACCATCCTCGGCGGTCAAATGAAGCGTGCTCTGGTGGCGGCGCGGCCCGTCTGGAGGGGCGCCGGCAACCCGCCCCGTCTCACACCGCCCGTGTAGCCTGGCCGGCGCCTCCGACCTACAGGGTGAGGGTTGGGGTGGGGTGGGGTGGGGGGGGGGGTACTCCAGGGTATAGGAGTTCTGTATAGGGGCTATAGGAAAGAACTTCAGAGAAAACTGGCAGGAACGGCATGGATGGGCTTAAAACACCCTTGTCTATACGTTGCAATTGCACCACCGTCCCTCCTCACCACCAGCACACCCACATACACACACCTCCAGTGTCTTACCCCACCTGACTACAGTCAGAAATCGGCTTGGCTGGCACCTAGGGTGAGCGGGGGGCTTGTAGCCGCGACACATACCGTGTGGCGAGGAGGGGTTGGGGGGCGGGTTGGACCAAAGTCGGCGCCGGATTGTCGCGGTGGCCGTCAGAACTCGGCGGGAAGCCTGAGCCGATTGTAGGACTGCGCTTTTTAGTGCAGGCTTTTCTCTTGTATGGTGGTGGCGGCGTGGGCCGTGTTCACAGCCCTTAGCTATAATAGTGCGGCCAGCCCCGTTATAGTAGCAGGTCGTTGACACGCTGTTCTAAGGCTTGGGTATTATCATCACACTCACACAAGTCCCAATCATCCGCCTGGCGCCAATTAAAGCCCTAGCTAGACGTCTATAGACATTATATATATATACTGCTAACACCAACTCCATGCTCCAGCAACAACACTCCAGGGCCGATGTTATGCATTAATAATCAGCTGGCGCTCAAAGTTAAAACACTGGAGCAGGAGGTGTGAAGTACACCCTCCTTCCCTCACTAACACACGGTCTCTGCCACTCTATTTGCTACCCCCAATCGGTCTGGCGCCACTAGCCTCCGCCCGATTACCCTGCCCGCCGCTGGGCGCCAACCCCACAGGCTCAACACGCTGTTACAACCCCCACTTCACCCCAGCCCATCCCCTCTCTGAAGTACCACTAACTTTTCATTTCACTCCCTTTGACATCTCACCTCCACCTTTCTTCAGACTTGACCCTCGACCGTGTCGAGATAGTGCCGGGATAGTGCTAGCACGCACTCCTGTCTCTGTCTGTCAGTGACTGTCTGTCAGTCTCGATGTCTGTCTGTCTGTCTGTCAGTCTCCCCCACACCTCTCCCCCTTTCCGTTGTTATCTCGCTCTATTCCTGTCTATCTGTCACTGTGTGTGTGCTGTACCTGTCTGTCCATGTTTGTGCCTCTGTCTTTGCCTCTGTCCTTGCCTCTGTCCCTAGCTCTGCCTCTACCTCTGCCGCGGTCTCTGTCTGCCTCCCTCTGTGTCTCTATGATAAAATATGTGTTTGTTTTGCTGAGGTGATGACTGTATGGGAGTGAAGTGTTGGTGTATGGGTGTTGTACAATGAGAAGGTGGTAGACAGGGGGTTGGGGGATGTAAGGGATGTGCAGCAGTAAGTGTTGGGGAGCTGGGGGAGGGAGACTCCTTTAGGTCTGTTTTGGCGCCAGAGTGGCGGCCGACAAGAAAACATCTGCTCTGAGCTACTCCTAGCGAAAGACACACTAGGGGTGGTCGAAGTGATATCCTCCTCTTGCTTGGTGCTCAGATGTAGTGGGGTGCCATCGGCAGGAGGGGGGGGGCACTCTTTCTTTCATTTTAGATAAACCTTGAAAGTATCAGTATTAAGTAATTTCACATCAACTTTCAATTATAGAGTTGTATGGATGATTGTTTTGAGTGTTCAACCTGATATGTGGTTCAATGTGACTAAAGGGGTGGGTCAGTGTAGCTCATGCCGGGGCACATTGAACCATCCAAAGACTTTTCTTTCAAATATCCTTTACAAAAAGTATAAGGAATGACTATAATTGCTATATTAGAAGCTAGGCCTAGGGTATAACTTGTAGGCCTAGGTGCAATGATACTCAGATAACTGCCTGATATAGAATTAGAGTGTAGATGACGTTTATATAATAAATCCATGGAAATCAAGTGCATAAGTGGCCCAACGTGCCCCCGCTCCCCATCCCATTGCTGAGTATACCCCCCCCCCCCTTTGGGGGTGCCAGGCCTTTCCTCCCTATCCTACCCTACTATCATTCCCTATACATCAGGTAGATTATTATCTGTATCTTCATCACTCTAATAGGAGAAACATCTACACTTTTACCACTCGTGTCTTTATAATGGTTTATTATAATTAGACCTATTGTGTCCATTCAATGTAGAACCATTATGTATACATGATAACATGTATATTGGGGCGTACAAGTTCTTCTCCTTTAGCAGCCACAAATATTCTTGCACGAGTCACTTCAAGTTCAATACCAGGCCAACCTCAGCCCAGCCCAGACACAGACACATTTAACACCCTGCATGACCACTTCACAGTTTCCATACAGCACAGACGTGTCTCACACCTTAACCACTACTTGACACACTGGTCAGACAATGTCCACTTCACCCTCTCAGACCAGTTTGTCACGTTGACCACAGCGCTCAATAACCCTTTAATCCTCCTTCACTACTCGACTTCTATACATTACCCACTTCTTATTCAGTCTGGAGAGGTATTAAAGCATGCACAGTTACCTCCTGGAGTTACTGCATGGTAAAGAGCCTTTCTATAATGTATTTTCTGCATATATGAGTAAATAAAGTATAATCAGCTTAACTATTATTCAATAAGAAAAAAAAAAGCTTTCTCGTTATTACCTGGAGGATATGTGAGCTGATATTCATCATAGTAAAATTCACTTAGAAAATCTGCACGCATAACACATGCACATGATCTTCTAATTGACTGTATGTGTATAATGGACTATAATCTATAGGTGATTATGAATCACACAGTATACCGTATTGCAAATAATCTATATATGTATTATATTGATAATAGTGCACACTCCAGACATAACAGAAGGTCCACGTGTGAAGTATTGTAATCCAGCCAATTACGTTTAGCATAAGGCCAAAATAAAAAAAAAGTTTGGTTTCCGGTAACATGGTCTGAGAAAGCAGGCCCGGCCGGTCGGATTTTTTTTTTTTTTTTTTGAATTTTTTTTTTCTAATTTTCTCATTTTTAGGCCTGGATTTAGGGTTTTTGCTCTAAAATCCTTTATAATTGTCCGATTTACAAACCGTAAAAAACTAAAAGTGCCAAAAAATCTGAGAAATCCAGAAAAAAGAGGGAGACCCGGCACTGTTTTGCTAGACCCGGTCGGGTGACCGGAAACAAAACTTTTTTTTTATTTGGCCTAACATAACCTATATGGATGGTGTTAATGAAAACTTATTAAGCTACAGCTTGTCTGGTCCCAGAACAATACACGGGATGAACCCAGATTAACACTGAGGCGTTCACCTCTATAAACAAACAACTAACTGTCATAGTATTACCAGTTTTCTTAATATACACCCACTTATAACACGCCCAGCCTTGTTCCCAACCTACACCCTTTATAACCCGATGTTGTAAGGTCACACCAGACTCTATTATTGTATTGTTTTTAGTCCTCACTTCCTACAGGCACTGTCATGTTTCTTGCTGGTGCAATGAATGACACGTCTAGGGTGTCCACCCTCTATCCCCTATATCCTCCTCATGATGGTATTGTCCATCCCCTATGGAATTGGCTTGTTGGGATTTGCACCTGTCCAATAAGGGCGTCTGGTAACTCACCACCCTGGTCACTACCTGTCCAAAGGGGAGGGTGTGTGTGTGTGTGGGGGGGGGGGGGGGTTAGGGTGGTAAAAAATATGGTCACCTGTCTTTAAGGAACGTTCACAAATAACGTTACATATCTTGTCATTTCTTCGGGTAGGTTGTCCTATATGCAAATATATGGCTCGGATCACGTTTCATCACTAAATCGATATACCCCCCCCCCCACCGCTAGTCGGTGACATCATTTGTGAACGTCCCCTGTACACTGTGTATTAAAACACCAGTCACTCCTTATAGTACAGGAACTTTAGATGAATTCTAACCCAAACCTGGAATTAAATACCATAAAGCTGAAAATTTCAGGAATGGCTCATCATTATATCAGGTTTGACCTCTTAAAAGTCCTGGAGTGTCCTATGTGGGCTTCCATTGAAAAACAGGCCAAATCCAATATGGCCGCCAAATAATCAGAATCGCATCTCCAATAATGAAAATATCACTCCTAGAATAATCTAAACCTTACCAACCCCCCCTAAATTGGGTACAAGGAATCCACTGGTGTCATTGGTTAATTGCTAGGACAAGTAGTTGCTAAGCAATAGCAGGTTTGCATAGCAAACCGGGCTTAGAAGCAAGCATCTACAGCAAAACCCCAAGACTCCATTTAGGAAGATCCTTACATCACTCACCCCAACTATATGAGCCCCAATGAATCAATTGGTATGGCTAGGACCTCTAGTTGGTTAACAATATCACTTCCAACTATACAATTGCTTAGCAACACAGGTTTGCATAGCAAACTGGGCTTAGAAGCAAGCATCTACAGCAAAACCCCACTACAACATTCAGGAAGATCCTGACATCACCCACCCCTATACTAAATTAACTTCAATGAATCAATTGGTATTGCTAGGTCCTCTAGTTGCTTAGCAATATTACTTTCAATTATATAGTTGCCTAGAAACACAGGTCTAACTTGTTCCTAATTACAATATCAATATAGCGATCCCCTCAAAAGGGACAGTGGGGATTCCAATCATGCCATTATTCTTTCTTTTCCATTCAATTCTTGCTAACATGTGTGCTTGCTTAGCAACCTTGACTATATTTCTTTATTTGCCTAGCAACACCATAGGTCCCCAGGTCAGTTTTCATTTTACCTTTCCTTATATTATAAGATAATCCTGGGATAGAAATGAAAATGTAGCTAATCACTTGTTGCTAAAATATTCTCTCTAAAATTGATTATTGGGGTTTAAGGAAAAGACCAGCGTGATTTCATGTGGCCTTCTATCGATAGTATTGATTAGCAATATTCTGACTTGCACACTATTAAAATGTGCATCATGTACTTAGACCAGAAATAAAGAAGAACAGAGTGACGTGACATGAGACCAAATATGTACCCAGCCATACAAATCCTATACAAGTTCAGTATATTCTACTACAATTTACAGTGTAATAGACAGGTAATATGGTTAGGGGGCTATTCCATGTATACATGAAGTAATTACAACCCCCTTTCCTTCTCATCTTGTACAGACAGTTATAAGGGAAGCCACAATAGTCTTATCAAGCACAGACCAGGGTGTGAGGAAGATGGGCTCCACTCACTGACGCTTCACTCTCTACACAGATTGTTTTGTGAGACAAGAATTAATTTTAGCTGATATATGCAATACAGTAATATGACTTTGCGTGATGTATATTGAATGGTATGTAGCCTTCATTTCTGCACATAGCATACTATGAGAAGTTTCTAACGTAAACTCTACAAATATGATAAGACTGTCTATGTCTAACCAAGTGGTTCTGTTGCATGCCCCTTAACATGTAAGAGGCTTACGGGTGGAATCACCATAAGGACAAGTACAATTTGACCAGAACACAGAAGTTATTGGGTGTATCCTCATAAATGGTATATATATATATATATATATGTATATATATATATAAATATTATGTATATATATATATAGAGAGATGTTCAATTATTCTGTCTTTTATAAATGCCTTTGTGGTAAATTGGATAGTGTCCAGCATTTTGTATTATATTGTTAGGTCTAGGATTTGTAAGAGGGTGGCTAGGTATGCGGTTAAGGGGGCAGGACAAGATGAAGCTCTCCTTTGAATGCCTTTGTCTTAGCACATATTCACAGGCTGTTCCCTGACAGTAGAAGCCAGCATTAAAGCTGGGCAGTGTGTGAATACTTAAACATGTAGTGTGACTCTGCTGGGAAGGGGGCAGGATAGTACATGTATCACCCATGTCTCTGATGTTCAACATGGGTGATATGATTTATTACCTGTATCACCAGGGTAAAGTTCTGTTCTGTTCCCCTTACCTTTATATGGTACTGTTGCTAGGCAAAACAATCAATTCTATTCTTGTTGCTTAGTAAGTGAGACCAATGATTAAGGATCCCACTAGATTTATTGAGGCTGATTCAGAAGGGAGGTTGGTACCCATAGATATTTTCTGTATTGATTCTTTATATAGGCCAACTCTTTCCAGCCATCTAGTGCATTAATGCACTACCTGGTAAAGATGGCTAGTGCATTAATGCACTATGAGGAGGGCATTTTTGGTATCAAATGCTATTTTCCTGAGTACACCAAATAGATACTTTGAACAGACATTACCTGTTATTATGGTACCATATAAAAGGAAATTTCACACATGTTGCAAATCAGTCATTTGAAGACATGTATCACAAGTACCAATTTTCATATTAACCTCAATATAAGCCCATAATTATATTAATACTGCTGGGTCTGGGGCCTCAATCTGCTGTATTCTGTGGAGTTTACACCATCATAGAGTCGGATGGAAAGGGTTAATAGTGCCATTGCTAACCAACATCAGTAACAGTTTACCTATTGCTAAGCAACTCCCACAATTATAAATGACACAATTGTTTTCCTTTTTCCACTTTGTGAAGTTCAATATTAATTCTAAATGATGTTAAAATATCTCAATCTGCATGAAGTTCAACCACAAAAAAGTGAAATGTGAGTTGCTAGGCCATTATTTATTTGAAAGTAATGATGCTAAGCAACTAGAGGTCAAAACTAAAGCAATATTAGCAATGTGTTCCTTAGAGTTGATTTAGTGTCTTGCTGTAGATATTTGCTTTTAAGCCTGGGTTGCTAGGTAAGCCTGCTGTTGCTAAGAAACTGCTTGTCCTAGCAACAAACCGATGACACAAGTGGATTCCTTGCACCTATTTTGGGGTGGGGGGGTAGGTAAGGTTTGTATTCTTCTAAGATGAATATCGTTGTCATAGGAGATGGGGTTAAGCCCCGGTTGCTAGGCAAACCTGCTGTTGCTAAGCAACCACTTGTCCTAGCAACAAACCAATGACACCAGTGGATTCCTTGCACCTATTTTAGGGGAGCAGGTAAGGTTTGTATTCTTCTAAGATGAATATTGTTGTCATAGGAGATGGGTTTAAGCCCCGGTTGCTAGGCAAACCTGCTGTTGCTAAGCAACCACTTGTCCTAGCAACAAAGCAATGACATCAGTGGATTCCTTGGACCCAATTTATGGGGGGTAGGTAAGGTTTATATTCTTCTGGGATAAATATTGTTGTCATAGGAGATGAGATTCTGATTATCTGGCGGCCATATTGGATTTGGCCATTTTTTAATGGAAGCCCACACAGGATACTCCAGGACTTTTAGTACAGTGATAACAATACCAAAACCAATCATTCCTGCAATTTTCAGCTTTATGGTATTTAATTCCAGGTAAAAACCTAAAGTTCCTGTACTATTAATATAGGTGTCACTAACCTTTTACCATGTTATTCTCTTCTTATACTTTATATTTACCCCAATAACTCTTTACCACTCATACTCGAATTCCTTAGGTTCCCTTCATCCTATATATTCAGATTTGCATATCCTCACTTTCAGTACCCCTTCAGTCTACATACGTTGGCATATGTAAATGGGACAATTCAACTTCCTACAACCCTGTGGTATTGAACTCACTTTCACTCACGTTCTTCATGCAGTTCGCATAATAATTAGAATCAAAACAAACTTACAACTATTCCTTCCACGGTTGACTAGAATAGATGGGTTTTGAAATCTCATGCCACTAAAGGTAACACGAGGATTTATGTCATTGTAGTATTAAAGTTAGTCTATTTAGATCAGGATATACCCTTTAGATTTAATTACTTCTATGTACTTCTATGGTTATAGGTGATCTGATAGAAGAGCATAGGTCAGGCCACAGCCAAAGCACGTGAGCTAGCGGGCACGAACAGCGCCTGTACTGCCTCCTAGTGTGAGGAATAGGAACCATTCCTGAACTGAAGTCGATCTCTCATACATTGTGCTATGGCGATGGTTTCATAATGCCATGTAGCACATGTGAGGCATCCTATATGAAAAAGAAAAAAAAGTAGAATCTCAGAATGTTAACCTATTATGCAAGGTTTTTGCATATCTTGTAATTTGGGTGTGTCATTCTCAGGAAATGCAAGCTCAATATAAGCTAATGAGATAAGAGTTCCAACTTACATATTGCAAAAACCGTTTGAACATTAATGAGATAAATACCGACGGAACCTTATAGTTTGGGAATTTGGTTACATGTAATTATATTCACGCGAAGCTCCCCACCCCGAGAATAATTATATATATAAAGGAATAATTTAAATCTACTCAGCCTTTCTGGTCACGTTACCCTTGAGTGAAACACACCTCTATATTTTGGCCTTATTACAAGGAATGCACTCAGATTAATTGTTTTGCCTGTGCAAAGGCAGCATTTATCATTTATATTCATACATTTTCAAGTTACAATGCAATATGGCCATGACTCTGTAATGACCCTATACCACCCAGACAGCCTATCCGCACCTTCACGGGCCAGACCACATACATTTAGATAGCAGGTTGACATGCAGTTCAGTGTTGGGTTGGTTATATGATTGGGGGTGACCTGTGGTAATAACTGTAGTCTGCTTTGAGGATGCACTAACAAGAACAATTAGCCTCCTGTCACCCTCCTGACCTCTGTGATACACTGATACAGGTGCAAACAGATAAGTCAAACAGTATAGATCAGAATAACTAGTTAACTAAACATCACAAAATGTCCTGGGAGGTTTCCTGCATTTCAAGTCCCAAAGACCGATATCATTACACGTAAAAGTCCTCTATTCAGGGGTCTCCATTTGAACTTCTTTTTTTTAAATTTGCAACTGGTGACTGTCATCTTTGCACAATTATGTTGTGCGTATATTTATGAAAACGCAATACAAGAAAATGTAGAGACTTAATGCACATGTATACATGCATATATCCATGACACTTGAACTACAAATGTCAAAGATGAAACCATAAAAGTGGAGTGGAGTTTTCAATTTTAGTTGACCCCTGACAAGTGCACTGGGTTAGATTTAGACACTAGCATGTCTAATGGTGTCTGTGCCGATGCCCTCTGTGCTAGACAGAGTGTGTAACTGTCGAGGTCGAAATAACCATGACAGGTTAAATACCCAATCTTTCAAAATGAAGTTAACCCTTTAAAGACGCATGTTGCTAAAAGATGACATATGTCGTAATGATCTGGCATGATGCACCAATGCAGCCCCTGTGAATTACTCGCCGGTCTCAACCCCATAAGGTCGGCATGATGCTTGAATGCAGCACTGGCGAGTTACTCAACAGGACTGCATTCATGCATCATGATGACCAAGGACACAATGCATTAAGGTATCATGCCGTCCTTAAAGGGTTAAGCAATTGATGGTGTCGACGGGTATATTCCACTTTCCTTATTAATATGCAGCTTCCTTCTACAGTGTACCTGCATATAGACCAGTATATAGACCGGTATATAAAGTGATACCAATGAAACAGTTCCGTGGCTTTAATCTGTCATTCTGAGGGGAAAAACGGTACCCATGCATAACATTATAATAGCAATTTCCCCCCTTTCAAATGAACTGAGCCTTGGGCCTCAAATATAATGCTTGTACTCAAACAAACACATGTACTATATGCATTACACATGAAGATGACAATCCTAAAGATCATACAGATAAGGTCATGTACTGGCTTTCTTAAATGGGTTAGACTGGGTGCACAGGGGACGAACTCATTATTCACCTGTGCTAAGACAAGGCCCACTCACCCACCACCGGTATTACCAGCATGATATATGATACACTGATGAAATACACTTTGGCCATGCAATGTGTCCTATTTGACAGGACGTTGTCAGACAAGATGTGTCAGTTGGAAACCCCACTTTTGCAGATACCAGTTCCAAACGAAGCCAAAAGTGACATGTCCATAACCGATTCACAATTCTGCATTTTAGGTGGGGTTTGGTGTCCTTAATGTGTAATACATGCATAAAAATGTAGCTGAGCACTGAGCAGTAGAATCTACTGCAGATTTACAGTATGTTCTTCCCAGGTTACCATCCCACAAGACGACCTAGCTAGGTTACCAGCGTTGGCAAACTAACATGGTTGATGCAGCTGGGGACCATCGTTGCATAAGAGTGACAGGTCTATGGCTACCAAAAGTATGAGTTGGGTCAGGTTCCAAATGAGAAGATATTTTGTTAATTTGTTTAAAAACATAACCATGTAGTCTAAAAGACAGTCTAATTTGATACACTATAGCCACTGGTTTATATCATTGGAAAGCTATGGCGTTATTATACATAATTTGAAGTTACTGCAATGGTATTATGTATTGAGCAGTAGTTTTATTTGAATACATTAAGTTCGAACTGGGAAGTGTGTGTTGCCCATGAAGCATCCACTCTACGTACTAGTAATTGATAGCTCCTCAAGAACGTTTTATGTCAGGATAGTTATTGTACTGGGATACTCCTTTCTGATCAGTTTAAATGCGCGTGGATTGGAATACCAGGATATTGGCTCGTGTTTAGTGATGCCACACCCTACAATCAGACTCCAAAATTACAGCAAAATCAAGTCTGAAAATCATCAAATCACCTTCAAAATGGAGGAGACTAAAAGTGTGTGACTACACATTTAAATTCCATGTATTTTTACTATTTACTAACTACAAGAATACTCTGAACCAGTGCAAAATAAGTCAACATAATATACACAGACACATACACATACAACTATTTCTTTCAGAGAACTGTACTATAGTACATTCCTATGTAAGTTTTCTTGCATTGTACCTGGATCACCACCAGTTACTCCCAACAGAGGAGGCCTAGTTCTGGCCCAATCCACTGGTCAGGCATTTAACCTATAAAATATAAAATCAAATTTTGTGGTTATTAAAGCATTTTAAGCTCTTTATTTGTGAATAATGGTATGGTTTAATTGTTATTTTCTCAAATAGAACCAACAACACTAGAAGTCACAAGCTTACATCAATAACCTCAAATGTCAATGTCCATTTCAGGGTATACATATGTGGCCAACTCATGCTGTATCTACCCTACGACCATATGTATTGGAGATGAGCTATAGGGGTATGTATAGATGTGCTGAACCATCTTTGTTTGCAGTGATTCCTGACACCAGAGTCAACCCTCCCCACCCTGGGACACCCTGGCCACTCTCACAAGTTGATACGAGGCGGGGTTACAGGGGTGAGTAGGGACAGGGCGTCCCGTGTAGGGGGCGCTGTGGGTCAGGTCACGTGGTGGCGCCAGACGCCATGCCGTATACAGCTCGCGACACTGGTGCATGACGGGAATACTGCCTGCTTACCGGAAGTGCCCACGTGACAGGATTTGCATGTTGTTGAAATGTCGTCTGCTCTCCTCTCTCTGTTGCTGACTGGTGCTTTTTGTTGTTCTCCGTGTAGATCCAATGCATATATGCAACACATTCAAAACTGTCTCTTTCGCCACATCTGTACACATCTCATTGTCAGTTCCCCAATGTTTATTTTGATCATAGTGGATATTCAGATATTGTATCATCACTTAGGGAATAGAGGTATGAGTGATTTATGGCATTGCCATACCGTACTGTACCGTCTAAGGTATAAGTACCATGTCCCCGGCCCCCGTACTCTCAGACAGAAATGACATCATGCTCGTTCCCTCTCCTCAGAAATACCCCCTTTTCCACGGACTTTGGGTCAGAAAATGACCCCTATTTGTGGGAAAACACGGATATTTTATGGTAAAAAACACCCCTTTTTCTACAAAATGCTGACATAATTTTCACCAGCCCCTTTTTCTGAAAGTTCAAAAAATGTTCTTCCCTTTGTGGTTCTACATTTCCCTTGTGTGTTGACTTTAGACCATACATTGGGAATCCTCCTACACCCTTTAATCAAAGTGGCTATTTAATACCCCTTTTTGATAAATCCGAGAACTTGGCCTCTAAATATGCCCCTTTTCCTCTTAAAAGGAGGAGTTTTCTTGGAAAAAATAACCCTTTTTCTTGATTTCAGGGACATTGGAAGAGGGTATAAAAACACCTTTGTTTCTCGTTTTTGGGAACCAGCATAGGTGTCACTTTTGTCTGCTAGTGCGGGGGCCGGGACCATGTCTAAGGCATAAGTACCATGTTGACTGCTAATTTCTTACTCAATTTACTGGTTGACAGTTGACCTTTTTTAAATCTATGAAAACCTTGCTCCCCAGTACTATCCCCACTACCGAAATACACAGGTCTCTACATCTGAGCAATGTATAAAGGCTATGAAATATATTATCCTTGAAAAGGTATAATATCATATTTGAACATCCCCCCATGGGAGACTACATATAGTGAATGTACATGTGTACTGCATGTTCACCATCAAGGGCTGACGAGGAAGGTGGCAGGCAAGGTGGTGATCATAGGGCAATGGGGAGAAAAACATCAAAGATTTGTATTAAAGGAGGGTACAAATAAAGAGTAGACAGTAAGCAGGTAAGTGATCAGACGACAATTAATCAACACCAACCAAAGACAACATAATATGGCAGCTTCTCTGACAGTGATTGACACCTACATCCAGCCGTCATTAACCCTTTAAGAGCCACATAGTATTTTAGTGTGCTATGGTCTCCGCATGATGCATTAATGCAACCCTGACGAGTAACTCGCCAGGGATACATTCATGCATAATGCCAACCCTTAGGGAGCGTACCAACATTGTTAGGTCGGCATGAATGCAGTCCTGGTGAATTACTCGCCAGGGCTGCATGAATGCAGCATGACGACAAAGGGCACAGTGCATTAAATTTATGACTATGCGTCCCTCAAAGGTTTAAATTAAGATAGCGGTACATTGATTTCTATAAACCACAGGTTGTCTTCTCTGAAATGTTCGTTATGTAGCTTATCATTACTAATGTCAAGTACTAATTTGTCTCAGGATAGCTTATGTGACGGAATTCCTCCATGAATTGGGTTCCCAGTGGCTGGTAGCCCATCCAGACGTCATTATCACAAAAATGTAGTGGACGAGACATTTTCGGCAAATCTACAGTGATTAATAGTCACACTGCAACGTGTGACATCCACTAAGTATAGGGTATATACAAGTGTCTGACAATTACCTTTGGCGAGGGGGCTGGGAGTCAATGTAATTAAGGAAGGTTAGACAGTCTATATACATACCGGTATATTCTTTTTGGGGTACATCTAAAAGGTTCCGTATGTTTTATTGCTTGATCATATTAGGGAGTGGTCATTTTTTAACAACAGGGTCGGGGGGTTGTGGACTTATGGGGGGGACCCTTTTTAGTGAAAAAGTCAGCGTGTTACAATAGCTAAAAGGGGTCGGCCGCATTCAATTTCCGGTGGTTCCAAAACTACTTGCAGGACAGGCTTCAGCGCACACGCGCCAACAACGTCATATCTAGGAGTGGCAGAGTAGACAGGGGGGTGCCTCAGGGATCCATCCTGGGGCCCCTCCTGTTCGTCATCTACATGAATGACGTCACCAACTCTATACTGCATAGCAAATCATATCTCTATGCCGACGACCTGGCCGTCACTGTCTCCGGCAAAGATCCTCAGCGTGTCCGCCTACTACTGCAACATGACCTAGACTCGATCGCGGGTTGGTGTCGTACCAACAAACTCACGGTCAACAGTGACAAGACAAAAGTTCTATGGTCATACTCACCTAGATCCCCACCTGATCTCACAAACACTGACCTACTCCTGGGCGGCCGCCCACTGGAAGTAGTGCGCAGTTTCAGTTATCTGGGAATGACTTTAGATACTCATCTCTCTCTAACCCCTCAGCTGAAGAAACAAATCAATCTAGTCAAGATGCGACTACCTCAACTCAGAAGGCTGCGGGCCAGGACGGACACTCACACAAGCGTCCAGGTGTACAAGCACATGGTGCGGCCCATCATGGACTATGGCAGCTACATGGCCAACGCAGGTCCAGTGTGGGCACACAGAAAGCTCCAAACCCTGCAAAACGATTGTCTTCGTGCCTGAGAACAGATCAGGAATGCCCAAGATGCGGACGTGCACAACCTACATCAACGCCACCATGTGACATATCTACAAAACACAAGGAACCAACAGCTACTGAAGTTTGTCCATAAGCGCTCCTTGTTTGCTGAAAACGTGAGACCCGTGGCTCGTATCCTGCGCAACAACGACAAGATCTTCGTCCTACAACCTCGTGAGAGGAAATGGATTTATTCCAAGAGTCCTCTCAGCCGTGGAATCGCTCTTTGGAATGACCTGCCAGCAGCCACCCAGAGAAGCGGCTCAATCAATGAATTTGCTAAGGCAATTAAGTAGAAAGTACTATTAGAGCCAATTACTACTGGTCACTCAAGACCAAACGTAATACTCGTAATTCCCAGTAACTCATACTTTAAACTGGTCACTGACTAAAATACTCACAGACTCTATGACTCTATGACGTTCAATTGAATTAGACACATTGACTCATGTACATTTCTTATAGACTATCAGGCGTATTCTCTCGAATAGCCTCCTCTTGGTTATGCTTAAAAGCGCCCCATGTTGTGATTTATTAACCAAGTAAAATAAAAAATCAATCAATCAATTCAACTTGCCTGAGGGGGAGGGGACCAAAAAAATGTCGACCCCTAAAAAAATGTCGACCCGCTCACGCGAAAATCCACCGACCCCCCTCCCTGTTGTTAAAACATGACCACTCCCTTAGTCACTTATTCTTACATCTGTATATGGTATATATGCTGTTTAATAATAAGTAGAATGACATAGATTCTACTCTCCGCAGTATCATAATGATATAATAGACCGGTATTAATTTATATACGAGGTAAAATATTACTCAACTACCATGCTAATGTTTTCTACACTTTAGAAAATCTGAGGGCCCCTGAGTTGGAATATCATGTGGATATTACAAATGCATATACACATGTACTATTAGGAATGCTTTGCCCACAAGTAATAGCAACAAGTCTATGATTTACTAACTGATTTAACCATCCCCTTTTCATCATAATTATGCCTGTCCAATGTCCAATGTGTAACGACCCCTATTGCATTCCCTTTCCTGCATGTGTATCTTAAAACTTAAAGTCAATGGCGAGCAAAGTAATCATACTTTACAGAGAGGATCCGTACTCCGCAGATTAGCTCCCAAACATGCACGTATGTACATAAACTCTAAATTATCAACGTTAATGCCTACGTTACCAGTGGACGATTGGATCTTTGTCACAGGAAATCACTTAATCCCAGGGATCTCTGGAGTTATTCCACGCAGGCAGTAATCGGTGACATGTTACCAGTAGAGATTCAACATGGCAGTTGGGAGTTGACATTGCTGCTAATGTTACATAAAAATACTGGGAATTCCCACGACAATGGGGAGAGGCCGCTGCTTAACAGTTATACACTGGCAGGATTACAGGGGAAGGATTAGACACCGGAGAAGTTTGTGTTTGTCATAAGGTATATATAGTGGCTATGTACCATGGAGGAGGGAGGGAGAGGTGGTTTAGGTATGTAATATCCTTGTGTGGACCCGTTGGTAGGACAATAAGTCAATAGACCAGTGTGGGAGGGGGATCATCCAGAGGGGTGATGCGTTCTGTGTACGTTTGAGTTAGGCTTTATGGATCAGGTGAGTAGCCCCTACCCTGCTCTGGATTAGGGCTTAATCCCTTGTATTTCGAGGTAGGGCGCGTAATTCTTAAGGTCGGGTCGATAATCCCCTCAGGCCGCTATACTGCCACTGGAGGAGTGTATCTGTGTTGATCCTACTGCAGGTCTACATGTTTGTTATAATATAAACCAACACCGTGGCCACACCACCAGTGTGTACCTACTGAAGACCTAAGTGGAGAAAGGATCGGGATTTACGCTAATTCTTCCTCCAAACGCGACAAGCACTAATCGCCTGATACCCGCTGCTGCGACCCTCTTGCCGGAAGCGCCGTCGCCGCCATGTTGTTTTACAGACGCCGGTCGGTCGGCGCGCCCCTTGCGACCCATTGTCGGGCGGATCGCCGCCCCCGGCTATGGGCACAACCATCAATGGTGGCTTGATGAATTAGGATATTAAACTTCAAATCTAATTAGGTAACACAAGGCGATTAGGCCGCTGGAGCGTAAGTATTTGTTTAAGTAACGCGCGGCCTGTTGTACCTGCTTGGAGATCACCGTGGGGGCGTTTGGATGAAGAGAAGGGGGTGTGGATATAGGGTATAAGGAGAGGAGACATTGGGAGAAAGGGGGGGGGCTTCTGTTTCTGTTTTCTGTATTCCTTTTCTATGGTTGGCAGTGGCCTCCGGGTATATGGAGAATACAACAGGTAAGGCTTGTGGCCGACACTGGCGCCGACGCGCTCCAAGTCTGCCACTGTTTGGTCAGGCGCTCTTGGTGTCGGCGACGTGTTTGGATTTCTCACAACCTTTTATGTTGGACATGTTGCTGGTCAGGTTACCTATAGGGGTGGAATGGTGCGGTAGGCAGGATGGGGAGGGGGTGGGGTGGTAAGGGAGTGGGCTGGGGAGTTCAGTTCCAAATGTTCCACTGTGTGGAAAATACGGATTTGAATCTCCTGGGATCCTAATCAATTAAATATGCTTTTGTGTGTGTACACACACATACGTTTCAATTTTCATCGGACGCAATGTTGCAGGACCGACCATTTTTATCTACACATGTCTATTCCTTTCACAACACTAGTACTTTAAGTAAAATATGATGTAATGAATTCAAAAGTTATTTGAATACGGTATATAATATGCATACTATTAAGTCCATATGTATCCATCTAAATGATGTTTGTAGCACTGAATATTTCTAATTCTGTCCCAACATTTCTGACATTGTTGAATGACAAAGGCCAAGTGTCCATTCATGCAGGTATATACCCGAGGCTGCCCCCTGCCTGTCATGGACGTAACCTACGTCACCACACATCCCTACGTCACACAGCTGACAACTCCAGACCCCTAACAAGGCGAGGATCGGACAAGATTAGACTTTGTCTTGGGGGCGGGGGTGAATATTTAATTACCACAACCCTCATTTTCTGTAACATATATAGCCTTTCTCTGGCAATGTCTCATGGGTTAGGGGTGATATTATGCAAATAGGGAAGGTTTTCCCTAATTATATCCTCTCTGAACCTTTAGCACGGGTTCCGGAATTACCCACCGACACGAGATCCTTTATTTGAACAATACTTTTACTGTGATCAGAAGAGTACCGATATAGGCATATACCTAGTAACACATAATATATGTAGAATCTATGCAGACTTGGAAATCATGAATGCAATTGCTAACCTAATCCTGCACCGACGCATGCACGTTGATGTATCTGTACCTGCTGCAAAATCAAAATACTGCCTACTTTACTGCCTGGTATTGTTTATTTTCCTCTTTTCTTTTGTGTATGTAACTGTAAAGTTTCCAATTGCCCTTTGTGTATGGTGGTGGTGCGTTGATTTTGGCACCTGTTGAAAGACTCTACATGTAGTGTTATCTTCTGCCAAATAAAAATTTTCAAACTCAAACTCTTTAGACTCACATTATGCAATATTGCATCCCAATCTGCCATTCATTTGTACCCAAATAAAGAAATTCCAATGGTATCTTTTTTCTCAATACAGCTATGTCCTACTTATAGACCCTCACCATACTTCCCCATAAACGTGCTTACTTGCAACATACTGAAACAAAAACCCAGATGAAGCTAGATGAGGCATGAACTTCCGGTCAGTGAAGGTCTGGGATACATGCACATGCCACATGGCCAGCGGCCATATTGTTTCCCACAATCATGTGGGCACACAAGTGGAGTCTGCCCTTCCATATTTCAAACCGTATACCCGTTGCCTGTTGAGCGTTAATTGTTTGTCATGACGTATTTTGGGCGCCCTATACCTTGCCCGACTGGTCATAATGACGTCGATGTGACGTCCGTCATCAATCACTGGTAAGGACCAGTGCTAGTGCTTTGACCTCTGACCCCTCGCCCCAGACACCTGTTGAAGGCTGAGGACATGGGCCACACGTACCAGCAGCATAAGCGAGTAGTACTTCTTACATGGGGGGGGGGGGGCGTGGGAGGTCATCAGAGGGTGGACCAAATTATTTTACCCTATTTGCAAAAAAAAGGGCAGTTATTTATTATAGCTTAATGGGGTTGAACACCACTAATTGAACCCATCTACGGGGGAGGGACAGAAACATATTTGTGGGTCACTCACGTGAACATCCACCCCCCCCCCCTTTTTTTTAAATGATCATTCCCTAAATGCCAACCCTCGCGACCACCCACCCCCTTCCAGCCAACTGTTCCACTAGTCAGTTGTTTTAAGAACCACCTGTAATTGTACTCCAGCGTTAAGGTTCACAAATCTCAGCCAATTGTCTATGTCTGTTGCCAAAAAGAGTACAACTGTTTCTTGAAATAGCATCATATGACAAAGGAACTTGTCACAGATGTCTGAATCCACTGGAAGTGTCCAAAGTTAGTCCACATGCATGCAGATGTCCCTCTACTGATCCAAACTGACGTGGATTTTTTTAAACTGTGTCAATATTCAAGGGAAAGCACAGTTTCACTGTTGAATACCGAAACCTTAAAGCATATTTTATGCCATTCAAAATCAAAAATGATTCGCTATGTTCTTGTTAACCATTTTCATTGCACTTGAACTCGATGAGAGGGAGGGGAGTACATGTATATGGTAAAGGTACATACTGATCACAAGGGGGATTCAGTGATTACACCATCAGACCATGAAATGCTTAAACATTCAACACTTCTCAAAGCTCAAAGGCAACTCTATTTTCCTGCTATTGATGCTCCACTCTGGCGCGAGGATGCATCCTAATCAACTGCCAAGTAGTTGATATATCTGGAGGCTTGAGCTATAGCTACGAGAAAGAAAACTGCTTTAGTTGATCATAACAGGACGGATAAAACCTATTTCCAAGACAGCTTTAGCTTAAAAATCTAACGTAACCTGTCTTAATCTGTACTTAATTAGAACATACCTGCAGAAGGCGGCAGCATATACACTAAATCTATGTCAGTTATCATGTCAGATCACAGGCTATGCCTCACATCCCTATCTGGTGTTATCTAAGTGCAATGTGTCCCTATCTCTACAGACTCTCACCATATGCAACCCCCACTGTCAAGGCTAATTACTAATGAGTTTGGTTTGCACCTCTGCTCTTGTAGTTATAGTTAATCTAGCCTTCTATCTTGAATCACTTATTTAGAGCATGCAGACATTATTAGTGGTTGTGTGCAAAGACATGTGGATGTTTATACATGTACATGTACTTATATAGGTACATGAAGATAGCTGAAGTGATTAGCAGGTGTGTATATGAGGGGGGGGGGTAACAGTAGTTAGGGTGGCTGCCAGCCAAAGTCATCTCCAGATGATGGTACTCTACACAGCGAGCTGTCAGAGCAGACAAGGCTGATGGTCCTGAGATCTGTCAGGTGCTGTCACTAAGAGTTGCCATTTATCTCAGGTCTGTCACATCAATTGAAGTCTGTCATTTTTGCATGGCATCTCGGATGTGGTAAGTTACATGCACCATGTAATTTTCTCCAATATTACATTTGATAATAAGGCTAAAAGAGAGGAACATATATTTCGGGCATCCGGATCCCAGCTGAAAAACAGGGCCGACCCTAACACCCCCAATTCCCCCAATTCTCCCAATTCCCCTCAATACCCCTACTCCCCAAATTGTGAAGGTCCCAAACTGACCTCATTAAATTATTGTCACACCTCAGAGTCGGGCCTTTCTGCCTTTTAAAGGATATAACCAGTGATTTGTTGATATCTACGAGTCAAGAGTCGGACCTATAACTAACTTAATGTTTGGACCATAAGTTGTCAGAAACATATTTTCAATTTTTGCCCTAAGCTAAATATGATGTGCTGCCTGAGGGCCTTGGGATTCCGGTCACGTACACAGGAAATTGTAATAGGGGGTGACAATTTTTGTGTTGTGTGGTATATGCCATTGTCTTCTGTTACAATCTGAGTGTAATATGGCCTATGGCAAGTGGACGGGACCCAGCCATCAAAAGTACGTTATTTTACGTCAACGTCCCGCCATGATAAGGAGCCATAGATAAACGTTTATTACTGGGGAGGCAGGGTCTTTCTGCTTCATTTGGATGTTCTGAGGAGCCAAAGTTACTACAGATCAGATGGTGCATGGTACACTGACACCCTCAGCTGAATGGTTTGGGGTTGAAAGATGAACAGAGAACTTGTGATTATTCCAGGTTCACTTTGTTGGACCAGCAGTATGACGATGAAGGTCCCAGTGTACTACATGTGTACTGTATATATGTATTAGAAGAAAAGTTCTGGTAATGCTATGAATTGATACATGTACATCTCCATCTCCTCCCTTCATAAATCCCTTACATCACTCCGATTCCATCTGGAGTCCTCCCAACATACGTAGACATGTTTTTTTTAAAGCATTTTGGCGTAGACTATAAACGGCGATATGTCCCTGCCTAACTCTAAGCTAGGTTTTCAAATGTATCACCAGAAAGGCAGTTGTGAGGGCTATTGTCTGAGATAGTAAAGGATCTGAGGTGGTGAGTGTCTGAGGTAGTGAGGGATCCGAGGTGGTGAGTGTCTGAGGTAGAGAGGGGTCCGAGGTGGTGAGGGTGTGAGTGAGTGAGGGTCGACTTACTAGTGCATTGGCGTTGTTAGTTATTGGAGAAGGAAACACTGATTTTCCAGTTTCCGCTCATCGCTATCAGAAGTAATGCGTTGAATTGCTTATTAGGAGCTTTACCGGACAAAGGTTAATCAGACTAGTCTCAAGTCTCCCTCATAAACATCGCCGAGGAAGCCCTTCTGAAGGGAAACGTGCCTTTGCTGACATTTATAAACGCTTTCCTGACGGGGGGCATTTCAAAATTAAAAAAGCGAACTCGAGCATGTATTATCTCTGCTATACCCGAAACAAATTAAATCACTTGAGTCCCGACAGTGTTTGCATATGCAGCGCGGTTAATGGGTGATTTATTGTGATTGATGACGTCACCGGTCACGTTCCCCGCCAAACGAAGCGAGCAGAATGTCGTCTGCGGATCTGCGCGCGCAGGTGTGTGCCAACTTCCGGGGTTAATTGTTTACTTCATCCGGGTCTTTTCTGATTACTGTGTCGTTTGTCCGCCCCCCGCGAGGTGGCGTTTCTTATAGGAACGCGCCGAAGTAATCGGTTTAAGAGTCGAACTGCGCATGCGGGGCGATCAAAAAATGCTTTGTCTTCGACTTTTGACAATTCTAATTTATTCAGCCCGCTCTCGTGTTTCGGCCCACAACATACCGGCGCACATGTGACTAATTTAAAATTAAAAAACGCTTTGAAGATGAGAATGGGGTCATCTGACCGTCCTCCGCGACAATAATAAAAACCGCCTCCTGATTCGGGGATGTGAATTAAGGACAATGGAGGAGTCGATGACTTGAACCGGGCTCCATTTATCAGAAATCATGCTCTTGATGACTGCCATTACTGTGTCATAATTAAGACCTTTGCCTCCGTGTCATTTTCATCTCCTCCTGTCTTCTTTTTATGCTGGGTTCAGCCCGTGTGGCGCGATGCCTGACTCCTATCCGACGTAAAGTCTCATCTCTTGGTAGATCTTCTTTCTAATTGCATTATGTAAGTGTAGTATTTATCACAGCAGACATTGTTAGAGAGCTCATTTGAGTAAATACTTCACATCACAGATAACAAGAAGGACTTGATATGATAAGTTATATAAGAAGTCCTTATGCATGGCTGTGTACTGTGTATTTTGTACAATTTCCATGTACATGTACATGTATACATATGTAATAAGGTTGTGTGAGTAAGGGGCTCCTTTTTTTAGAAATGTTATTATGCTGAGTTACATTTTTACTCCTCGCGACTTACTTGACCCCCACACCCATTTCCCCAATTCCTGGGTTTGCCCCTAAACCTAGACCCCCCCCCCTCTATTCCACTATCAGCCTTCCACCTCTATAGGGCTGTAGACTCATACCCAGTGGGTCCGCCATTTAAAATTTCGCTGGGTGCGGTTATCAGCACTGATAAGACAAACACTGACTGGTACCTTGTCCCTGGGTAACCATCACTTCCAGGGACATGCTGGTACCCAGACTATCAGCTCTTATCAGTGAAGGCCGCCGCAACCAGCTCCAGTCCGGCCTAGGCCCTATACCCCTACTCAGGTGTACATCTGCTGTGACAATCAAGGCCGCCAGGTGAGTAATGCACACAGGGGCTGTTGTTTTCACAGCCAAGTGTAGTGTAAAGTGTCACCATTCAGGTGGTTCTAAGCCCGCCTGGACAATCAATTTACATGTAATCTCTCCTCCACCTGTCCCACCCTGATCCTCCAGGGGGATACCTGCCCCCACCCATCACCCATACCCCAAACCCCACTAGCGCACGCCCGTGGGACATCACCACCGGGACTGTGCCCTGCATGGGTGGTCTGCACCAATATTACCTTAAGGTAATCAGTCCTTCCCACTGTCCTGTCCCGACAGTGTTGTCTTTGCTTCATCCAGCCACCCGCCTCGTGGCTAATCCCACCCGGCCGTGTTTTCCGTGCTGGTTATTGGTAGCCATCAGGCGAAAAGCGTGGCCAGCTTCAGAGGCTGGGTGCTGAGGGGGGATTCAGCGAGGGAAAACAACCACATACAACGCCCTGTTACGTATACCCACTGTCCAGTAGGCGCCGGGAGAGACGGCCTGAGGAGGCTGGGGGATTTGTGAGGGGTGGGGTGGGTGAGGACTATTGTATGCAGGGACTGAGCACTGGGGATTGGGGACCAATAATTGGGTGTCAACCAACAAAGCCACCCTTGAGGCTTTTGTAGCCCTTACTAAGTCACACATGCTGCACTCAATAAGGTGCAGGAGTCAACTGGAATCAGGTCTTGTAGCAGTAATTAAGGGAGATCAGTACTGACAGTGTTAAAGGGGTTTAACTGGACTGGAAGTGGCAGGCGTTAAAAAGGAGGGCCTGTTCACACGTCACTGGAGCTCCTTATACGGTTGGTCCCAAGACATTTGGTGCTGAATGTCGTCTGCGAGAAACTTAAACTGGATGCTTGTGTTTGGGGTTAGGGGTTAGATCCTAATCGTGTCAGATATATCGTTTGACAACACTCTCCAATTGACTGTTTGGTAAAGTGAAGACTGCCTATTGAATTATGTGATCTTGTCCCATAGTTAAGATATCATTGAGATTCTGAGGAGCAAGACACGCTTGTGTACACTATACTTACCAATCTTCTGACATGCTGCATATATGGTAATCGTATATGTAGTATGATTTTATTATACTCTGCACCACATTTGTTATCGGATTACTTTTCTAGGAATCTGAACATTTGAGATACAGATATATTCTTAAAGGTTAAAGCTATTTTTCATTAACCTAGAAATGATACATTGACATAGAATAACCATGAATGCCATTGAGTAGATTTCAGAGGACTCTTCCTTCTATGGTATGGATATGCAATATATGACACAAAATGCTGACATTTATAGTTTACATATATATCCATTCGATATATGTAAATACGTACAATAACCGCTTAATGTCAACATATCTGATAACCTTTTCATCTAATTAGCTCGCTCAATAATAGAGTCAAGTGGTCTGCCCACCTACGTGATCACAACAGACTCAGAGGTCAACCTCACAAAGCAGGTGACCTTTCCCTGAATCTCACTTCCCTGAGGATGTCTCAACATCACAAAGTGATTCAAGTGTCACTCATCCCCCTTGACTGGCTTGGGCTTCCTTTGTCTGGCTGAAACCATGTACGAAGATGACAGCCAGTTTAAGATTGCCCATCGTGTGTTTGGCGCGAAACGCCTCAAAAGTCGTCTGCTTCGTGTCGTCATGGAGACCTGCGGCCTCATGAGGCCGACTTTGGCGGAAAGGAGGTATTTGGTGATGAAAGGGCGCGTTACGTGAGTCGTGGTTTTCCCGCCACTTTCACTGTTTCAGGCGAATATCTTTGCTTGTTTGATCCGGCCAGGGACGTCACCGGAAGTGACGTCAGACTCACGTGCCGACCTATCGGTACTGCCTGCCGCCCTGTCACATAGACCTGAATCACGGGAGTGTTTACCATTTCAGGGCCGCAAACTGCTTTGATGCAGGATGCCCTCTGTTGTCATATATGATGCATAAACTTCTGCTCTCGCCAGGTCTGCATTCATGCACCGTGCCGACCCTTTGGGGATATATCAACCCAGGGGTTCGAGCACAGCCATGGTGAGTTACACGCCAGGGCTGGATTTGTGCATCATTACGATTAAGGAATAACACATTAAAGCACTATACGGCCCTTAAATGGTTAAATGTTAAGACACAGAGCGGGCAAAGAACACAGCTTTAGGTTTGAGGAGAGCTTCATGGTGGGAGCACTGAACGGGGGTTGGGCGTGGGTGGGGTGGGGTGGGTGGGGGCACAGCCGCTACACGTCACGGATTGCTGTGGGCAGAAAGCGCGCCAAAACCTGAGCCTGGCTCGGGCGAAGATTTCGTCTGCCGTGGCGAAATGTCGTCAGGTTCTGCGAAACGTCGCGCGCGCCCTCCAGCGGCCGCCAGTGCCACTGAGCCTCCTTTGAAGTGTCCCGTTTCTGCCTCCTCCGGGGTGACCCTGGAGGCTCGCACGGAGACGGCAGCGGTGTCTGTGTGGTGGCAGGTGTGGCCCCTCCGGTGACGCGACGTCCAGCCCACGTCTCGCGTGACCTCACGCAGCCCGCGAGGCCAGAGCGATCGGCGGATCCTGAGACCCCTCTATTGTACAGCACCACCACCAGTACCACCACCACCACCACTTTAATACGGCCAGCTTACTCACCGACTTACTCAGCCACCTCACCTGTCCTCCGGCCTTTCCTCTATGCTCCTTTCTTTATCCTGATCTTTTAGAACTTTTTTTTTTTGGGGGGGGGGGGGTGAGCATTGTGAGTTAGCCGACCAAACTATTATGGCGTTTACAAAGGATATCAAATTCGACCAACTCACCCACAATTTACCGGTATCTGTTTCCCAAATCCTCATGACGACCTCCTCTAAATGAAAAAAACAACAACACATGTTTACTGGTTTAAAACGTCACTTCAACCATTTGCGAGCTGCGCACTCCAGCAAGTCCCAAATCTGAAAACAACTTTCTTACCATTGCTCCAGGCACCTTCAGAGGCCCTTTGTAACCCCCCCCCCCCTCAACACACACACACCCGGCTGCCCCCACATCCCCCACCCACCCACTCCATACAGTCACCCACCAGCTCACGAGCAGCTCGACTACAGCTCTGTCGTGCTCAGTTCCCCATCAAAGACCTCGCGTCATTTCCTGTTACCTCACAAACCGGCCTCAAAACGTCGTCAAAACGACTCGGCGACCTTTACCGACTGATAAATAGATAAACAGCGTCAATTAGGTGAGCAGCTCCGAGCAGCTCATCCACACAAGGAGCAGCTCACTCACGCACCCCTTCAAGGAGCTGAGGCGGCGTTTGTTAGCATTGAGGCCCGTTAACCAATTAAGGATCGTGGCTCTCAGCCTTCGGTCGTGGCTTTATCTATGCCGTAATCAGGGTGTTGTGAGCTAATGAGTCTTTAGTTTTAATTAGGGCAAGGTGAGGTGAACCAGGTGTAGACGACGAGCTTATTACACCTGTCTGAAGATACTCACATTCAGCTGAGGTGAGGGTCACTAAAGGGAGGTTAGAGCAAGCGAGAAACCTGTTTAGTTGGTTCGGGTTAATGTACAAACTAAATGCATACCCTATTTATCCACAGTTGGCTGGGAGAACAAAAGAAACTACTTGTCTGTAAAACACCCACAAACCATCACAAACCAATCACTGGGTATAAACTACGGTAAATATGGATCGTGGAAGTCTGGAAGTGCACACTAGAGGACGAAAGTGTATCTGGGATACACTACGGGACCAGAGGTATCAGAGGTATAGTAGGGTCATGTACGTATACACGCTCATACTACGTGTGACAATCAAGCACAACCATCACTGACGACAAGTGACAGATCCATATACTACTCACATCCACAATTGACCCACCACTCACTTGCTTTACCACTGACGACAAGTGACAGATTCATATACTACTCACATCCACAACTGACCCACCACTCACTTGCTTTACCACTGACGACAAGTGACAGATCCATATACTACTCACATCCACAACTGACCCACCACTCACTTGTTTTACCACTGACGACAAGTGACAGATCCATATACTACTCACATCCACAACTGACCCACCACTCACTTGCTTTACCACTGACGACAAGTGACAGATCCATATACTACTCACATCCACAACTGACCCACCACTCACTTGCTTTACCACTGACGACAAGTGACAGATCCATATACTACTCACATCCACAACTGACCCACCACTCACTTGCTTTACCACTGACGACAAGTGACAGATCCATATACTACTCACATCCACAACTGACCCACCACTCACTTGCTTTACCACTGACGACAAGTGACAGATTCATATACTACTCACATCCACAACTGACCCACCACTCACTTGCTTTACCACTGACGACAAGTGACAGATTCATATACTACTCACATCCACAACTGACCCACCACTCACTTGCTTTACCACTGACGACAAGTGACAGATTCATATACTACTCACATCCACAACCGACCAACTGCCCACTTGCACTACTTTAGTATTGCTGACGACAAGTGACAGATCCACATACTACTCACACCAACGACTCACCACCCACTTGCCCCCATGTCGTCCACTTCCCACTACATGTACATAAGGGAACGTTCAATAATCTGTAAACGCTAGCGGGATGAGGGGTTCTTCTGTATTACAAACAAGTGACAAGAAGGTGGTGGGGGCTTCCTGAAAGTGGGCATAAATCAGTGACATAATTGTTGAACATTCCCTAACAACCTAATACCATCACCTGAAGTGGCTATGAGCAGCTCAGTGCATGTCAGGGCAGCCGTTAGCTGCTCTGTCCACACGGGATAAAACAATGAAAATCAAAGTAAGCCAAGCTAGGACCGAGGGCACCGCACAGGGGTGGTAAGGTTTCAGCAGCGCTGGCCAACTGCCGCCTCGCGTGCTGACATAGAAGGTCAACAATCGGCGCGAGTCGCCAACAAAGCCAACACGGAGCCGTCCTAACGTTGACGGTCCTTTGTGAGAAAGAAAGAGCCGTTTTGTGAGCAGTTTGCTGCACGGTGCCGCCTGCGTGGACAGGGTGCAGGTCGTTGTGTCGTGTGAGCCATCAACCTAGACACACACACACACAACCGCATGAGAAGTAGTCGGGAAGTTGGGGCCCTCCGTCATCTGTCACGACGTCGGTGTCTGTTCATGTGTCCTTTACTCTCTACCCTCCCCCCCCCATGTCTCCATTCCCCGGCGTCCCCCAACCTGACCCCCCCTACCCCTACCCTACCACAAACCACCATCCCTCCTCCCCGTGCCCCTACCACACAGGCACTACCGGAAGTGCCTCTGTACGCATGCCTTCTGTCATGGTATGCAGTGGCACGTCCTTAGCGGCGCATGCGCAACTCGACGACACTCTCGCGTTTTCTCGTCATTTCCCGCGTGTTCCCGTGATAAAGCACGAGTTACTTGAAGCTATCCCTGCGAAATGCAAAACGACAGACTTTGCTTCAAGGCCATTATAAGCACGGAAGCCACATCAAGGCAAAGGGTTGGAAGAGTTGCTGGATTCCCTGAGAGGAAAGTTTGCAGCACCCATTAAACGGTATACATGTGCAGAACAGAAACTTACGCAGTAGAACTGACGTTTTCATGTTTTGAGAGAAGCCATTTGGGAAGCCACATAAGGGGTTACATTTCATAGACGAATAACACATTTTCTGTTGTATTCATCTCTCACAGTGAATGTGATTTAAAAGGCTTCAGCATAGTATATTCAAAACTCGAGTATGCATTCCACATCCAAAGAGTAAATACAATATCATACTTCGACATATTTCACGTTGATACACTAGCATTATTAAACCATTAAGGCAGGTTGCAGCTGAAATGGAACCTAAATTGAAAAGTTGCAAAGATATGACTTAGACATGCATGTCTTACAGGTGCAGTGATGTGTTATGGCCAGTAGTATATGAAAAGTGGACATTGCCCCTGTCTAAACCTTCACCCAGCCCGAATTCTCTGGATGTGGCAGAACACAATTGTTTTGAACCAACATTGGGCAGACATTGAATCAAGGCTTACGTCAGTTATTATATGACCTAAGTGAAAACAGAAGGCCCTAATTACCCCCAAATCCCTCACATCCCGTGTGCATTTTGTACTTTTCTTTGGGGAGATGATACGCTCCCCCTCCCCCACCTCCCCCATTACGCGTACCCCATATCCCCCACCTTTATCATCCCTCTGCTCCCACCTCCTCCAGCCTTTCCCCTGGAGGAGGGAGGGAGGGAAGCAGGAGACGCGTGGAGGCTGGCGCTCCGTACAGACGCTAAATAAACGTGGCGGCGATGAGTCCGAGTAATGCACTCTGGCGTCCGATGCTGTCCCGACGCGATAAGCGCGGTAAACCGCGGGCAACCAGCGGCGCGCTCCAATTGTCGTCTGCCGTCCACCAAAACGGAAATGTCGTCTGCTTTGTGCGCGTGTTTGTGCAGGGTGCGTCTCTCCGCACGGCTGCCTCGCACCCTGTTATGACAACGCCCCGATTACGCAGCCCAGAGGCCGAGGACACGGCCAAACCATGTTGTGGCGTCGTGATAAGTGTCAGCATTGCACCGACCGACGGCCGCGCTGACAAAATAGTCGTCCACCGATGGGGAGATTTCCAACTCGGTACAAAGTGGGCGAGTGGCTCGGAGCCGCTCGGCCGTGCAGCAAGGGTTGTTGCTCTGATAGCCGAGCAGGAGTTGGGCGCCGAGATAACGAGTCGCTAGTGTTATTCCACACACTACCACTCGCTGTTTTGTCGAATTACGTTAATTCCGATAAAGGCTTATAGTCCAACGAGTGACTGCTCAACTGTGAGCAGGAGTGAAGTGTGTTGCCACTGATGTTGCTGTTACATGGTGTTGTGCACTCAAGTGTTCAAGTGGTGAGCATTATCAATACAGAAGTAACTGAACTTTTGGCAGTCGATGAGTCTGATTGATTTCTGGTGTTTTATTCTAACTTTTACAATGTAGTGATTCCATAAAAGCATAAATTCTATTGTTAAAAATGTTTACACACTTTTCAGCTTTGATGCTGAATACACAATAAACGCTTTACTATTCAAACGTCTTCATTTAAAGTAAAGTTGGTGTGTCACATTGCAGCCAACTTCGCTAGGTATATATACATGAACCCAGATGTACATTAATTATCAACATATTTGAATTCGTGACTATCCACAATTTAGAAGCGAAAATGTAGGCAATAGGAGACTATGCGTCTCCAGACATTCCCATTTCACCTGATATCCTGCAGACAAATGTTCTTCTGTCAGAGCGCCACATGGAGAGTGTCGTATTTGTAGGGAGGATGAAACCAGACGAGTACGATCCCATCGTAGGCGCCAACAAGGGGTGGTTCATCGCTCATTAAGTTGCATCCCCCGCCTACTACCGCGACTCCAGGGCGACTCCAGGGCGGCATGAGCCACGCCCGCCCCTTACCATGCCACATCTAACTAACCATTTACACACCACCTCTATAAGCACCCACTTCACCATGTATCCTCCAGTATCCTCCAGACCCAACCAGCCCATCTGTGCCATGCAATCCTCCAGTGTCCAATCCTCCAGTGTCTGGGTGATGAGTAGACTGCAGGGGTCGTTGACATGTTTAGCTATTCAAACATGGAACAGCCACCAGCTAATAATAACAATGAGGACACCAGCCAGCATATCGTGGTTATGTTTACAGAGACCCAGTTACTTGTGGGTTATCATTTCCTTATAACAGTAGTGTATGTGATGTATACACAAGGTGTGACTTGTTCTACCCGGCAGATGTGGTACGCATGTTCCTTAGGGTATTGCAATATGTGCATACCCTCACTTACCCTCACATAACCTTACAGCTGTGGTTCAAAGCAGATAGACAATGGTTATGAGATCCTGCCCATCTAAGGGTACAGGACTGAGCTAGAATAGATAATGAGCTAGCACTGGTCAAGGTCGGTGCTCACCTCCAGACCCTGACTGATACCTACCCTCCTACTGCCAGTCACCTACCATGTCCCTGGTCGCGCCACAACCTCTAACTGGGTTTGCGCGTAGCGTGTCGCCGCCATTAAGCCTCGTTGCTAATGGCGGTGGTGGGCAACAGGTTACTTCCGGTGACGGCGTCTTGTGGGTAATGAACTAATGTGATCAGCGTATGGCCGTCGACACGTCCGCCTGCCACTGTTAGTCAGTGTTCTGCCCCATCACAGAGCCTTCCCTGAGTCACTGCTAGTCAGGGCTCTGCCCTATCAGTATCACAGGCCCCTCCTAGAGTCACTGCTAGTCAGTGCTTTGCCCCATCACAGAACCCTACCTGAGTCACTGCTAGTCAGTGCTCTGCCCCATCATGGACCCTTCTCTGAGTCACTGCTAGACAGTGCTCTGCCCCATCACAAGTCCCACCCTGAGTCACTGCTAGACAGTGCTCTGCCCCATCACAGGTCCCACCCTGAGTCACTGCTAGACAGCGCTCTGCCCCATCACAAGTCGCACCCTGAGTCACTGCTAGACAATGCTCTGCCCCATCACAAGTCGCACCCTGAGTCACTACTAGACAGTGCTCTGCCCGTTCACAAGTCCCACCCTGAGTCACTGCTAGACAGTACTCTGCCCCATCACAGACTACTCCCTGAGTCACTGCTAGACAGTGCTCTGCCCCACACAGGTCCCATCCTGAGTCACTGCTAAACAGTACTCTTCCCCATCACAGACTACTCCCTGAGTCACTGCTAGCCAGTGATCTGCCCCATCACAGACCCCTCCCTGAGTCACTGCTAGCCAGTGATCTGCCCCATCACAGACCCCACCCTAAGTCGCGGATTATTACCCAGTCCCAATTGATGGTATATTTACAAGAGGTGTTCCAATCCGAAGATAGTGTCCCTTGCAAGTGTATAATAAGTCTCGCCCATAGATAAATCGGTATGTGCTGCTAGATTACCTTCCGGGTTCCAACCACTTAGTTACCATGTTGATCATAGCCCGGTTGTGCCAGCTGATATGGAGGATGGCATCACTCAGCAGTCTGATTTGTAAGTGTACAGTAAACCAACACTGACCTGTCGGTAAACAATCAAGTGGGTGTTTTAGCTCTGATCATGGGCCGCCAATGGGCAATGGACCATGACATAAACACACCACTGAAAAATAGGTACCTACACTGAAAACTATATTGGGGGAAAACTCATCAAGAATGATTACTTCTTGTCATCACAGTGATTGTGTCCCTGGTGCCTTTTTGCTCATCGCTATGGTCATCGTAATATTATGTGATGACCCTGGCTCATCGCATTGATGAGTTTAAAAAAAGTATGATGAAGAGATGAAGCTGCGGTAGTCAATCATGGATCAGCAATATGATGACTATGTCATCGAAATCATGACTTTAGGTCATTGATTTGATGACTTTACGACATCAGCTAGACAGGGTGACCCTAACTCATCTGCAGTGATGAGTTCTGAACTTGCCCAAGTTTTCAGTGTACATATTTCTAGTCACATGATGACATAATCGTGACACGTTGATGAGCCTCATACCAGGAGTATGGCTCACCTGTGCACAGTGCAAATTTGCCATGCATTGCAAGCATGTGCATTTTTGTGGATCTAATGCGAATGGGAATATCAAGTATACGTCGACAAAGGTACCATATACCAGTGTATTGCGGTCAGACTACAGGCTGGAGCACACACGTACTGTACTATGATTGGTGTATTGTCTATACTCATCTTCAGTAAATGTATTACATACGACTCCATCCAAGGCTTGGCTGCTGTCGACCACACTACATGTCATTGTACCCCCAGTACTGCTTCAGCTACGGTAGTACAGATTGATACTAACAAATCATACAGCCTTGTGTATAACCCATTCCACAGCCTCTAGATATATTGAGTAAATATTTAATGAGGGGTTTAGTTTTACTCAACTCTAAGGATAAACAGGTTGGCTTTGAGATTCTTCACTCACTTTGGTAGTAAACACTTCAATTGCTAAATGGGTCGATATTTTACAAACAGCATTATTTCTAACTACAGAAGGTGTGAGAATGGTCAGACACGGGGACAGAGCTAGACCCTCATGTATTGTTGGTTAGTCTGTTGGGCAGGTGCGGGTGTCTGCGGTAATTAAGGCTAAAACAATCTGCGCCAATTAGTCCTCTACTCAATAAGCAGACACACTGCCTGAGACGTAGACAAGCTGTCTCCCAAGTAGACATACAGGTATTTACTATTGTATAGACTAGCGCCCAGTGTTACACTCTGCGGGTGAGAGTGAGCTATTGTGTGTCGTTAGTAATAATAGTAGTTAGCAATCACCCTGTGGCTATTGCCCTTTTTTTAGTGTAACTACCGGTACACATTAATATAGTGGATTTCCTGGTATTCTCCTTGTACACATGTTTTTATACAGATAATGACTTCTGATCACCTGTGTCCACAAAGACACAACATCGTCTGTGCGCTAATTGCCTTTTAAAATTATGATGCCTTATTTATGCATATAATTATACTATGTGTTCATTGTGATTTACGAATGGTGTACTGGTACTCTCTGCGTCTATAAGTTAACTTTACGTACGTCCCCTGCATGAATTATTCAGTACATGTTACTTTACATGCAATTTGAGTTGTAAAAAAACAATCAGGAGGATAATGCTGCCCACTTGCCCATGATGATGTCTGATCCCTGAGTTTGTTTACAAGCATATATTATGCATGCCCATTCACCTCTATACAAGTATACCCTACCCCCCCCCCCAGTGTCCACTCTCTCCATCCTGTATCCACAACCCAAGTCGGCTACCGTAGTGGTTTAAATAAGCACACCCGCGCTTATAAATCGATATCGTACCAGTTACTCTGCGCTTATTTAAGACCTGCATGCGCTTATTCAATATACAAAAAGGGCCTAGGTTTTCTTCACACAACTCCATTTACCCTGCGTTTACTCAAAGACCTTCGCCTATTTGCGATCCCTGCGCTTATTGAAGCCACTACGGTACCTCATTCTTGCCGTGTGCCCTGGTGGTCTTGGTATGCAGGTCTCGTGTGGGACATCGCGCGTCAAGTGGGGTCGGTCGGTGCCTGACGTGGACCACAACTGGCACCACGTCCTGCCGTCTTCTCCGTCCAACCCTTTAAGGGTCGCATAGTGCTTTAATGTGGTCTATCCTTGGTCCCTGGCCTTGGTTGCAATGATGGATGAACATATATGTGTATACAGTCCTGATGAGTCTACTCGCCAGGACTACATACATGCATGATGCCGACTCTTGGAGAATGTACCAACACAGTAGGGTTGGCATCTTGTTTGAATGCAGCCCTCGCGAGCTATATTCATGCATCATGACAAAGGAGTATAATTCATTAAAGCACTTTGCGGTCCTTAAAGAGGTACTAATCACATTGGGCTGGCCGACGTCGCGGGTCGCTTTCAGTCTCCGACGGCGCCAAATTCAATTGCCCCAACGCCTACCGCGGTACCAGCCTCCCACACAGGACGTCGGTCAGAATCACACAACGTCCCGCAGACATTCCTCGGACCTTTCTAGTAGAGCAGACGACAATTAGAGATAGGGGACTCGCATATATTCTGGTGGTAGAGGCTTGAAAAGGAAGGTAGATATATTCGGGTGCCGAGGGGAATAATTTCTTAGAAGTGAAATATAAGTTCTCAGACATATCGGCATGTAATCCACATTTATGATTAATTACAACCACACTCCCTCCCTGGTATTCCCTGAATAAACAGGGTATTTGGAAAGATCCCCCTTCAAACCCATGCAATACTAGTGTACGTGTATAGATATATACGCAACCATATACAACCATGTGTACGTCCCCGGTAGCTTTCACACACAGTACGACACGTTCTGTCGAGTAGTATATGGAAAGTGGACACTGACCCTGGCTAAACCACTCTCTGCAACTCCAACCTCCCGCATATGAGGCACCGAGTACCGGTGCTTGCTCCACTCCTACTGTTGCTGGAGGGGCAGCAAAACTTGGGCATCTAAACATCAAAGATATGAGGAACAAATCCATATGACTGCAGCCTGATTACAGCAAGTGATAACACTACCATACGACCCCTAGCTGCTGCCAGAACTACGACCAAAACTTCCTAAATGCCCCTCTTCCAAGAGCTTCCAACGATGACAATGTCGGAATGTCTCCAGAGGCGCGGCAGGGACTGAGGGAGGCCCCGCGTCTCCTACCCTAACGACTAAATTCTCACCGCGTTAGGCCAAGTCGGCCACTCGGACACTCAATGGCGCTAAGTGGCCTCCGTCTCAATGCCCCACCCGCCCGTGTTTGTAGCTTTATTGTCGGCACCGGGCGCAGAGGGGCATAGCGCCGCCTGCCGGCACAAAAAGGGGGCTGATTTCTACTGTCCGCCATTGTACGCGCGACGTGGAGCACCGCACCGACGCCGCGCCGCCAGTTAAGGCCTATTCACATCGACACAAAGGACACGCGTCGCGCCGCGCCCCTTGTGCCGCCCCCTCCCGCCATACGCGCGTCGTCCCGTGTCCACGCGGTAATTTGATTTGCTTCTCTATGCAAAGCAGTTAAGCGATCATAAACGATGGTAAGTTCATTAGACGGCTGCTTAGGGCTTGACGTTGGGATGTGTGGAGAGTGGAGAAAGCTCTGAGTTGACTTCGTTGCCATGTTCTGTCCGAAGATGTCCTTTTCCTCAAGTCAGTTTTCAATGGCGACGACCAGGCAGCGATAGGCCCATCATTGGTCGCTTTTATCTCAGCCCTAAAATGTCTGACTTTTCCCACTTGATAACCATTTAAATGCCTCGTAGTGCTTAAATGGGTTATGGCTTCTTCATGCCATATAGGGTCGGTGTACTCCGAACGAGTCCATAACCTAACACATTACGCATTTTTGATTACTAATATTCCAATAGACCGGTTCCTCGTTCATTCCTCAGTATTCACATCTGATATATGATGTGACATGATCTGAGAAAAGGGACCTTATTATAGGGCGAACTAAGGTCCCTTTCCCAGTACATATCACATATGTGCACTCATTCACCCTACCATCAGTGCCTTCTGTGTCTTGAATGTCACCCAAGCATGTCGTTCTCGTCTGAGGTCACGTGTTCTGAGACTTCCCGAGACGTGGGGGTCACACGTGAAGATGACGTCAGGGGCCAAGATGAGAGGACAGTGTGAGACTTGGATCTAGTCGATGATGTGTGTATGGACAGCGTCTTATAGGCATGTAGCAGGTCTGCCTCAGCGCTAGAGTCCTACCCAGTCAGTCCGCCATTTCGATGGTTGAGGCAAAAAAGCACTGATAAGCCATCCCACGATCAGTATAATTATGTATATGGGTAACCGGTATATCCGCGGAGAGACTTGTACCAGTCTTCTGTGATTGTTGCAGATTATTGCCATCTCAACCTATATACATATTGTATGTGAAGCACTAGCTACACCTACAGTAACACAGAGAAAAGGTAGAGGTGTCAAGTGTGTAACCGACGTAGTTCTGGTAGAAATGCACTCATCCATGACGCTGGTTTCGTGAAGGGTGAAGGCAGCCAAGATGGCGAGCACCAGGGGATGACCAGTGATAGTGGGAAGCTGTCTGTATGATTTCCCACATTTTAATTGGCAAAAGGAAGTGCAACATGTCAGACCCACAGTCACTTAGAGTGCGCATGTCTGTGGTGGGGGAGAACATCTCAGTCGGACACGCCCGGACGCCCCCCCCCTCCCCTATCCTTCCTACCTATGTACCCCGTCCTTGACACCCCACGCACCCACCCACACCCACATACACACCAGAATCACCGTCACGGTCCTGTGATTAGCGCCAGGAGAAGTCTTCTGATCATTTCCTCGAGATCAAATTGCAAAAACTTGCAAAGCAGAGAGAGGGCGCCTCCCGCCTTCCCCGGTGCTTGTGGCATCACTCCTCTAGTGGCGGGAGTCACTGAGGGTGCAGGATGGGTACAGAGAGATAGGGGAGGGGATGTAGGGTGGGGTGTACTTGGAACTGGTGGAGGAGAGGTGGGGTGAGTCTTAAGGCTTAACCATTTAAATGTCGCAGAGTGGTTTAATGCATTATACCCTTTATCACAATGATGCTTAAGCACATCCCTATCATGGTCAGTGAGTGACTCAAGTCAGCGCTGCATTCATTCATTGGTGCGACCCTACAGGAGAGTATCAACCCAGAAGAGTGGTCGTGATCCATGAATGCAGCCCTGGCGAGCAGACTTGCATCGCGACAACCAATGCCACAACACATTAAAAACACTATGCTGCCCTTACAGAGCTAAGACATCGGATTACCCCCCCCCCCCCCCACCTCCTCACGCACTCCCTATACAGTATAGGGACTGTGAGGGTAATGAACCCGACCCAGGCGTCTTTCACTGATCTAACACGGATCAATCAAAGGTCGCACTCCTTAAGGGATCAAGAGAACGAGCGGGAATGAAATCCAATTACGTGGGTAAAAGAGAGTTCACCTCGCCTCTGGCGTGAGTTGTTTAACTGCTCAGTCCGAGGAGCTGCTCTGGGAACTGCTCCCTTGGGGCTAATCAGGGCTGGGGCTGATGAATGTTACATAAGTCCCCGCCCAGGGTGTCTGTGGACGCGGCAAGGTCTCTAGCTCGCTCTCCATATTCCTCCAGCTCCAGCTCCTCCTCGAACCCTTTCCTCAAGGGTCGGTGCCATTGGGAGTTACTCAGATTTATAATCTCACAGTCATGGGCTGAACTTTAGGTCCTCGACTGGTTAGGTTTAATGAAGTCGAGGGTATAATGGGCATTCTCTTTTCCAAACTACATATGTATTACTTTCGGGGAATCTTCTGTGCCTTCAACAAATAAATGTTTCGTGATTCTATGAACAATTTATATATTCATTTGTCGAACATTTAGCTGGACGGTATACGATATCTAGTTGCACTACCTATATTGAACCAAAAATGCATGGTGAATTGAAACATTTACATCTAAAGCGGATGTACAGCAATGTGATTTCCCCCCGTCGTGCACCGGTTGAATATAAACTCTGACCATATCCGCCCGTAATCAAAGGGCATGGATGTGTGTATCCTCATGCCTATATGATTATGCTACTGTATTTATGAATGCTCAACAATATCTCATAGTGACCTTGATAGACCTTGATCTACGTGCTCACTGGACAAAGTAGTAACCATTCAATGAAGTTACTCGCTCTTCAACCACGGTGGTGGGGTAGAAAAATAGACGATGGTTATATCGCATACCCTCACAGTCATAACCTTACAACCGTGGTTTAAAACAGATAAGACAATGGTTATGAAAGAGTAGGTAGAATTAACCACAGCAAACTGGAAGGACAACTTGGGCATCGCCCTTATCTGTTTCATTTCACAGCTGTAAGGTTATATGAGGGTATGCATTAGATAGCCTACCCCTGTATAGGGATATGCCCCATCACCACTGCCCCACAAGGTCAAGACGACGTGTGATAACACCGAGTTAATGACCAGTGGGCAGTGGTTATGTAACAGATAGACTATGGTTATGAAAAGGTATTAGAATTAACCACAGTAGGTAGGTGGGGCCAGACGAGGCCTTTCATAACCATTGTCTATCTGTTTTAAACCACGGTATGCAATAGGCGTCTAGCCGGTTGAATTATCAACCAATGAGATAACTCCCTGGCATTCACTGCGGAATTCTTACGGGCCATTATGTAACAGCCTGTACCCATTGTGATGGCTGTATCAGTGCTTATCTCGCCAGTTACCAGATCAAGCAATGGTGCCCCCTACTAAGGAACCTGCAACCAAGGTGCGAAGTTTACTGTTCTACCCTACCACCGTTGTTTAAATATCCACTTCCAGTTTAGTTAGTAGTATAGGGCTTTGGCAAATTTACCCGGGTATAGACCCAGTAGTATACGATTGGCACATTTCATATGGCCACCGTGCCCCCGTCAAACTTCAAATCATACCCCTCCCCTCCGTGTATCGGACGTAGATACATACGCCTAATATTCAAACTATGGTCTGCAGTGCAAATATTTTGTAGCTCTTGACAGTCCTCAGCACTCCTTAATTTGAGGATATATGACTGTGGCTCTCCTACAGTACCACCACTAACCTAACCCTATATGTACCGAGTAGGTTCATACTACTAACACTCCATACTAGCACCAGCCACCACCCATCCCCCACCCCTTACACCACCCAGCGCCATGGCTGACCTGTAGAATTAGCCTCTGTGACAGATGAGATGGCCAAGTTTCCAAACAGGGCTCTGGGTGGGGCTGAGACTCGCACCTGATGGGGCCGTGTGTCGAGTCGGGGCCGTGGGCGCCTGGAGGCTGGCGCGCCCTCACACCTGCTGGCCTCCCTGCCCGTCCCCAGGGCCCTTCCAGGCCGCCGTCCCCGGCCAATACATCGCCTTATGCCTCCCCGGAGCGCTATTAACTTTGCGCCTAAGTGGAAAATCCAATAGAAAGCATATTTCCGACGACTGGCCCGCGCGCGGGTGTGCCGCGGATGCAAAACGACGAGGGAGACATTAAGGTAACGAGTGGGCGGTGAGGGTGGAGGAGGGTGGAGGAGGTGGTGCTGGGGGTCCTCCTGTGTATGGCCAGTGTGAGTGTAGAGGACACAGAACTCCCTCCAGGCGTGCCCGGCTCTACAGCCAGCGCCGCCCTAATAAGGGATTAATCCCTGCGACCATAACGGAGATGTGGCAGAGTGGCCCCATACCCTGTCCCTCTATGCTTCATGGATGCGGCCAAACGGCGACCTCCACAGCTGGACATCAAATATGGAGCTGGCTGCAGATTGGTGGAGGGGAGAGCAGCTCACTGCCGTCACTTTACCACCTCCCGAGCGACTCCCGACCTGCTCGTCGCCACATTAGCGGGAGCCGCTGCTAATACGACCCCAGTCCCCTGAGACTCGGGGCCAGGGCCCTGAGAAACACCCTCAGGCATCTACAGACCGGCAGAGGGACCACTGTAGGTCTGCGGCGTTATAATGTGAATGGGAATACACAGTGAGGTCGGTGGGTTTAGTACTGGAGGGCATCCTAACAGATTGGATATATATGGATAGTGATAGAGATCTAAGACATGCCCGATGGTATTCACCCTTTAAAAGCCTCATAGTGGTTTAATAGAGTATAGGTAACTTATTCACATGATGCATGTTCTCACCAAATCCTGCATCATGACGATAACGGATGTAATCAGAGCACCATGCTGTCCTTAAAGAGTTAAGTCTGTCTGGTATTTGGCTGTAGCGATGCATGGGTAAGAATAATGAGTAAGAAGTTAGTGAGAGATTGGCAGAGAGAGAGAGAGAGAGAGAGAGAGAGAGAGAGAGAGAGAGAGAGAGAGAGACAGACAGACAGACAGACAGACAGACAGACAGACAGACACAGAGAGGAAGAGACAGACAGCCAAACATACACCAAAATAGGTAATTTATAAGAAGACAATCATGGGTTGATGTAAAGATATAGGGATGACTGTAATATGGGTAGGGGCACATAAATTGACAGGGCCTGATGCCATGAAGCATACATTAAGTGTGGAGTGGTGGCTCAACATGGAGCCTTATGTGGATTATAGACTTACCCGGAGATATGCATGGGATATGTGCGTCCCATGAATAATATAGAGCGATGTTAAAAGGGTACCATCATTGGCTTAGGTAGAGCATGAGGACTCCAAAATGTATAGCACCAGAGGCGTGTGTTATCAATAGAGGTGAGTCTTTTGAATTTCCTAGATAAATGTATTCAACATTGAAGGTAGCTCAGTGTAGAATGTATGTGTATTTGAGCTCCTAGTGACATATGTATATGTCCCCCTCCCCTAAAAACAGAGAAAAAAGTAAGAAAGGCTTTATTGGCCTGGAACAGTGTCATTCCTTTCTCCTCACAGTTAATGACAAGAATCCTTCGGCAGAGTCAATTGCACAACCGAGTGTGCACAGTGTATGAGAGACGTCTCACCCCGGCCTGAGACCTGGCTCGGTGCCACACAGGGGGTTAGAATGACATGTATCCACAGCAGGAGGCCATGGGATGAGCTGTCAGCTAATGATCTCCTGCTTTGTTAGGAGCAGCTCAAATATGAGAATGAGCTGCTCAGGGTCAAGGGGAGCTGCTCAAACCTTCTTAAAGATAACAAAGGATAGTAGGGATGGGTGGTGGGAATGCTTACCTTGGTTGCTCGGTGTTTTGGTGCTGGTTTTGGTTTCAGAGCAGGGGGAGAGATACTGGGGTGTTTGCTTAGTATGGCAAGGTGAAGGGTTTCTGACCTGACAAGGGGGTCAATGGGGACTCGGGACGTGAGGGGATAACTGGTTCACATACTGCATGGGCGTCTTAAATAAGGCATAGGGAGTGGAGGGAGTATTGGACCGTGGGAGGAAACACCCACACACTAGTATATATTATAAACACAGGGAAAAGCGAAGGACTCAATTCTCATACACAGCAATTGTATTCATGATTCACGACTCTGGAAAGCTCTGCATAAACAAAACAATCTCTCGTTTAAGATATCTTTATTTGTATTTAAGTTCCATACGGTACATATACACAAATCCTTCGGCATTTGATATTTGATGTCTATCTATTTCTATACCATTCACTGCATTCCATCCTAACACCACCCCTCTTTACTCACTGCTGAGGATGTCTGCCGTGGTATAGGCAGTGGCAACACTGTGTACAGAAGTGGCAGATTGAGTGGAACCGAGCAGTTCTGAGCTGCTCACCCCGACAGACGGTGATGAATCATAGTGTTGACGCCGACACTTTTACACTCATCATGTCGTGCGGCGACGGCGGCTTGTTCTGCGGGCTTTCTAACTCTGTTTGAGTTGCTCCTTTGGTGGCTCTGAGCAGCTCGGTGAGCAGCTCACGGAGGCCATAATAAATGACGATACATGCGCGCCTGTTGACCCAGGCGGCGCGGGACGTCGCTGCGGCGCGTTGTCCTAACACGGGCAGGGGAGAGTTGTCCCGCGGGCGGCGAGCAACTCTGGGAGCAGATCAGCGGATGGGGTGAGCTGGGCAAACAGCTCGCCCCCATTGGCAGGTCATGCACGCGTCTCCACACTCCGGGGGAGGCTCTCCAGTTAGTCCTCCAGCGCTCCTTGCGCCTCCTTACACGGGCGGGTTAGGAGCGCACCGGGGCCACCACTACCACTGCTGTGCAGATAATTAATCATTTGACCCATGGCCGCGCCCCGGTCATCAAGCGTCCTCCTGCACCGTTCAAGCATCCCACCCCGACTCCCGTGTCCCGCTCACGCCGCCCGCCACGCCCAGGTCACGTGCCCCCGATCGCTCCCACAAGCCGCGCATGCACCAATCGAGCGGAAACGGAAGTAGAATGTAAACAGCGGGTGGCGGGTTGGAGTGTGGTGCGGGCGGGGATAATGAAGCCGGGTCGGGCGCCGAATGAGCGGCGCGCACCACGCATAGTGTCAAAGGGCTCATCTCGGGGCGCGGCAGGCGGATTGGTCAGCCGACACCAAATGGCACGTTTACACCCGGCTGACTGACCACCCAACCTGCCTCCCGTTTTAACCCTTTACAGGCTGTCTACTGCTTTAATATTACTATGTATTCATATCTTGGTCGTCATGATGCATAAGTGCAGCCTATAGCGGGTGCACTTGCAAGGGCTGCGTTCATGCATCATGATGACAAATGGCACAATGCTTTAAAACACTGACTATGCGGACTTTAAATAGTCAAGGCAACAACTTTCTGTCCCCACACCAATAGGGAGATGGAGGCTGGGATTCGGGACTTAGATAGGGTGGATGGGTGGGGTTGAAAGTTTTTCTCCCTGCCCTAGTACGTGTATCCATGTCGCGTATCACTGCCTATAATAGTAAAGGCACATACTATCACCTGCCAGCCGAACTGCCCACGCCAACCCACCATGTCCCATCAATGAGATGCTGTATTTTCTCCTCTGTGCTCGATACATTCCATTTCTTACAATGCTATCAAGACCTATGGAGGTGTCTGCTCTCCATATCATTATCTACTGCGCATCCGAATAATAAGCAAGGGTGACGTTAGATACCCCTCGTATGTACATGTAATAGTAACAATGGTAGAGTGACTGATGCCCTATGCCTGTTGTGGCTATTTTGACATACTCGTAGGGTATCTACTACATAACCACAACAGACTCAGGCCACCAGCCACTATACTACATGTACTGTTATCATAACATAACTCAATTACGAGGGGGTATCTACGATATGTCATCAGTTGTGTGAGTAGTACATGAAATTGAACCTTTCTACATGTTACTAGCTACATGAGTACTATGCAAATAGATTGACGCTGGTTATGCGAGGGTAACCATTGTATATCTGTTTTAAACCACAGAGATCTGTAAGGTTATGTGAGGGTATGTTCGGTTAAACCTTGGTTATGTGAGGGTATACAATATAACCAAGGTGTGAACTCCTTTGTCCTACCCTTCCACCGTGGTTTAATTCCACCAGCCAGTCTGTCGTGGTTAGAATGACATACCCAAAGATCCTCGTGGTCTAACATGACGAAGATGTGAACTCCTTTGTCTTGCCTCTCTGCTGTGGTTTAAACGATATTGGACCTTTCTACATGTGTCCAGTTGTTTGAGTAGTATATGAAATTGAACTTTTCCATATGTTACTAGTTTCATGAGTAGTGTATGAATTTGAACCTTTGTAATGTATATGTTACAGTGTACTAGTTTCACGAGTAGTATATGAAATTGAACCTTTGTATATGTTACTAGTTTCATGAGGAGTATATGAAACTGAACCTCTCTAGGCTATGACCAGTTCTGTATACTAAATTATTCAATAACCCGCTTCCTTCCAAACTCCTGTCTTTTCACCCCTTTAAAACCCTCCTTTACAATACATGAATACCCCTGTCCACACCACAACATAATGCTTTTGAGCACCAACATCAGACCCATGGCCTGCCATGACCTTCCGCCCACCCTGCCCTCGGGCATATCTTACATAAGCCCCTGCTGGGATTTACATAGTTAGAGCAACTCAATTTCCAACCCATTAGATATCATTCAGCGCCTCGAGCTGCTCAGTAGCTGCTCGTTGTGGGGACGTCTATGACGCCTGATTGTTCGTCTATTGACAAGTGAGTGACAGAAAGGGTGCTGGGTAACCAGTGTCTACTAGATTGTAATTTTGGATTCCAAAAGATACAATCTATTTTACTCCTGGTCTGCCAAGATTGAATCTGTATAGTTGGTGTTGCAAAATATGTTTAATTCAATCACAGAGCCAGTAGATCACATAGAGGTAGTGATATGTTTAAGTGTTGGAAGAAGTAATGTACGTTATTTTCTGATATCATAATATCTAGTGTGCCAGGGTATCAATGGGTTCACAGACTCACATATTCAACTCTGCGTGGAAGCAGCCTGTCTATTATATTCAGAATATATCAAGTCGTAAATTAGATTACCACATCGGCGTTATTAGCACCAGCTAATGGCCTTCTCTCAGGGTCGTATTTACCCCCTCTCATGTGCGTCAGTTGCAGCGCCCTAACCCACCGGGGACCACACAAAAGGGGCACATGACGACCCAATCTTGATTTGATCCGTGCAGCCTATTGACAGTTGGAGGCGAGTTAAAAACACGCTATCGTTCTCCGCCAACCCGTGGAGCTGCTCAACTGACAATGGAGTCTGAGCAGCCCAGTGAATCCTCCTACCCACCCCACCCAACCCCCCTCCAACCCCGAGTTAACCCTTTACAGGTGGCATAGTGCATGAATGCAGTATACCCTTTGTCGCTATGATGCACGAATGCAGCCCTGGCGAGTAACTCATAAGTGTTACATCCAAGCATCATGCCGACCATCCAGGTTTGATGATGCACCCCGAATGGTCGGTATGATGCATAAATAAGTCGTGGCGAGCTACTCGCCTGGGCTAAATTCATGCATCGTGCCGACCATTAAAGGAGTATGTGGTCTTTAACAGGTTAATAGATTGATACTCGTGTCGCCCAGCTGACCCCGTACTGCGGGGGTCAGGGGGTGGATCCCACGTTACATGATCAAACTTGCGGTTGTCCTTTCACCGGAAGCACGTCCACTGCGCAGGCGCAACTGACAAAAGCCCGACGGGTGGCACTGCACGCGCACGCGCGGCGCGGGGCATCACGGGAATTTTAGAGGCCTCCCGGGATCGCGCAGTGCGCGGGAGAGATTTCTTTCTCCTTCCGGTCTCGCGGGAATAGCGCGGCTCAGCAGGAGAGAGAGAGAGAGAGAGTGTGTGTGTGGTGGGGGTGGGGGTGGTGAAGCATGGATTGTTCTCGAGTTTCAGAGAGATGGAGTTATTTCATGTCGGGGAGAAGGCGTGCGAAACGGACGCCTCAATCCACCCCTTCTAGGACAACGCGAGCGGTCAAGCAACGCCATTGTATGCGCGACCTCCGGTGCGTTCACGATAACGTTGACGCTACTTTATCAGTAACCCCCCCCCCCCCCCCGACCCAATCCTTCCAGCACCCTTCTCATGACCACGTGACAAAAGACGAGCCTGAGGCTACATTGTCAGACTCTCGCGCCGACGAGATTCACAACTCTCGTGGCGAGCAAACAGTTGCGCCCGTTTCAATTATCATCTGCCGTGTATCCAAATTAAGCCAATTGTGCCGATTACCGGCCAAATCGGCATATGACAATGAAAAGGCCCGCCTCGTTAATTGTCCGCTAATTGTAATTAAGCCCCGGACCGGCTGGTGCAGTCCCTATCGCTCAATGCTGAAATTAGTCGACCCTAGAAGACAGGCAGTCAGTTTATTCAATATCCTTTAGATCAGCATCGTTGGCGGCACGGTGCTGCGGGGAAAGTCTGTGAAATTGAACTAATTTAGCGCTGGTCACGGAGCTCTGAAGCCGGTTTAGGGACGACGGTGTAGACTTGGGTGGGAGGGTGTGGACGAGAGGAGCAGGGTTGGGGGTATATACTGGGGTGGAGGAGCATGAGGGATGGTACATGACTATGCTAGTATGTAGGTACTGCACCCGGGGTACTGCAGAACATGTTGGATTGTATAAGGGACGAAGAGACAGAAGGTGGAGGGAGAGATATAGATGTCAGACAACCCAAAGAGAGAGAGACAGACAGAGAGAGACAGAGACAGAGACAGACAGACGGACCTACAGACAGACAGACAGAGATAGAGACAGAGATACCGACAGACAAAGGCAGAAGCGATAGGGCTAGAGACATTATGGGCAGCTAGGCATACAGACAGACAGAGAGGGATACCGAGAGAGACAGAGAGATACATAGCAGAGCGAGTGAGAGATAGAACCATGCAAATATATAACCATGCAAATGTCAAATACTACATTGTACATGTACTTTCTTTTTTCATTCCCAGAATATACTGTCATTATAACTACAGCCTATATTGCCACTTATTCAATGAATTCCATTAAAAATATGTGGGTATATACAAAGTTCTACAAGTCAAGATACACTACATGAATTATATTTCTATATTCAGACAATAATCTAAGAACCATCAAATGAATAAATAATCATCATACCCGTATAAGAGTATTGAATGTCTACTTATTATGCAACGCATTGGCAACCATTCACAGAAGATGCTGTTGAATGAGGCTGACACAGTCCTTGACAAAGGCTCACAAACGTGCGCAACATGCAACCCAAACGGTCAAGACAGATTAGCGTATTCAAGACATCACTAGGTGAGGTTTCTTTGTTTCAACTCCCATTTTCTCAGCATGCATAACATGGACAATTTTATCGATTTCTTGTTATACATACATCTGTACATATAATTGCACCATACGGGATATTTGTGAGGTCTAACGTTTACAAATAAGGTGTGAAATCCCCAAGGCTAATCGACATCAAAGTGAAACTGCTATTATAATGTATCTCTATAATTATGTTCATTGATGATAATAATATATTGATACTACTTTAATGTGAACAGAGTGTTTTCTGTCAAGCATCATTATCCCCAATGGTAAATTTGTCACGGCAAAAGGAAATACACAGTTGCAGGATGTTATACGTACCTTGTAGAAAGCTCGGCTTCTCAATACACACATTTATTCTCACTCTTAAGTATTAACAATAAAACGCGTCTTTTAATCAACCCAGTGACCATTGTTGAGGACACCACAAAGACATCCCTCCCCTCCCACCTCCTGCTTTGAAGCCTCTACCATCTCAGTCTCCACAGTTACAAGGCATCACGCGAACAGCCCACCTTTAACGGAGGTGAGCCTCCACTCGGGACAACTGCAGCCTATGAACCTTACATAACACCAGCATAGGATCAAGGCCTGTGCCGGGATTGCCCGCCAGCTAGTAGACTCGGGATGAGGGGAGGGTGGGTGGGGGAGGTTGTCTCTGTTCCATAAGGGACTGGTGGGGGTGCCAGGACCCCCTAATGTGAATCCCCAGCTTAACTGTCACGCATAGGGGACTGAGGGAGTTGGGAGGATGGCGGGGGCTGGCTGCAGACGGGAAACCACTGTAGTAGTCATCATGCGCCCCTACAACCACCCTACGCCGCACAGTAGCAGTGAGCAGCTGATTGAGCAGCTAGGGAGTGGCTCACTGAGCAGAACAGACAGGCAGGCCTCACTGTGTATTGCTTAAAGAATGCTCTGGACTGCTTTAAGGCTTTAATCCCCTTCCCGCATGTCCCGATGGGTGTGTATTGTTGGACACATTCCTTGGTTGGTGTGTACGTGCTTTAAATAAGTATAGGTTCATACCAATGTGTATGCACCATATAATAAGGCAGAGGCATCAGTGAACTGATTTATATCTACAGTTAACAGATGCAACTAATTAGTGTACGTACACAGCATAATCTACTGTAGGTCAGCCCTTCTCCAGTTAAGAGTAGGCACACGGTATACATTGTTAATAGTTAATGTAGATGAGCAGTAGAATCTACTGTACCTTTACTGCATATACTAGGGTATAAGTGCACATGAGCAGTAGAATCTACTGCTAGTTTACAGTAGAAATTATGATATCTTTGAGTTCACTATTTACAGTGTCGAATATACTGCAGTTCTGCTTTAAAACTATAAAACATGTAGATGTCATTGGGTGTAGCAATGTATCTGCAATTACCATTTACACTGTTGATCTGAAAAGTGAATGTTTGGTATATATACACGTATTACAGTAGAAATTATGATATCTTTGAGTTCACTATTTACAGTGTAGAATATACTGCAGTTCTGCTTTAAAACTATAATACATGTAGATGTTATTGTGTGTAGCAATGTATCTACAATTACCATTTACACTGTTGATCTGAAAAGTGAATGTTTGGTATATATACACGCATTACTATATGCAATGTACATTATATAGTATGCGGTGACATGCTATTTGAATAAACATGATTATGAACGGTTTAGTCGTGTGAGCACGTGAGTTCTAATTTTGCCTGTTTGGTAGGTTTAATTTAAGACATCATTTCCAGACAAGTATCAATATATAGAACGCATGGGAATTTGATGAATGCATTTAAGCTGCTTTTTTGCAATAGACTTTAACAGCCCCTCCCTCCTCCTTCTCCTCTCTGGTATGCAACATCATCATTATCAGGGCAGCCGTGTATAAACCATTTATTAAATTATATCCATACACCGATACTCAGGTAGCTAGAGCATCCGCCAAATTACCACCACAAGGTGAGCGTTAAATGAGGCATACCAGTTGGGCACGCACCAGTAATGATGGCCCCAGACATTACGTGGCCTGCCTGGAGTTCACACCAGGGCCTGATACCAGACCAAGGCACCAGGTGTCAAACCAGAGGGCAGGCGCCTGCTCCAAGGTCAGGTAGGATCAGGGAGGCGCCCTGGAGAGGCTGAGGGATGGGTGGGTATTAAGGCCTTACCTGTGAAGTCCCCAGGTGGGCAGGGGGAGGCCCTCTCACCTCAGGGTATGGCACTTTGGCGGCTGGGATTGAGTGTGTTTGAAGGAGCCGTATCAATGGTAGAGGGCGGGAGGACGCACCACGGGTGGTCGCCCCGCCGATTAGGTCCGTACCCCGCCCCCAGGGGGCGTATTGGTTTCTCCACCGCCAGAGGGCAGCGTTTGGGAATGAGTGAAGAATGGAGGCGGGCAGGGGAGGGCAGCAACAGAGTCGTGTGGCTGGTGGAAGCCCTTGGGGGATGGACAAGGGGTAAGGAGTGACTGAGTAAGAGCCTTGGTGCCCTTAAGGGTTATGTAGGCAAGAGAGCCAAACAACACTGGAACAAAAGCATGGTGAGTGACAGACACCTGAAAGGCGTTTGAGGAAGTAGGAAGAGAGGCAGTCATGGGTGGAATAGTCGGGTATCAAACAAGTGTCAGCAGTCTGACAGTATAGCTGTCTGTTTGCTAGAGTCAGTGAGGACTGCAGACTAGCAGGCGGTATATAGAATTAAGAATATCCCATTGTTGTCTTGCTGAATCTCCATAGGACGAGTGCTAAGGAAAATGAATAAGGTTGCTGCCCGTTGCTGAGGATGGGGGAGCTCTGTTCGTGGGCCGACCGGCTCACGGTCTCAGGTGCATGGTCAGTTAAGAGTACCTAATAAGGCCATGCTCTTTGTCCAGCCGCCAGTCGATGGCATTGTCTTCAGGACAGCCACCCGCAGAGAGCTGGAGCCGGTTCCCGTGGCGCCCGACGCTGCTAGTGAGGCCATTGAGGATGAGGGTGAGGAGAGGAAGGTGAGCGTGGGGCATGCTGGGACACTGGCGGCACCCCTATAAGGCCGCAGCAGCCTCTCACTGTTCACCCTTTAAAGGCTGCATACTGCTGTAGTTGTGTTATGCCCTTTGCCGTCATGATGCATGAATGCATCCCTCGGGAGTAACTCGCCAGGGCTGCATTCAAGCCTCATGGCGATTCCATGAGGTTGATACACTCCCACTTATGAATGCAGCTCTGGTGAGTAGACTCACCAGGGATGCATTCATCCATCATGGCGATAAAGGGCATATCATATTAAAGAACTATGTGGCCTTTAAAGGGTTAACGTCTGGTGGGAACACTACGTCCCACCTGAATACGTCCCTCACCCTGCAGCGACCAAGTCGACGACACTGGGCACTGGGCGGGGCGGGAGGTCCTCACGTAGTGTGTCGCCCACCCGCGAGGGGCGTCGCATGCGGGACCTGCGCAGACAGGCTGCGCGCGGGGGGTGCCGAGTGGCGGCGCCACAAGTCCTAGGACGGAGGCCGCCATTTTGCTGCGTTCCCTTGATGTGCGCACGGCTCTGACAGGAAACTGAGAGCGTCCCGGTAGGGGGTGCTGCAGTCGCCAACCGTGGGAACAGGTATAGGGGTAGTACCTAATTGATGCTTTCATTACTATGTTCTTACGGAGGATGGGGATTTAGGTACCTCATTCACCGTCTTAGACTGGTTCACAACAAGTCCTCATATAAAGTCGGTACCCTAAAGGTCCCCTAGCCTAAGGCAATGGGGTAAACTGATACACCAATTACAATTAAACTGTTAAAGCTAGCCCCTCCTCTGACTCACACGTGTAACACATTCCACTTCCTTTTCACCAGGTAGAATTATACGCAAGAATATGATAAACAGATGTATGTTATTAGTACTCTATTTCAAAGAATGTTAATTTGTAAACACATTTCAAAATACGTGCATGTGCTACGATTGTATTGCAAGTAGTATACGTAGTTGGGGATTGTTCAACGGGTAAGTAAAAAGGGGAGCCATGCTTTTGATTTTGATATTGCAGGAGGTTTCTGCTGTTTTTACCTCCAGCCCCCTCAGCTATGTCCTTGATTTGATATCATAGGTTATTAAACGGTAATGTACTTTTATGTGTAGCATTGCATTAGTGACTGGAATACAGGGAATGAGCTGCCCAACTTTAAACGGTATAGAGGCAGGGGTGGGGTGTAGACTTATAACTGTTGTTGTTGTTCCTCCATATTTAATTCATTTCGAGGCCACAATCAGTGCTCCTCCTGTCTACCCAAGGTTACGTCAGCTCCAGCATATTCGCCCCCTCCCTCCCACCTCTCAACCCCGAGATAACCCCTAATCTAATCTACCAACTCGCACATGAAGTGCCGAGACCCCAGCCCGCCCCCACACCGTATGTGTCTCCGGCTGCAAAGCCAGCCATTACCAACCCTTTAATGCAATTTACAACTAATGATCAGTTTTGTTCTGGCAAGCTGCCGACCAATCAGCACTCGGCGGCCCATTCAATGCGGACCTAATGCGCCGTGTGATCCCGCAGTGACGAGTGTGATTTGCGCCCATTGGTCGCCTACGTCTAACCTGATTACGTCATGGCTCTGTGACGTAAGAGGAAAACGTCGCTTCGTCCCCTTTGTGTTGGCGAATCAGCGGCTCGCACTCGAATCGATTCTGTTGTGGAGGGAGTTCCCTTTTGGTGGGGTGAGTTATTAATTTAGATGAATTCAGCGGCGTCGGCACTCCCGGGTCTCTAGCCGGCGACGTGCCTATCTTTGCACCAGGAGGTGTATCAATGACGTCATTGCGTAACGCTGGCGTAACGCACGTGCTAAATGGCGCCTTAATGAAGTGCATTGTGCGAATGTCGTCTGCTTCCAAGTGAGCACCCACGCCCAATATGGCGGCCTTGGACCGGCTGGCGCCAAAGCGAGTTACCAAGACTTCGTTAGGTGCGGGCGGAGGTTGTGTCTGAATACAGCTATAGGGCGGATCGATAGGAGCTATAGTGAGGGTTATAGATCCACATAGAGGTGTGCCTGTGTGTGTGTGTGTGAGTGTGTGTGGGGGGGGGGGGGGGGTGAAGCAGCAGGGCAGTAGCCTCCTATGTCTTCTATACAAGGCAATATGTACAATTGCTTCAGTCCATGTAGAATGCGTGGGTGTTGTTTTTCCACTGAAGATATGTAATTTTAAGGTACAAATGTTATCTTATTGCATGTATACGATGTATATAGTAACTTTCTGAATTCTAGTATATGTGGTATCAAACATTTCAATATTTCAACTGCAGTCAATTGATACACACCATAGCCATGCATAGGCTACCCCAATCGCAGTTCCCACCATTAGTATCGCAAATATAGAGGGATACTGAAGGTCATCTTCAAATGAGAGCCGCTGTACCATTTGGCTTGAACTCTTAGCCCATGAGAACCACTGACCATAAGTTACTGAACCCAACTCTATAGAAAAGCTCCACACTAACCCCACAGACGCCCCACCCCCTCCTCCTCTCAGCAGCCCCGCCCATGCTATACACTACCCTTGTTCACCCCCACTCAGCCATTGTCCGACGCTGGTGTCCGGCGTTAATCCCGCCATTGTGAACCAACAAGCAATGCACCAGCGGCCGGAAGTGGAGCTGGGTGGGGCTGTGGTCAGGGATCGACACCCGACAAAGGCTGACCACCCAGGAGGAGGTCAGAGACGCCGGTCACCAGCAAAACTAATTAGCATAACACTACTGCGCCTGAGGTGGTGGACAAGGGAGAAACAAAAGGGTTGATGCCACTTTGCTTAGTTATTAGAGGTCGATGCTTAGCCCTTTAAGGACCGCATAATGTTTTATTACACTATGCAATTAGTTATGTAGTCATGATGCATTCAGGAATGCAGCCATGGTGAGTCTCCTCACCAGGGCTGCATTCATGCATCAAGCGGACACTTTTGGAGTGATGCCCTGCTGAGTCCGCATGATGCATGAATGCAGCACGATGAGTAGACTCGCCACGGCTGCATTCATGCATAATGGCGACAAGGGTTGGTAGAATATACCAGCAGCGTACATGTAATACACGACCTATTACCACAGCGTTAAAGGGTGTCCACAGTATGGAGAACATGTAGCCTTTAAAAAAATCCTTATAGCTATAATAGGTAAGTATAGGTGCAATTTCAAGCTTCACTAGTGGAGGAACTCGAGATATAAAGACATTCCTTATGCTATTCTCCTCAGAATTTGAATTCAATGATAATATTATTGTTCACCATTATTTCTATATTCAACTTTTTGCTTTGGAGTGCAGTGCGTCAGCATGATAAGTCGATTTTGATACATACATGTATGTATCTAGTCTGTGCGTGTTTATCAACATTACCCCCACCTTTAACAGGTACACCAGTTGTAATATCATGGTGTTTCCAACACTCTAGATCTACCATCAATAAAACCGATGAAATATGATGTTTTCACCTATTTATCATAATTAATTTCTAACACCAAACACACATTTCGACTATAGATATGCAATGTGTCCCATTCGTAATGTCATCTCTTTGTATTTACATATAATATGGTGCGTTACCTTTCCTTTTACGGGGAGTTTTAGTCGTGTCAACCATCTGTTTTCCACTGAATATCCCTGCCGGCGTTGAAAGTGAAATTTAAAAAGCCATTCAAGTAGTGATATAACATGTTTTGAAAGACATTATAGCACGGCTATCCTTTCTTCATCAGTCAATGCGTTACCAGCATCACCTGCGAAGCATGTTAGCCGATACAATGGACCAGTATCCAAATACATTCCGTAATGGAGGAAAGTCAATTTTAGTGCGAGGTCTTTGTTGCAGAAATAAACTGCCTCTTGAATTAAATTTGACTGTGTCTGGTTTTGTATGATATTTGTCAAAAAAGTACTTGTAGAAATTTGTTTTAACATGTCCCATATTTACTTAATGGTACATTTTGGATAGACATACACATTTTGGGAAAATAAACAATGGCATCATTAAATTGTCATCTGTGCTTTTCTTTTTAACATCATGCACGAACACGGCTCTTATTAAATGCAACTCCTGTATCTCCCCCACCCTTAAATGTGCTATAATTAAACCTTAAGGGGCCTGAGAAGAAAGGCAGGAGCAGTAATTAAGGGTATTTTCCCAGCGCCAGTCCATGCGCATAACTGCACGCCGACGTTTAGCAGTATACCCCGACCAGGTGGTACCCCGCGTATTGGAGGCATTGTCAGGGCACAGTTTGGGACGCTGTGACGTCACCAATAGTCATAATTAACCCTTCTTACCTACAGACACCCCCAACAGGTGGGACACTAGCCACCAGGGTGATAATGAGCCGGAAAACATGGCCGGAAAAGCCTCCAAAAGGCCCATCTGGACACTTTAGGGAGGGAACTGACAGTTATACCTAATGTGCATGTTATCACTGCGGCTGTCGTAATGGTATATAACGGTGGTGAAATTATCGCGTGCAGCTCTTTAAAAAGGAAAGGTTGACAGGTTATGTGTGGAATCAAACTGTATATATCACGGCTGGTTTCCAGCTGTAGAGTGGTGTGTCATATACAACCGTTATTTCCATATATAATACTATGGGAAACCATTTCACCTGGTTTGATTTTAATGGAAATTGTACTGAATTTGAAATAAATGGACATTTTTACAAACCACATTGGCATAGTTTGAACATTGGTTCATTTCCATGTGTACATACATGTAATATTATATGATAGGCCTATGTATTATGGTGAGTTTCACCTGTCTTAAGAATTCACATTGTTTCAGGAACAGAAAATGCAACCAGGTACATAACTGACAAGCGGAAAATTACCTCGTGTGATAAATGGCCAGCTTGTACCGTAAATAAATGCTCCCAAAAACAATTCTTAGGCTTTTTATTTTATGTTTATTAGTTCATAGTGGTGTACTTGCGTAGCAGAGTGTATATTTTATTGCCATATAACCTATCCTTCCTTACAATAGTACACGGTAATTTGACACACTGAATGATGGAATGGCCCAATGTGCCTCGTTGAATGACACATTATACCAGAAAGTGTCCCCTTTCTGGCACCTAGCTATGGGGGAATGCCACACACAGCCGTGAGAAACTAAATACGTTTCACTGCAAGAGTAATAGTCTGCACTTCAAAGCTGGCACTCAGAAAAGGGCACACATGCCCAAGTATGTAATTTTCAACTACTTTGTGTAAGGATACTATAGAATTAACCCAGACCCTTTGCCTTCAAAGTGACACTGAACATGATCTTACATGTAGGCCTACATGTGTATTAATAATCAAGATGTCATGCAACAAATCTGACAGCCCGAATGTAGACCTATATATACATGTGTATATACCAAAATGGCGATTAACAACCAGTAGTCACCCATTATCTTAAGCTCTAGAACCAACAAGGGGCTTCATGAAAGATCCAGTGATAATTAGGGTTGTAATATCCTACATAGCAACCAAAATAGATGGGTAGTAAAAGGTCCAAAAGGAACCATGTGGCCAAACCATGAGTTTTTTTTTAGTGTATCGGGCAATAAAATCAAATTTGAGCAACATGAGAGGGAATGGAGTAGACAGGGAGTGGAGTATGCTATTTGTGAAAATCCTAACCAATTTTTTAAGGACATTTATTTCGGAGCCCAATCATCGGACGTACTAACTTTAACATAGCTGACATGGTGTGGTCAGTATAGTATGCAGGTCACACCTGGTTGTGTCAAAGGTGGACAAATCACGTCGGCCAAGTGTCCAGTCCATTCTCCTCTCATCAGGAGCCGGCCATAACCTTGTTCCACCCTCACCTGTCCCGTCAAAAGACATCCCTAACCCGATCTCGGCCCGCCGCCCTACCCGCCGCCTAAACCAGTTTCCACTTCCCGTCCAGACCGGAAGTGCCGGTATTATCGCCCGGGTGGAGACCCCTGGCGGATCGCGTGCACACCACGCGTTGACCTTGACCCCAAGTGTATGCGGCGCCTGCGCATGGTGCTTCTCTGGGATTGTGGGGACATTTTTCTTTCACAACTTACCATGCTGAACTCTGTATTGCCCTCATGACCCCCACAAGCCTTGTCTTGCTACCAGTGCCTGCCACATACTGCTGTAACAGGTCAACATAACGAGGGCCGCCATCTTGTCCCCCTGCTTTTACTGGCCCAGTTCGTATAAGGGTTCGTATAATAGAAACAGTTAGACCCACCTCCCCACTATAAGGCCCAGAGAATCAGTGCTCACTCCACTTTGATTCTTTGTGTAGGGGCAGCAAGAGTTGAACATTCAAGTAAGTACTTTTTGTTATTGTTATTATGCCGTTGTTACATAGCGCTGCTGTCGATCCAGTACACCCTTATATATCCCCACTGCCTACACCCACACTTGCCTCCGCCTAGGCCCACCTCTCATGCAAGCCTTTCTCGGGGCCCGCCCGCTAATCTATTTTATTCCCGCCAGGGGCGTGACAGATTCTGCCCGACCGTGGCAGGAATGGGTGTAAGGAAAACACGGAGACGCGGTTCCTCGACGGAACGGCTCGCGTGCGTCAGGCGCTGGAGAATTCCTCCAGGAGGGGGAGGGCTCCAGGGTTCAGAGAAGTGGGCAGCGCCACTGATGGGAAAGAAAACGACCCTGTGTTATCTCTAAGGCGTTTAATTCTCCCCCTCCCCTGCCTGTCCAATGACTATATCGGCACCCCGCAGTACCGTACAGGCGATACCCATTCACTCTACCCATGCAACAACAGTATAAGACAAGTGGCCGAGTGCCCTTCTTGTTCATGCCTATACTGCGGGATACTCATTCTACATTGTCAATAGTTAGTGTTCAGGAGCATTATAATCAACTGTAAGTATATACTACCTTGTAGTAGTGAACATTGACAGTAAAATCTACAGCAAATTTATAGTATAATCTACCGTAGATTTACAGTAGAAAAGATGGTATTTTGGGTTAACTATTTACAGTGTAGAAACTACTCTCAGTGCACCAAATATCACCCTTTACTTCTTCATGGACTGCTCACCCCTTTCAGTCCCTTTACTCCCATGCACTGCAGACCTGGACATTCCGTCTGGACGCAACATTCTACTGCTCTAATCCCACTTCTGTAATGCTCTGGGGTTTTATTTTTATTCACCAGAAGCTGCCTGGCCACCATATCCCTCATTATGTCCTTACCGATCCTTCCACATCCCCGAAATAGTAAAAACCGTAATATAAATACACACCATTTCCAATCCCTACCTCTCCCGCATAGGGAAAATTGGGGACAGAGGGTCCTGTGCCCCAATCAGAACTAAAGGTGTCTCAGCTGCTTCTTTTCTACACAATCCAATACATGAGCGTGTATATAATTATGATACATCATATACATAAAAGCCTATATTTAAAGTCCTCCTGGGGTCACCCCATTGAAGATTTGCTTCCTACGGCTCTGTGCGAGTTGTATAAGTAATGGATGGACTATGGTTATGAAAGGGTAACTAAAAAAACAGTAAACTGGCTCTATAAGGGTGCCTGCCACTCTACAGTAGCTATATTTAACCTAGTCTATCTGTTTTAAACCACAGCTGTAGGGCTATGTGAGGGGGCTAAGACAAATGATTCACATCTTGGTTATTTCACAGACCCTCACATAAACAAGGTTTAAGTCAGATACTCTACACCTGTACAATCCTGTACAGGGGTATGCCACATAACCACTGCCCTCTGGTCATCGACTCGGTGTTATTTACTATACATCGTCTCGACCTGGTGGGGAAGTGGTTATATGGCATATCCCTAGAGGTGTAGGGTAACCAAGGTGTGAATTCATATGTTTTGCCCCTCCACTGTGGTTTAACCACGACCAGCCACGGTGTATATGGCTACCCAACAGGAAAAGACAATTAAGAGGGGAAGGAGGGTGACAGTATAGAGTGTTAGAGCTAGACGCGTGCAGTGGCAGAAAGAGAGTCTGAAGGTGGCCCTGAGATGGGGTTAAGAAGGTGGTGAGGGGTAACAGGAGGGTTTCACCCTGCACCCCCAGATGGCGTGTCAAATGTGTAGACAAGGCTGGGTCTCATAAGGTGACAGCCAATCAGCGGCAAGTGGCTTCATTTTTAGTGGCTTGCCGCCGTTGGAAGCCCGCCTCAGCTTCCTTCTCACGTCACCGGGCTTAAACCTTTAGGGACCGTAAAGTGCTTTAATGAACCATTCCCTTGGTTGGGAGGATGCATGCATGTAGCCATGGTAAGTCTATTCGCCAGTGCTGATGAATTCAAGCACAATGCCGTCCATTCGGGCGTGTTTCAACTCCATAGGGTCAGCACGATGCTTGAATGTAGCCCTGGCGGGTTACTCGCCAGGGCTGCATCCATGCATCTTGACGAGTAAGGGAATATCCCACTGAAGTATTATGCTGTATTTAAAGCCTTAATGGGGTCTTAATACGGCCCGAATACAGGATGACATCCTCTTGACACCGTACTGTGCAAACCAAAGAGGCTGAGATGACGCTGTGATTGGCTTCGAAAGGTTTTTGAGAATTCTTAATACACACTTCATTTGAAATCGTATTTATTATAAGGGGATGGTTTTATAAATATGTAAATGGCCGTTGAATATGGGTTGTTGGAAATATTGCACAATATATTATAATATCGTGATCGTGATGCTAATACTTTGCCATATATGATATCACCTGAAAACCGTATGATATTAAACTACTTATTTCTAAATAAATACGTACCCTCAAAATTTGAAATATAGGGCACGATGTATCATTAGCGTGATACTGATATTTTATCATTACACGATACCAGCCGAAATTGATTATTTATTATTTTTAATACCCTCAAACCTCGTTGCTTAATTTAACTTGTCCCTGTACAGTGTCTGTATACACTAGCCTTTGTACTGCACTCTGTTAATGGCGGACCTGTTCCTGGTACATGATATATACAGACATAGATAATTATACGTATAATATACAGCACCGCCATACACCGTTATATTCATATGTAATTTACAGATGTTTTCAGATGGAACGTCCCACGGTTTACCAACACCACCACAGCTTTCTAAACACCAAAATGTCAGTGAAGGTGGGGGAGAGAGTCTGGGAACAGGCACTGGAGACATGGGGGCCAACCTCAGAATGGCCCACAGGGAACAGTATGGTTGAGATAATGTGGTAACCTCTGCCATGCTAAGTGGTGACCTCTGGAAAGTTGGAATACACACTGCTGAATAATAGAGCGCACACACAAAAGGTGCCAACACATATACTTAACAGGCTGCCACCTCCGACAGTACAGGTCAGGGCAGTGGTGGCCAGGAAATATCATATACCTGAGTGTATACATAGGTACACCTTATGACCACCCAAGTCAATGGGAATGGGGTTCTTTATGAGTGCTAATCATAGCTTTCAAAGAAAATGTTGTAAAGGAAGTGACATCAAGGCATTAGGAACATTTACTATCTGATCTTCTGATAACCCTTCTTAAGTGTGACTCTTAATAATAGTGGCAATTGACAAAAATGATTGTCCATGTCATATACTTTGGGTTATATGACAAAGAATGGATAAGAATGTACATCAGAGCCTTACAGATATAGACATGCCTATCCACTCATATTTGGAGATGATGTGCATCGATGTCACATCGTTATAATAGTATTGCATAATGAGTGCTTTTTTAAGTTGTGTGATATTATCATTAGATTGAGTATTGTAGAACTAAGCAAAAGATGAATCAATTTTCCCTATCCATCTTTTCTCATTGTCATATCCCGTTAAACCTGCAGACTAAGTTATCATATTGTTTTAAAACTCACCAAACAAAAAGTGAAAATCTTTTCCCGACATGTTTCCATTTACATAACTCGGCTAAGAGGGGGTATCTGACTTAACCTTCGGTTATGTGAGGGTATGTGAAATAACCAAGGTATGACGTCCTTTGTTTTAGCCTTCTACTGTGGGTGAGGTGATAGATGCCCTACGAGTAGCTGAGCGTATGTGAAAATAACCACGACAGACTGGCTGGTGGCCTCATAGGTTATGTGAGGGTATGTGAAATAACCAAGGTGTAAACTGTTTTGTCTCACCCCTCCATAGTGGGTTAAAGAAACTTAACCAGCCAGTCTGTCGTGCTTATTTTGATATACACTCAGTTACTCTTGGGGTATGTGTTACATAGTGGTACAGCGTATTCAGAAGGTGTGCCTATCCATTACATGTCAAAAGCATGGCATTTTAGTTTATTTACAAAGTGGTTTGATACCCCTGGATCATATCTATTGCATATTTCAATCATCATATCGAATGGTATACATGGTCACATGATCATGACAAAGCAGTTACGACCTTTCTGCACTAAGTTGGAAACCTTTTCAGTTACAACCTTTCTCTACTGAGGTATCTGAGGACAGCAATACACACATTATCAAATTGTAAGACAGTGCCACACGCCTCCCCTGACAACAGAATCCACTACACGCCCTATGTCGCATGTCACAGCAAAGGCCTACACAAGGATTGCCGCCATTTTGGCAGTGGACTAGTCTGGAAGTCGTCTGCTCGCTCCAGTTGGCAGCGACCGTCAGCTGGCGTCTGGCCAGTCACATGATCAGTGGGTCAGCCCTCCCTTCTCTCTGACAGACACCTTAACGACAGACCTGTCGTCTGCTGGGAAAATGGACAGGGATAGAGTAAAATCCCACAAAAACAGAACAACGCTCAACAAAGGTCTCTGCACTTCTCACAGTCAGGGAGTTGGTACACCCATTACGTACAGAGACATTGGACTTTGTTGGCTCCGTCTGAGGTCGTCAGTGGCCAGTTTAAGGGGAGGCGAGGGTATAGTGAAAGTGTAATGGCGTTATCTGTATGAGAATTCTTGAAGTCATTTCTCTCTGTCCTGGAAAATGAACTTTAACCCACTGTCGGTACACACATTTATCCACGCACTATCCAAATTTGCGATGCAGTCTGGTGATGCAAAGCATACAGACTTATATCGTGATTTGATCTCTCAATTCAAAATGAATTAGATGTCTATCTTCTGAGGAAATTACCTATTATTAAAGACTATTTTCATTTCATATGTCTCGATCCGACCCCAATCCTTTATGCATTATAGTTTATCAATATCTAGATTAATATTACTTTCACTGTTGTTACTAGGGGAGGTTACCCATGTAATTTACCAGGACAGAACATTGCACTGTGTGTGTATAGGTTACCACATGTATGTTTACGTTTATATGCATACACGTTTCAAAGAAAATTGTCTGCGGGAACTAAGCGATGCACGATGCCATGCGCGTCAGAAAGGGGTGGAAATAATTATATGTAGGGGAAAGCCCATGACCTGTAATTCATTTCTACAATAACTGCATAGAATTAACTTTAAATGGCATAGGACATTAATTCGATGCTGTTATAGTAGAAATGAATTACGCTCTATAGGCTTTCCCCTGGTTCTAGGACAGGTATCCCCCCAGACAGCTATCTCCTAGACATTTTCCTCCTTGGATATCTGCCCCCCCCCTAGGACATCTGCCTCCAGGGATTTCTACCTCTTGGACATCTACCCCTTGGACTTTTACCCTCTTAGGCCCACCAAAAAATTTAAAAATCTTATTTAGTACAAGGGGGGCACCCTCTAAGACATTTATATTCAATATGTTGTCTGTGGTTCAAGCAGGAATCAATATTCTGGTTCACAATTTCAAAAACTAGCGAACTGAATGACATTTACCTCCTGGTATCTAACCCCTGACATCTACCCCCTCCCTCGACATACGCTTTTTGGACATCTACCTCCTTAGACTTCCAATGGGGTGGAAGTCTTAGGGGGGAGATTCCTACGAGGTGAATGGCTAGGGACTAGGTGTCCGGGGGTAGATGTCCTGGGGTGGATAACCTGCGGGTACTTGTCCTGACACCCTGTAGATTGATAGAGTTTTTATAATGAAGGTTTGGAGGTACACCTTCCTTACATTTCTATAGTCTTAGACCTACATGTATGTAAAGGTAGTATGCTACATGTCATTCTTGTGTAGATCCCCTTCCACATTTATTCTAGTGTGACCGCAAATAGTAGCCTATATCATTAGATTCACATTACCTTAACGTCAAGATAGTTATGCATTGGAATAACCCGCTGCTAATGTTTTAAGTTCCACACGGCCAGATCTGATCTGTTTCAGAATCAACCCAAGCCTAACAAGACGGATCTTTAATTATTGTTTTGGGATGATTTAAAAACACCTGTGGACGTTGCTGACAAGGATATAACTTTAATATACTTATAGAAAGGATCTGCATCACATTGCTAGTTGTCTAAACTACCCCAGCGTAAGGAATGGCTTGCTGAGTGACTCATTAGGGTGAGGTCAAGGTAAACCTATATGGTATAGGGTCCATAGATCTGCTCCCTCCATGAAACCCTTGCCGTGCCATGTAGAGGGGTGAGTCCTTAAGCAGACAGCCTGGAGGAGGCCTCCCTCCAGGCGGCAAGAAGGCCATCAGACACCTCACAAATCTTCATCGTGTTTCGACACTCGGCCCCAAACTCAATTAGCCCGCCTGGGCCCTGCCCCAAGAAGAATCACCTTTCTTCTAATTACATTAGCAAAACATATCAATCCGGGCCGGATGACGGACGGAGGGGGCGGCGGGGGCGGCCTGGGGGCCTGCCGGGTGGCTCTAGGGGTGAGGGAGCACCCTCTGGAGGCACATCCATAACTCCTCCAGGGTCTGCTTCTACAAAGGGCACCTGGTGGCGCCGTCCCACGCCGACCTTCAGATTGGTGCCTGCTCCTGTTAGGCGGCACCTGGTCTTGGCTGGAGGCTGTCAGCTGCTGGTTTGTGCTTAACACTGGGTGATGGGTGGGGCGGGAGAGGAGGGTGTGTGGATGGTGAGATGGTGAGAGGTGCCTAGGATTTTAAACATCTTTTTGACCTATATGCCTTAAAAAATTACACAGAAATTGACCCGCGAACTTCAGCACTGATTCGCTGACCTCAGCTCGTGAACCAACAAATTGAGTCTCAAATAACTCCTTTGCACCTAAATAGGTGCACATAGGATGGTATACTAGCAATGAGCTAGTTTATGACAAGGTACTATTCCCAATTGTATGTGTTCAGAGGAAACAGATAGATACCTTGATATTGATACAATGCAGTTCCATGTATCTCATCCTTGTATTTTTGCAGTAAGTGCGATATATGAGATTACAATGTCTTCATTTTAATTGCTGATATGTGTCTTTACAATGACTTAACACGTATCTGAGGGTTGTAACATGGCCCGCATCGTTAGTGGGTGCCACATCTAGCGAACAATCAATTAAGATCATGTCCTAATCTGTAAACACCACCATGACACCACCATCAATAAAGATCATGTCCTAATATGTAAATACCACTATGACACCACCATCAATAGACACCCTGAGAAGTGCAATAGATAGCAGTTGTGTCTTGACACACATATAAATGACATGCCCGCCTATACCACCACAGGTGTAAACAATTCAAACCATGTACAACCATGCCCCTACACCACACCCTTACCTGACAAAAGCCATCAGAACAACAAAAAGCATTACTCCCTACACACACCTTCCCCATATACACCCACACCTCACATATAACCAAAACTAACACCAGGCCATCCCACCTCCTGTCTCCCTCCAGGGAGAGTGGTGCCACTCACATTGATTTCCCCTTTTCCCCCAAGAAAAAGGAGACATAAACATGGCCATAAATCACACTGCTCATTGTAATCAGCTCGCTCAAAGCTTTGAGGTGAGGGAGCTGCTCGTGGTAGGGCTGTGTGAGTCGTGTGAGCAGCTCGTGTACACAGGACTGGGCTGGAGCTTGCCAGGTGGCCTGCCAGACAAGGAGGCGACATGGTAGTGCTAGGGGGGAACTGATACAGGTATGATGGTACGCAGAAAGCAGTATTTTACAGAGGGGCTCTATGCTACGGCGGGTTGTGTGAGGGTTAGCCCTTTAGGGACCGCACAGTGCTTCAATTCAGTATGCCCCCTGATCGTCATGATACAGCATAAATGCAGGCCTGGTGATATATCGCCAGTGTTACATTCAATCATCACCATGGCCCTTCGGGAAGCTATCAGTCTCTCAGAGTTCGCATGATTACTCATCATGGCAACCAAGGGCATAACAGTTTAGAAGCACTATGCGGTCCTTAAGGGGCTACAGAAATGCCTTTAGTGTCATGTTGCCCGAGAGGATAGTAGAACGTAATGCCTACCTGTACTGCTGAAGTCCATGTAGATGTTTGTGACGGAGGGGATGAACCTATCAAGGATGATGTGTAGGCATTTAAGGACCCTGGTGTAGTTGCCTTGTCTTGTGGACTCTATAATGTTTTCCTGAATAGGTGTCAAGAGAAGTTCATGTGTTGCATTCTTGTCCATTATTTAAGCCAACCATGTTCTCCGCCAACATGTACATTATTATTATGTGCCTTGCAAAAACACATTATCTAGATAGCTAGGAAGTCCAGGAATGTGCAGTCATTAGATATTATCTTTCCCTGCCCCTCAATAAGGATATATAGAAGACACACAAAGAGACACATATACACTCAGACTAGACATCTTGTCAGGCCCCCACAGCTGCTGGTTCCCTCGATGTAGACTATAGTGTGTATAGGCCTGTTTGCCAGGCACCAGCGTCCCCTGTCCACATAGTGGTCATTAATCTGCCCTGTTTGGCCTTCTAGGCAGTCGGTGAGTAGTCCTCAGCTGGCCTCAGTGGTCAGTGAGCTGCTCGAGGAGGATCTGGCTGGGTTACTCATTGCCACACGGCCATGCAGCTATCAAGGGCATGAGTCACCCACACTGACCAAATGGACAAGACCCACACTTTAGCACTGGCTGAATTCTTATGCTGTTAGATATAGATCACGCATGCACTGAGTGTATTACTTTTATTGTGGATAATAAGCAGGTCAACTTGCCGAGAAAAGAAACCTGTAAAAGGCATGGCGTCATATCGTAGGAATTACATGTACCTAGCATCTAGTAACTGAAGTGATAATGTCTCTCAATCAGTGAACATACATTTCCATCATAGACATAGATAATATCATATTATGTCGAACATTATGTTTTTGTGAAGAAAATGTGGATTGTTCAATTATGCCTACTCGGCCTTTGTAAATTATCTCCTCCTGTCCTCGGCAATGGCGGAATAGATTCTTCGCCTACTAGTCAGTATACCGGTAAATGCACTGGTATGGACAGCAAAAGTAGTATATACAAAGTGATGTTAGGAGCAGGCAATATTTCCTACACTGATCTCATGTCTACATTAAGCTAACTTAGAATGTACCTTGTGAGTATGCACACAGTGATCACTTGCACGAAATTGCCAACTTCCAGGCTATAATACCCTGACAAAACAAACTCTTTACATAGGACGCCATGTGACAAATCCATTAAGTTAGCTTAGGAGGACCTGCTAGAGCAGGTACAGGGGTTAATGATTGGTCCAATGCATAGGGACCACGGTTTGGTGAATTGCTGTCCTATGTATGGAATTAAAGATATTTCTTCAGAGTGACTTGAAGCTAAGACTCGTGCTCATCTATCCTAGATTACAACATGTATACACATATGTTAGTTACCTACAGTTCCCCAGCTCCATTTGACACCTTACCCACCATATATATACGAGACATGCACCGCGTCCCCTCCCAAGTACAGTGAGATCTGCTCACAGTTGGCTCCTGTGGGAGGTGTGAGCTGCTCGTTAGGCCGGCGAGCAGCTCAGGGCGCGGCGCCAACTGCCGCTGCCTGCTGGGCCGCTGACCGCCCCGTATGATGGGTTTGGTCACACCTCGGCCGCCGCCCCATCCGTCTCCACCGACAGTTACGGCGCGCCGACAACTACTTTCTTTTCACCTGTCAGCCGAGTGCGGCGCGGGGCAGGGCCGGCCACTAATTACCTCACAGCCTCCGTCCTAATGACTACCAAACAAAAGAAGGGGCCTACATCTACTGCTGCTACTATACTGCTCCCTCAGCAGCACGCTCCATCCAACAGGGCGGCCAACAGTACTGTTGCTTCTATTTTATAGTGAGTATAGTGGCGCGGGGAAGGAATGTATGTCTGTATGTCACCCTATAGGCAGTGTTGGTTTGCTCTTACTTATTTCATTGGAGGATAGGTGGTCAGTAATGTGAATATTATATCATCATTTTACTAAATCGTTGGGTCATCCTTAAAGAGTGTGTACTTTTCAAGATTATTCCAAATATTTCTTTGCCTCATGTACCTGACACCCGTTTATCCCCAGTGCAGTGCTCAACTCTCATTGATTTTCCAGTTCATCTCTGGATCTCAAATTGGATACAATGTATTCCAGGTTGTAATAAAGCAACTGGATACAGTCTAAATCCATATCAGATATCTCGTTTATATACCACCCTGATAAGTATGACCCATAAGTATACCCACGTGTCCCTTATATCTCAGTTGACACACGTAACTTTTATTCTACAAATCCAAACCACAAGCCCTAGTTACAATGATGCAATGTACTGAGCCACTCGACCACTACTGCTCCCATCCTTACCACTGCCCTCTTCCCCCACGAATCTCAACACTTATTCAGTGCCATTTCAATTACAGAATGCTCCCCTAGGGAGTCACGTGGGTGCCATGGCGGCGCCAGGCTCGGGCTCACTGGAGAACAAGGTGTTTATTGGATAATTCGGCCTACATATTTTCCTAAAAGACAAATTGAAATGTCTTCTGAAGCTGCTGAGGTGTTAATTTAAACACAAAGTCGCGCCTCCGACACTCGCTTTGTCTGTTTGCTAATATTGGCTTGCCGTCACATTTCACTCCCAACTGATATCACATTGCAAGTTCTAAGATATGGATGGAGGGAACACGTGAGTCACCCATTAAGTATAATAAATCCACGTGGGAAAACTTCTCCAACTGCACGAAGGACGAGAAAAACATGTAGATGACATTATCATTTAAATGTATTTTTCGCGTTGAACTAGACGGAGAAAAATGTGGCTCACGTTTTTGTGGATGTAGACAGTTCTAAGAGAAAGTTTTGAGTGAAGTAAAATGTGGCTAATATACCACATTTCATAAAAGATACCCTTCATATATGTGTTGTCATGCATGTTAGGGAGGTGCGTGTTGGCCTGCGCCCGTCCCTTACATCCACTGTGTTATACTACTCACAGATCAAAGGGGTACTGACAAACATAAGACATACAGTGTGCCACATACCTCGGAGTGTTTTTTGGAAACTAGAATGTAAAACAGGGGAGAAATGACACCGATCTAGCCAGGTTTTGCCTGCTACCTGCACGACTTTCTATATACTACTTCGGCTGTAACCTCCCACACTGCGTTTAGCCATGTACTTGTTTGTGCTAACACATTCGGATACTGTTGTTGCTATTCATATTCAAACTGGAATATATTTCAATTTGTATTTCCTGTCTAATTCATTCATATGTGACACAGTATTCTTTTGATTAATTGAAGCTCACATATACAACATAGGGTATGATTTCCTCGAGAAAATCTAATTTTCCGAATGGGTCTTAGATATTTTCTCCAACATCTACCATTAATGTTGCACATCATATACAAAGGACCCGGAGAAACAATACTCCCTCCTAGTCCTACACAGTACCTTTCCACAACCAGAGTCCCAGACCCTGTGGTCGACCAAGAAAGCCCAGCATGAATAATAAAAGGCATTGGATGGTCTTTGCGCCCTTTTTACCCGGATCCTGTTGTATTTTGGCCAGGCTCCAGATGGGGCCTCACCAAAAATAATTAGTTGACAGGTTCCTCCAACACTTCTTTCGCTGCCAGTGGCGAGGGTTCGTGTTGGTCTGCACCAAAACTGGAGAACAGGCAGAGGGGAGGGCAAGAAATGGTCGCAGAGATGCGTGTGAACAGCTGAGACCAGGGAGGAGGCAACCCTGGAGGAGGGAACTGTATAGTTAAGGTGGGACTGTTTTAAATACCTATACACACTCCCACCACAGACACCACCACACGTCTATAGACAAAGGCACAATGGTACACATGAAGGGGCTGCCTCAATTATTGATTTGGTAACCTACCATTACCATTGATATAGACAGTAAGGGCAAACATTCAGTGACACCAACTATGTAATCGAATACCCTAGGCTATATGCCAGTCAACTGCATATCATTCAATATAGCACGAATATGTGGTATGATCTGCGAAAAGGAAACTTAGTGCAGGGTTTATCAAGGTCCGTTTCCTATGGTGCATGTCACGACCATCCGCACAGTCATAGCCACCTCCGCATTCTCTGTAAATCACAACCATTTGAATAAAGTACCCCCACCAATGGCAAAACGTGTGTATATACATGTAGTCACCAGCTCAATATAGCCATAACCACATCACCCTAATTACCAAAGTAAGTGGTGCATTAGCTATACAGTCACCTCCATGTTACCACACCCACTAGCTCTTTGAGGGCCGCATAGTGCTTTAACGTGCTGTGCCCTTGGTCGGCACGATGTGTGAATGCAGTCCTGGCGAGTAGCTCACCAAGGGCTGCATTCAAGCATTACACCAACACAACGGGGTTGATACATTCCCGAAGGATCGGCGCCATACTTGAATGCAGCGCTGGCGAGTTATACTAGCACGGGCTGCATTCATGCATCATGCCAACCAATGGCATACTGCATTGATGCCCTATGCGCCCCTTAAAGGGCTACTAGAGCCAACACACCACAAGCACCATACCAATACCCCACAGGCTGTGTTCCTCACCCACCTCTGCAGGCAAGGCCTTGTCTGTGGGAGACCCCGGTGTGCTCCATGTGTTTTTGGTGTCTTTGAAGGTGACGTTTTTGCAGGGTTCAGGTGTGGTCCCTGCGTCAGCCTCTCACCGAGTTCGCCAGGCCAGGCACCCCCTCCGACCCCTCATTCATAGCCACAAAGACACCACTAGTGTCCTCCGCCTCTTTAAGCTTACATGTATACACGCCATAATGTCTATACATGTATTGTATAAATACAGATAAGCACACCATTTTGGTATTTTTTATACGCCCACATGTTATATGTTTAGAGCTTAGAGGCTGTGTACTTGGGATATATGTATACAACCTGGCAATTGAATCAGTCTTGACTGACATGTCACCCTTAGGTATTTGAATTGGTTTGCCGTGCTATGTCATCTTATTCCATAGTGGTGCCAACATTAGAGTGAGACAGCTTTATGTTTGCATTTGGTCTAAAATACATTAGCTTCCCCATGTATGTATACAAACCACGTGCCAATTAATACAATCAATATGGAATGATACCCTTGAACCAAACAGTACGAAGGTGTAAGACTAGATTAGGATGATAGTCCACCATAGTTAAGGGTTAACACCCTTTGCTGACAAGTAGGTATGTAGTAGATGACGACTGGACATTTCACCCAAGACCTTAATTATCACATACTGTCTCCCTGCATTGTACCTCTCACATCTTTGAACTAAAAAGAAGAACAACTGCGCCATCCCCTCTTAAAACGAAGGACATCTATACAGCCCACAGTCATCATTCTTCCATCCCAATCCACCCACCCACCTACACCCAATCCCCCTTTATACAAACCAGGAGGAGGCCTGGGGCTGGTGGTAACGGGTAGTGTTTTATTTGCATCCGGAGACGTGTTGGCGGCGACACATGGCGTACTCGGTGCCATAAGGAGCACCATTATCCCCCTCCAGTGTCTGATCTGCCCACCACCCACCTCTGTCATTGTCAAGTAGCGTGTGATAATTATGTTCAGCTTTGTGTTAGTAACCCCCTCCCTTGCCTCCACCTCTATACCCCCCTTTCCCCACACCACTGGCGCCACAAAAATCGCCCCGCTTTTAGCCTCCATCCAGGTTAGTGGATCCAGGTATGGTGGTGGTTAGGGGCTGGAGGAGGTATTGTTTTAACACCTGTGTAGGGAGAGGGTGGTGGTTTACCTTGATGTGGTGACCAATACGTGTGTAACATGCCATGGTAGGCTGCCTTCTCCTCCTCCTCCAGGGTGGGGTCATTGTATAATAGGGACACATGAGTTCGTGACTGGCTTTGCTGTATGCTAAGGCGAGTGTCAAGGCTGGGTTATAAGCAGGGGTCATCTAAGGTAATACGGCCCTGATCTTATAACACCAGTATCTACTTTTGCACTGGACACCAGTCTACCTGTACTTTAGCCTATTTCACACTGCTATATTTATATACAATAGGAAAGTTACACTATTTTATTTTCCATATAATACAAGGTCTTTATATGTATGTTACCTAGTGATATGTATAAATATATGGCACTCAAGACTTAAAAATGAAAGGTGAGCTTACCTGCCGGGGTCAACTGTGAATAGCATCAAATGCAGCATTGCATGTACTATCCTAACATGGGTATAGCAAGTAACAATGTCTTACCGACAATTTACCTTCATTAGTAGTCAGTTCTGGTTATTTACGCAGCCCATGCCCTGATGCAAATGAGGCATACAATAGCCCGCCGCCCTCATATGCAAATGCATGCATCAATAACACCACGCATTTATGCAAACGAAGCATATGAAGGGTTTCCATTTGATACTATACATCCCAAGCACTTGCAGGTATATTTAGGTGCTTTATTGGGGGTAACCTTATGGGCAGCATAATTTCACGGCACTGTCCCCTTTTATTTAGCATACCCCATACAGTGCAGACTATCCTTAATACGGACGTGTACGTGTCATTCCCCACCCCCACCCGTAGGGCCTAAAATCAAAATTGTCTTCCATTAACCCCACCTACCCATTTTTATTGACCCTACCGTAGTGTTTTATTTGGCCTTTCTTTAAAAAATGGTCGAGAATGCTAAAATTATTTGCCAAATCACCCAAAGGATGCTATTAAGAAAACATTGACTTACCCACCCTATTTTCTTAGCCCATGTGTCCTGAACACAATTTTCCTTCTCCTGGCCTAACCCAGCACCACCTGAGGGTATGAGGCATTGCTCTATCGAGCGTACAGGTGATGTTGGTTGAGCGTGAACCTGCCCTAACCACTGCCACCCACCACACACACCTAGAGGTGTAATAACCCCGCCCTTACCTTCACCGGGTGAGAGGGATCCAGTCATATCTACCCTCATCTTGGGGGATCAAAGCTCTACCTGCACCCCTCAGTGCCAGATAGCCCAAGGGTATAGAGTCCACCCGGCCAGCACCTCAAATAGCCAAAAGTGCTGAAGTGTGGAGGTGATATTGGGACGGCTGAACTCAAGGTGGGGAGGTAAACATACGGTCCTCATTGTAGTTTTTCCTCACCAAAGTCGTTTAGCTTTGCACCATCTGGTATCTGATTTATAATGAACCCATGTGTAGAGGGTATCTAATCATCATAATGCTATATATCATCTGAATGACAGAGATAACTCATATAGCACTGACTGACACAATGCATGGTCCTCGGAGAACACAATATGAAAATACGAAATCATAATAGATTTCAATGGTGTGTTTATAACATTTCCGATTTCACAATTTAATTAAGAAATCTGAATTTTCTATTTTGAGGACAACCCCGTGTTTATCATCAATGTACACTTTCCCTCTTACTCTTGGTTGATATGGTCCAATAACCACATTCAATGAATATTACTTGCAGAAACACGTATGCTCTAACATAGGATATAGTTCATCGTGTATTGTCAGTTCTATGTATGAAAGGACACTCCCATTGTCATGTGCCTGGTATTGAAATGAATGAATGAATGATCATTTTCTATTTTATTGAATAGGATCTTTGTTATATATTCCATGAACTGCATATTGCCCACGCACAAAGGACAAACAAGTCAATATACAGGACATTGAGATATCACTGTATCCCTCCATCCATCCATCCATCCATCCACCCCTCCCTCCCTCACTCCCTCACTCCCTCTCTCCCTCCCTCCTTCCCTCCCTTATCCCCTCTTCTGTCTACATGTTTTTCTGTCTGTCTGTCTGCCTGTCTCCTCTCTTCTCTCCTTTGTCTCCCCTCTCTCTTCTCTGCCCACCATCCTCCCTTTTCCCCCTCTCTCTCTACCCCAGTTCTCTGTATTTAAACCTGTTTGAAATACCTTACTGCATATAATGCACATGTGCAGCAGTGAACTTTCAGATGTTGATTAAAGGCTGTCTGTGCTGGGCTGGTGCCTGGTAGATGCTGGATCAGAGACAGAGTCATTGGTTCTAACTGTGCCAGTGTCCTGGTTTGGTGTGATGCTGCCTCCAACACCTGGGTCCTAGAGTGGACGTGTAAGTATGGCGCCTCCCCTGCCATCCTGCCGACCCCTGACACATAAAAGGGTGCTCCGTCTACACAACACCAAACCAAATCTGTTTAACATTGCTACCTCCCATTATACAACTGTATATTAATACGAAACATGTACTATAGCCTCTATCTTATTGGATGGTAGTGACGGAAAGATGCATCTGTATGTGCTTCATTAATGGTATTATGGGGAATGTCGGTATATAATACGCAATGCATGGCTAAATCGTTGTCTATTTTTCCAGATTATACTGCATACGTCTCCGTATGGTCAGCGTAGAATATATAATGTATGTGGTACAGCCATATTATATTCCTATTGGCAGATAAGGTTGTGCAATATATTTGGCTATCTCTGATTGCGCTGGTTAGATGAAAGGCATTACTAATTGACATGACGAGTAGGCGGCGTACGTCATAAGTTACAATACCGAGGTGCATCGTTCAGATCTATCTAATTGACTAGATCTATCTAATTGACTAGAGCCCATCCCGCCTGACCCTTACGGGGTAGTAAGGTTATAGATAATATCCACACTTAAGATTTAGGAAAAGCATGGGAACAAGTGATATCACTTTGATTTCATTGTCAATATATCATATTCATTTTAGCAATGGTCAGTCTAGACTTGACTACACTGCCTCTATATTTTTACTAGCCTTTTTCTCACAACACTTCCCATTGCACTGCCCTGCTTATAAAACACATGCTTAGGTTATCAACTGTCATTTATCTTAACTCACTATTCCCCATTCCTAGGCAACCAATGTGACCTCCTTATCCCAATACCACCCTGATTCCCCTCAGTGTAAACCCGACCAAGGCGACTGCCATGCCGCTGGTTCTTTGCTTCTCTGTCTCTGTCACCAGCGAAGCCATTCTTTTGTTTCCCTGCCGGAAACACTAAGGCCGCCGGGATCGATTACATATATTAAGCTTCCGGCGCCGCGTGTATGTGCGCATGTGTGCAGGTGCAGATGTAAGAACTGTCTAGTGAGTTAACTCTTAAATTATGCCCTTGGTCGTCCAGGGCTGCATTCATATAGCATGCAGACCCTTTGGGAGTGTGTTGACCAACCATGTGTAGTCGGTATGATGCTTGAATGCAGCCCTGGCGATCGAGTCACTCATTCATGCGTCGTGACGATAAAGGTACATAAAGGGCATGAGGCATTAAAGGACTATGTGGTCCTTAAAGAACTAAGGGAGTGTGAGTGGGGTGGAGGGGAGTTGGAATGCACCATGTGTGAAAGGGCGCGGCGTTCACATCAAGCGGTGTTTGATTCGCGGCCGTTTGGACAAGTTTCATCGCCAGGCAGAGCCGTGCCAGTGCAGCTGTGGCCACCACCAAAGCCCAGTCTCTACCATTTACAAAAAAGGGCTCACAGAGGGAGGATATGGCGAACCAACCACAGACACAGGCAGAGTTGGTGTAAGGGAATACAGGTTGGCTTCTATGATCAAAGCCTTTATCAATAGCGACGTGGCCGGTGGTGGCGAACAGCGGGAGGGTGGGTGTTCAGTGTTGGGGGTGGGGAGTCACTCTGAGTGCTACTTAGCCGCGGCTCAAACAACAGGACAAATAAAGAAGCTGCTCAGAGCTGCTCAGAGTGGCATTGTCTGGGCACACGGGTGCCAGGCACTGCGCCTCCACACAGAGAACTCTTCATTACGTTCGTTACTGTGGGCGTCCTGCTGGTGTGGACAAAGGGAGCAGCTCATTGTAGATTGTAGAAGGGAGCAGCTCAATGTAGTGTGTACCTGTATAAGGTAAAGGGGGCAGCGTCAGCACCTTAACCCTTTGAGGAGGGAGGCATAGTACTTTAATGTAATATGCCCTGCTGCCCGCATGATGAGAGTAACTCGCTGGTGATGCAGCCATGCAGCATGTATACCAACCCTACCTGGGTCGCATAGACCAACACTGTATATGCATTCTTGGGGCACCATGTCGTCCTTAACGGGTTAGTGTAAGTGTGTGTTGTTGGGAGGGGGGCAGTGACAAAGAAAGGTGTATGGAGGAGTGATTCGGCACATGCCATGATGCGTACATGCTTTTTTCCCGTGTTACACTGTAAATAGTTGGTTTAGGTACACGGTAGAATCTACTGTAGATCTACAGTATAATCTACTGTAGAATGGATTAACAGTAGAATCTACTGTAGATTTACAGTAGATTCTACTGTTTACTTACAATAAACTGTGCACCTACAGTAGAATCTATGAAAATGGCAACCAACTTTTTACAGCATATGTCTGCGCCATGCACGTGTTTATATATGAAACGTTTTATGTTAGTAGAAGAGCCAGGGTTACCTCGTTGCACTGTTCTTTGGTCCCATGTGGTCTTTAACTCAAGCAGTTTGCACATTTAATTTCAACATGTTTCTTTTGGCTGAACTTTCACTAAATTCTGAGATGAAATATTTTGAACAAATTCAACATAAACATGAAGAAATAGCTGTGGTAGATGTAAAACATGAGGGGTTATGTCGCACTGTATACAGTTAACACTGAGTGTTACTTGAACTGGCACAGTCATGTGATTGAACTGCACCTACTCAGGCTATTTGCGTTTCTCATGGACCATCTATATTTGTATATATTTGGGTACATCATAGTATATAAGTTAGAAGTGCTACTGAACATTAGGTGGTCTAGCTGAGGCAAGATGGGAGGTGTATGGGAGATGTGGTCAGGATACCCTACCCTTAGACCATAGCCTGGTGAGTAGTCCTGTGTGGTGTTGGTGGTGGGGGGGGGGGGGGGGTCTGAGTGGCACCTCTCACGGCGGATTAAGCCAGGTCTTAGCGTCCGGCGCCATGCGCTGCTCCCTGGGGCGAGAAGCTCAGAGCAGCTCACACACCAGGAGGCAGGGACACACCTGCCACCTGTACGTCTTCAAAGAATCTCCAGGTGAGAGAGCAGTCCCACCTCACAGAGTCCCGCTGACACAATCACACACCGACCTCACACCGTCACTGATCGTGCCCCTCCACTAGTACCCATCCTTCCCCTTTTACCCACACACCTCCCACCCCACCCCCGGGGGTATGGCCCATGCAGGGTGGCTGTAGGTCAGTCTGCCTTTAGTTTTACCCCCACCCACCCACCAGTACAAAGTAACCATGAGGAGAGCGCCCACCTTTGAGGCTTTTCTCCGCTAGGGGTGCCACCGTCGCCGGGCCACGTGCCGACGCAGGTGTGGCTGCTGCCGCCTGGTGGGGGGTCGCCGGGCGGGACGCCGCCTTCCCACAAGTGACCGCCCCCCCCCCGCCCCGCCCAACTTCACAGGTATATAGTGACCAGCTCCCTGTATATGGCCACCACACCTCGATGTGTGTCTATTTACTCAACCCCACCCACCCACCCAGCCACACACACACACTGCCACCTCATCCCGTCTATTCAATATATATTCTGCGCGTCATCCCAGTTACGAAACCGGAAGTAGATCAAAGACAACCACCGCAAGTTCAAAGCCCCCACCCCTGTCGGTAATCCACCTGAACTAGCACCATAGGTGTCTCCTATCCAAGGAAATGGACAGAGGTAATCAGCCTGGTAAGCCTTCCCGGGAAAAGGACAATTCGACAGATTGCGGGTTCGACAGGACAATTCGACAGGACAATTCGACAGAATTTCTGGGACTGTTCGCCAGATTTTTGGGACCATTCGACAGATACTTTTTTTGAGTGAGACAATTCGACAGATTGTGTTTTTCATGTTGTATGCCTCTATCAGGGTGGTGGGGGTGGGGGTCCACGTCCAAGTATTCGTAAATAGAAAAGTGTGAAAGCAAAGGGCACCTAAAGGGAGTTATTCCAAAAATAGTGGAGATAACCTGGCCGGGGTGGGAGGGGCGGCGGCATAAGCAGGTGCATGGATAGACTGTCGGAAACTACCGTTCATTTTTCATCATTGTTCTGATATTCTTATATTGCTACTGCCCTAGTAATACACATATATATCGACCATATATGCATATAAATTTATTAATTATCGGCCTGAAAGTGTCTGACTTGAGTTGTGTGTCCGTCTTAGGGTGAATCTATCCTAGTTACTATAGCCAGTGAATAGATTTTTTTTTTTTTACTTTTTTTTTCGTTTTTTATATTGTTATGCTATCTAAGCATTTATAGACCCTATGAACCTTTGAAGATGTACTTTAGTCTGAAATTAAGAATTGAATTGAACTGAAGGTGTTGGTGTGAGAGTGATATAGCTAGCTGTCACTTCACGGGACCCCATCAACGTGGCTTAACAAGCTGTCAAGAACTCTGACTTAGTTTCTTTTTAAATTCTCGCACAAATAGCTTGGGTTTCGTATAGCCATGGGCAAAGCTGTTGACTGACCTACAGCCATCCTAGAGCTGTAGATGTCGTGTCCCACATTAGTTGGGAAAGATGGGAAATCTGTCCAATCGTCCTGTCGAAAAAAGAAATCTGTCCAATCGTCCTGTCGAACAGTCTCGGAAATTCGGAAATTCTGTCGAACCGCCGATCTGTCGAACCGCCAATCTGTCGAACTGTCTGCCAGCCAACATTCCCAATGCATATACTACTCATGTACGTAGTTGGCTATACTCCTGTCGCAGATTCCAAAGTCATATACTACTCACATTGAAATAAATACTAAACTATAGGAGTGAGAGGGATAGGGAGGGATGTAGTTTACTGATGTGTACACAGTTGAATACTTATACTGCCTCAGTGTTTTTAACCCTTGTTTTATAATGAAACCTGTAACAACATGTATCGCTCATGGAATTCTTTTCCCCTGAAATTGTAAATTTATCCTGGCATTAATGGCTAAGGACCCTATCTGTATAAGATGACACTAGCCTTTATGACCCAATGTATATATGTCGTAGACAATCCAGTTGAGACACTACTATTGGTATGGCCATTGGTCTTATCCTTAGTGTAGGTTAGATACCGGTAGGTATTGTCTGATGTTAATTTGTTATTTGTATACATACAACAATATCTCCTCTGGGCTTAAATAGAGCGCATGGGGGTTTAAGGTTCTAAGGATTTCAACTTAATATGAGAAGCGAGATAAGTGTCAAAGGGAGGGAATAGAATATGTATAAGGAAGCTCCCATATCACGCTGTAGAATGAGGCCTGACTTGTAACACCCCCCCCCCTCTCCCTACCTGCCACTGTCTTATTGCAATGCCCCGAAATGCTAGACTCAGTTCATAATTCATTCATGGCGGTCATGGAAGCAGTTAACATCATCAGATCCAGGGATGTAGGCCATTAGGAAGCGGAGGTGAATAGGTAGTTTTTACAATTTTCACATGTTACAATTACGTGCAGGCATGTGCATTACAGAGGGAATAACTGAGGATATAGGATGAAGATTGAGAGGCACCTATTCCACACAGGACTATGTACACCTAATATTGATATGCATGTGTATTTTGATAAATTATATTTTGATATTGCACTATATAACTTTCCTGGATGACCATGTGATGAAGTAAAGAAGTTATAGTTGGCGAGTTTTCTTACGTATCAGATTAAATTATATCTGTTGCTTTATTGGCCTCCCCCACATGTGTGTAGCATCCTAGAAATATACTAAGCCTTTGTGAACTTGAACTCTCGGTCTGTTTGTAAACAAACAGTAAATGTTCAAGTAGATATTACATCTTTAAGCTATCGTGTAACCACCGTGTATAGACCTTTAAACAACAATGCCCACATTGGTAGAATATACCATGCCGTCAGTTGAATAGACACCCGCCCTGCTTAGAGCCGTGTAGCTAGGAGGGTGTGGTGTCAAGGGAGGGAGTGAGGCAGTTGGAAGGAAAGAGAGCGTGGAGGGTGCGATTTATGATCGGAACACGTTGACTGGCGGCCAGTGGGTGAGGGGCCGTCTCTGATCTGCCTTGTTACAATATTTACACCTCTGTGAAAGGCCACTAGGCGACGTCACAATAAAACGCTGCCGTGCACGTTAGGCGGACACTCCACCTCCTAGCAGCGGCCTTAAGTGGTGGCATAAAGGCGCTAATCAAATGGCCGCGGTCGAGGCTGTGGGGACTCAGGGGAGGAAAATCGACGCATGGCGAATCATGCAACCGGATTTGAGCGGTGGCAATGATATGCGCCCACACGAGGAACGGTGAATAAAGTAGCGCCCCAAGCTACAACTTTCACACGCCATGTTTGCCAGCGGATCTGTCGACGCCCGCCGCATGCAGTAGTAGTGGTGGCGCCTCCCAGTGACCGTGTCCTGCTATATACGGCACTAGCGCATTAGGCTATGGCGGTCGCCATCTTGGTTCAGAGCCATGTATTCTAGTTAGGCCCCCGACTGCAGATCAGTGCATTATGGGTGAATTTCTTATCAGCACCCCTGTTCACACCTCTTGACCAAAGACTGCCTACCTGAGGTACCAGGATATGCTGATCCCCTACAGTCCTCATGTAGCAGCCCTTAGGGAGTGGTCATTTTGGTAACAATAGGGGGGGGGGGGTTGGGGAAGAGGCATTTGGACCCTTCGACAGTGGGGGAGAGGGGGAGGCAAACAAGGCGACAAAATACGTTTGATTAAGGGGAAAAGAATCACTCCCGGCTCTCCCTCCCTCGCTTCTTCCCTCCATCACGCCCTCCGCTCCCTTCCACCATCCCTCCTCTCTATTCTCGCCTCGCCATGCCTCCCTTCGCCTCCCTTCGCCTCACCTCGCCTCACCTTGCCTCACTTCCCATCGCCTCCCCTCCCCGTTCCTCCTCTCCACTCCTCTCCTCTCCACTCTTCTCCTATCCTACCTATCCCCTCCCCCCCCTCCCTTCCTCCATCACCACCCTATGTTGTGAGTATACATCTATACTCTTCCACACGTCCAATATCCCTCTCTGACACCACTCTCCACAGCTCCCCTCAGGGCCTTCTCCCTCCGACCGACACACGCGCCCCCTGTTGGAGACGCCGCCTTGGAAACCAATTTCCGGTGGACGGTGTCGCGGTGGAAGTTTACACACCGTTGGTGACAACCGCGGTGCCTTGACTGGCAGGAAAACAATAGCGCTTTCAGCACTGCCACCGCCGCCCAAATTGCAATATTTAGCGGGATTTCGCTCGATGCACCTCCACCCCGACACCGGAAGCTCAACATCATACGGCGTTGTCGGGTACCGACGTGGCGATCAGACGCCGCGAGGAAAGCGGAAGTGGTCTGCCGGCACTGCGCAAGCGCGGTGGGGACGGATACTGACAAGCGGAAATGAGTTGAAAGCGAGAGTAAACGTCCGAGGAGGTACTGAGAGGGTGTGGGTGTGGGTGGGTTAGGGTTGTGTAGCGACGGGCTTGGACAGGTTGCCACCACCTCCGCACACAATCTCGGCCTCCACAGGTATTTAGGTGACCCGGTACAATGTACACACACGTCTAACGGGGGTCAAATGTCGTCTGCTTATTCTAAATGACGTCTGTGTGTTTTTATCATTCTGGGCTATTCAAACAGTGACAAAATAGCTTCACAAAGCGGGAAAATATACATGGAATTATACATTACACAATACCGGTATGTGCAAAGATCCATCAAATTCGTTGTCTTTTGAATTTTACATCATACGAAAATTTGTATTTAACAGATATTTACCCTTGTTGTCATTCACACATACAGTAAAATTCCGTTATAACGAAGTGCTTTGGTCCAGCAGAAAAATTCGTTATAAACGAATTTCGTAGTATCCAAATACAGCATTATAGACATTCTAATATGGTCCAAAAATTAGGAAATGTGTGCCTAACCCCCTATTTATCATATGAATAAGGAAACAGAAATAGACTAGATTATGTTGAAATATTCACGATTCTGAACATGAAACCAAATATAGACACCATGAAATGAATAATATATAAATAAATCAAATATGTCAGAATGTTCAATAAAAGGTACCTGCACCCCCCTTCCCCTCCCTTACCTGCTGTCCAAATCTCAAACAGAACTGCCACACCTCTACAGCCCGCCCTAGTGCCTCTGTACCCGGCCTTAGTGCCTCTGTACCCGGCCTTAGGTGAGTGAATATCAAAGCCAGAAGTCCTGTGGCTCTGTACCCGGCCCTACTGCCTCTGAACCCGGCCTCAGGTGAGTGGACATCAAAGGCAGAAGTCCTGTGGCTCTGTACCCGGCCCTACTGTCTCTGTACCCGGCCTCAAGTGAGTGAATATCAAAGCCAGAAGTCCTGTGGCTCTGTACCCGGCCTTAGTGCTTCTGTACCTCGTCCCAGGCGAGGGGATATCAAAGAGAAAATTCAGTAACTGGCCAAAAATAATTCGTTATAAACGAATTTACCCCTGGAAAGATTCGTTATAACAAGATTATTTTACTGTAGGAATGTAGGGAAAGGGTTTTGGGCACAGCAATTTGTTTGTTATATCCGAAAATTCGTTATAACCGAATTCGTTGTAGCGGAATTTTACTGTACTAGTATTTTCTCTTGCATTACTAACAAAACTCATGTTCTACTGTGCGTAAGTGTCCATCTGCAAATGCATTACCCTGGAGAGTGTGGGGCTGATTTATGGGACACAGGGACAGACAGGTCCTCCAGGGTGTGCATGCATGTAGCAGGTGACGCCACTCCCACCTCCAGTAGCACATAGGTGTCTGGTTGAGTTACCCCTGCCTCCAGTGAGTTAATCATATCTCACACACCGGTGAGCACCTTATACCCATCCAGCCAGAGATAATGCTAACCGGGGTTGTTTCATAAATGTAGAAAATTACATGTATTTTTGCCCAGATGGATTTTGGTTTAGATTAGAGACAGAATAGCTATACGGTATGGGTCGTAAATGGGGCCTTTATGCATTGCAGGTATATATGTCTAAGAGGCGGGATCTAGATCATATTAGACGGATTTATTCCATCATGCAGGATTTCCAAACTTGCCTTTTGTAAAACAACCCCCTGAGCTTATTTACACACCAGAACAACGGCGTAATTACGTCTTTGGCATAACACACCCTCACTACATGACATCCCAACACCTTGCAGATCACAGATAGCATGGGGAATCTGCTTAAATACGTCACAAGGAAAGCTTATCTCACACAATGCATCTTAAACACAACAGCCAATTTTTTTTTGAATTAAACGTCTAAACCCTATTTGTATATTTTGTCAAAGTACGTGAGAATGGGACGAGGCGTTCTGAGACCTCCCAACACTACATTCCCAACGCCGGGAAAATTCAATTCATGGTGTCCCAAAATAATGGAACCTGAATTTACCCAAACAATATAAACAAAGGTAAGGGAAAAATCACTCGCATATTTTGTCAAAGTATCAAAATAAATACTGCCACTCTCATCTAGAGTTAACCACATACTTTGAGTCGGCAACCGCAATTTTGAATTGTACATGTATGCATTGTAAACTCCATAGTTGTCCTATATTGGTATTTAAAGATCGACATTTAATTTGTGCGAGTGATTATACAGAAACAGTGGGGTGTTTCACAAGCAGAAAATAGATACAATTAATTTTACATGTTTTCTAAGACCAACTTAATATCACCCAATGTTAATTTTATCTTGGTGTTTCACAAGTTTCAATCGTATCTATGGTCATATACTTATATACAACTGAAGATAATAATGCGGCTTGTGAAACACCAACATAAGACTAACATTTGGTAAAAGTAAGTCAACCTTAATAACCATATAGCATTAATCTTAAATACGCTCCCCTTGTATGATGATCACATAGGATCAGCATAAGTGTTGTTTAAATGTGTATAACCAGTTTATTTTCATCCTGAATAAACAGATATTTTCAGGGATTCTTGTGTGTAGTATGACACATATATTACATGAAAAAAACGTGAAAAAATATGTAAGGAAAATATTAGCGGGCATGGTATGAGCTCCACGCTAATATGCATTGTGAAACACTTATACATTAGTTGTATCTCAATTGTAGGCCAAAGACCCTGACTTAACATCTTGGTTGTAGACCTTTGTGAAACACTTTTTATAAGCAGTATACAATTGATACAACCAAATGTCGGTCTTAGTGGTTATATACAATTAATACCTCCTATAGAAACACTTATTCTACAATTAATTGTATGTCCCCCTTGTGAAACACCCCACAGGGGGCATCGCATGCTTTGATAACAATGAAAATGCAAGTGTAAGAGTCCAAATTTGTGGTTGACTCTAGGTGAATCTACACTACTACATAAGGGTGCAGCATATAGAACGTACACAGGAGGAGAACCAGTTCCCAATCACTCACCTTGACAGTCGGCACCTCTCCAACTAGTCCGGCCAGCATCCGACGTGCACCCATCATACAGCCACCTTTATGACCACAGCCCTGAGAACAATCACCCCACTGCCTCACCACCTTAACCCTTTAAGGACTGTTTAGTGATTTAATTCATTATGCTTATTTAGTGATCCTGATGTATGAAATACAGCCCTGGTGAGTGACTCGTCAATATTGTATTCCTGCAGCATACCGACCCTGGAGAATTGATTCCCTTGCTGGAGGGAGATATTGATCATGAAGCCTTTGGGAGTCATGCTGGCCATAAAGGGTTAGCACCAAGACATGTTGCACCCAATCTATAACCAGCTGTACCTCACAGATCCCAAGCTTATGTGTGAATCTATATGCTGTTCTTCAGGGTGGCTTTCAGCATCAAATTGCTCCCATTACAGTAAACTCGGTATCTAATGGAATCTCCTCGTGGAATTCATTCATGGAGTGCATCTCTCTTATTTGAGGGGCCATGACTATGACTACTTTGCAAGCAACTTGGGGTACTATACTTAAATGCCATGGTGAGGCTACATGGTTTACGTCCGCAGCAATCAGTGCCGAGGAGTTCCCTTTCCCAGAGTATCTGCATGCCATGATGAGTCACAGTAGAGATTGGGAATCTCAGCTTATGGAATGTACATGTATGCTATAAATCTTAGCAATCTCCGGTGACCTTATTATTAAAGAAGGTAGGACGAATTCACTAAAAGGGTGGTGGAAAATATACATGTAGACATGGTGTAAGGGTCTGTAGCCTAAAACTCGTCTGTATATGAGATGTGGTGGTGGCTGTGGTGATGGTGGTTGTGGGGGGGGGAGGGGAGTTCTGATTGGTGGACCATCAGCACCAGACGCCGCCCTTACCTTACCCCGCGTCGCCCCTAGGTGGCACCAACAGTATTTCCGGTGCACGTGGGCCGGAAGTGGGCTTGTTAGAGGCGCGTCAAGATCGAGCGGGGCGGCGCGTCGGCGCGCGCTGGGCCGATCCATAACGAGGCGGCGTTGCCTCTACTTCCGGTCGTCGGTCAGCGGCGCGCGGTCATAGACGTCGGCGTCTGCATCTAAAACACCGCCCCGCCCGCCGCACCGACGCCGCGCGCCCCTCCGACCGGAAGTCGGACGTACAACATGGCTGCCGGAATGCGTTCGGCGTGACGGCATGGACGGGGGTCGGCTCCATCACTCCAGACGCCAGGAACCCTGACATCCGGCGGCCATAGTTGAAACGCTCCATCACATGTCGCCATATTGGATAGTGGGCGCGGTGAATCAGCGCAGTTATCGCCGGTCGCCTCCATCATGCCCGCCCCCTGCCCGAGCACTACACAGCTACACGGGCATTCGTTTTCATCAGCGCCACCTGACCATAGTCTACGACGCGCACGCGCAGTGCATCAGATTCGCCCACATCCGGCAGCGGGTTGACACCGGGGCGTGACGTCATAGGACATTACGTGACGTGCGGACACGCCCTCTATCATGCTCTGAGCTCTAAACTACGTCCTGGTCGAAAACTCTGTACTTTGTGAATGCATCTACTTAAAATGATATGTTTCCCTGCACCCCACCCCCTCCCCCACTCTCTCCTACATCGACTGACACATCACACCATCAGTCCTTTCTTCCTTACTTCCCCTTTGAAAAACACAGATTGTGTTACATATGGTGTACATCACAGTCGGACTGACATGTAAGAAACATATAGAACCTGTGAACATAAGAGAAGAAGGACATCTGTAACGTCGTTTTAACACAGCTGTCACCAACGCTAAAGAAACCCATACACTCTTCTTTACAGCATGTGTCAAACCAGAAAAAGACTATAGAATATCAGAGCCTTCCTCATCTCATTGTCACTGCACGCTCAGATCACACATGGGAAGTGTCTATAGTTGCATTGGGTACACAGATGATTGCCACCGCTGTGTACATGTATTACAGGCTTTCTGCTTCCAGAAGTAATATTATGTTTCATAGGTGGTGTATGCACGCGACATACGATTAAAGGCTCAGTGTAGACAAAAGCGTATGGAAAGAAGCTTATTCTGCTGTCTTTGAACATATACGGGGTATCCTTTCTGCATGCCTGCTCACTCTTACTATAGAACCGATAGGCTGTACAGGATTAATACAGTTATATAACATCCTTTAGTTTGTTTCTTTATTAGGCCGTCTTATTTTAACCCTTCAACATACTTAAATGAGGAAATCATAGTGCCCAAGGCATGATGTCGTGACATTTCACCTAACTATAAATCGAAGCCATGTTCCTCGGTGAAAACACGTTTATAGTCATATGCTACATTAAAATGAAGAATGTAAAAGAAAGGGGTGACAACCTGAGCTCCCCTGTGCACACCAGGAATGGCTACATTAAGTTTCCTTATAACACCAGAACCGTCACCCTACACCCCAATCAGCTGGTAGGCGCCACCCCACACAGTGCGCCCATCAGCTTATTTAAAACGCCGGCAAAATGTGGCTGCGTCTCTGATTTCCCCGACTAAAACGTTTTCATCCTGACGAGCGTGACACTTGACTCCGTTGAGAAAGATTTTCACGGATAAACTTAATCTATGAAAGGCCCATTAGCGGCTGGCAGCCAGGATTTTCGAATCCCTCTCCCACCGCCCACATTAGGATTAACCCCCCAAAGTCGTCTGCTCCTCCGGTAAAATGTCGTCTGCTTCCTTCTGGTCTTTGGGTGCTTCGTTCCTTGTTGGTAAATGTCGTCTGCTGTTGCTGTTTCCTCCAAGGCGCTTGGAAACCCCCCTCCCCCAACACCACACACACTTTCTCCTTCCCGTCCGCCTCCCACTCATCCTCCTCCTCCAAGACACCCCCCCCCCCCCCCCAACCACATCCATCTGTTTTCGCTAATGGAGCAAATACTAACACCAAGCTGGTTCAGGATCTTAACTCCCTGACACTCCCACTGGAGTAATGGACTCAATGCTAAATGCAGGTTAATACCGTATTGGAAAAATATGGGGTCCCCTTACCAAAATGCAGAGTAGGCACATGTCACGGGAGATCCAGAAATACATAACTATGACACATATAAAATGCGTAGGGCCTATGTTATAAGTATCAATCATGGGGAATACTTTGGTGGGAACATGTGTATTTGTTGGCATCACTGTGCACATGTACCTTGATTTGGAAGCAAAGAGTTATGTTTTGGAACAGGTAGGGAGTCTCCGTTGGTGGCGCTGTGAGCACTAATGGTACGACCTGCGTCGCCCGAGAGAGCCAATCAGCGACCACCTACGTCCTGACGTCATGGGAACGTGCCCAGCCCGGCGCCCGCCCCCACCGAGCGGCCCTTACCACAACTCCGCCTATTATCGCCCTCCCCGCTGCGCCCTTACTGCCACCTAGCGGCGCCTATTGTAGTCCATTGTCGTCTGCTCTCTCAGTATTTACATTAAAGCGGTTCCCGAAGAGACGCCCGTCAATTAAAAGCGATACATTGTAAAAAGGAGGCGATAGGCGACGGCCGCCGCCGGAAATGCGAGAGGGCGCCACTAGTGTACAGTTAGATTAGATCAGATACGGTTGTCAATGACGACGCAGGGGGTCCCGACGGTTAGTGGGAAGGCGGCCATATTGTTTGGCGGGAAGGTGTGGTTTAGGCCCTTAGAAGGCCAAGGGTTCCAGCCCTTAGGCGCAGGAGCCTTTTAGTAAAACCTGCTTGACCAAAAACGCCCGTTACTCTTTCAGAACTGGCACCAGGGGTCCATATTGTATAAAGTACCTGGGGCACTATCATACCAAAGCCTATGATTATTCACTTGGTCTTTCTGCTGTTTGTCACATGTGCTTGCTCCATTTTGTAGAGCATGAAATGCATATATCCTGAAATGTCCCAAACCAGAAAAATATTCTATTTACAAGAATGAGTGAGGGTCACTGTATTCATTAATGGCTACTTCTTCGGTGTGTCGTTGCACGTTTCAAGGTCGACACATAACGTTCAATAAAGTTAATGATTACTGTCATTGCTTGACCTACCTCTCCATATGAGCATCCCCAGAGAGTTGACAAAATACCCAAAACCCACATTCAGCAAAATGATCTTAATCCTGTTGAACCCTGTCCCTCCTCCAGTCCTGGGCCCTGGTTGCTTCATAATGGATGTCGGACACACATGATCGCTGCATACCACAGATATTATGACCCAAGGATTCAAGGGCAAACCCAGGAGGAGCCTGGAGGGTATAGGGGGTAAGGGTCAGGGTCCCAGATAGGCCACACACGACCTCATCAATCCCTGTTGCATTGCCTCCAGGCTGTGTTGGCTCCCACATCGACAGCCATCAGACATGTCCCCTTTTGTTCTTCTGTCAGGCAGACTGATCTTGGAGTGATTAACATAAAGCGAAAAAAAGTTATCATCAGGACCCTGTCTCTGAGTCACCTGCCCACAGGTCCCAGACCACTGCACTGATATGACATCCAGGGCCACTGCACGGATAATCTGTACGTTTAAGACGTTAGTCAGTAGTGCCTAATCTAGGTTAGCCATATGGATATTAGTCATTTTGACTGATGTATTAGTCAAAATGACGCACAAACATTGAAAAATTACTAATTGCCTAACAGTTCCAAAAAATATGACTTAGGCATTAGTCAAAAGACTAACCCTAATGTTCCTATCGGTCCTAGACTATGGGTCAGTTAGTATTGACTAATCTAACTAACCTGGGTTGGGCGTATAGGGAGCTCAACAATGACTAACTAGCCTAGGTTGGTTTCTACTGACCAAGTTGTTAGTCACTACCCACTAAGTTCTGGAGGACAAACCGTATCAGTGCACGTCACCCGATGGGTACAAACCTAGTATTGTTCATCACAAAATCAAGTTTGTCCTACAGAAAAATACAAAAAATACTCTCCGACTCATAATGTGGAATCTGGGAGATTGGGGTTGCCAAGACACTGGGTTTAATGGCTCTCTCGGTTTTATATCTTGGGGTTGGATCAACGTTTGGTCTCCCCTCCAAGAGTAGGGGTTCGATCCTTTGGCACAGTGCGCTGCCCATTTCACTCCTAATCACGCTTCTCTCCCCACACCACACCCCTTTTATACCATTCCACACGCAACCTTTAGCCCCTCATTCTTCTCCTTTCCAGCCACCCTTTACAATATACCCTTACACAGCACCACTGTGACTCCTTTCATGGCTTATGCTTCCTTGTCCCTAGACCAACCCCTTCGCCCACCCGGAGGCACCTAGTTCAATCATTTCTTTTTGATTTTTTTTTCACTAGTCATTTTTTTGCATGCATTGAAGACAGTAGGTGATACCATTGTGTGACTATTGTTAGGTAATCATTACCTCATGCGCAATCCCTGCCGGATGTCATTGTCTTTAATGCTATTGTTAAAGGGCGAGGGGTTAGATTTCTGCACTAGGAATTGTCTCCTATCTCGAGGAAGGCGCCTTTGAAGACACAGCCAGATTGCGTAATAACAAAGGAAGATACCATATGCAGGAGTGCGGGGGTTATTGGAGAGGCTTCTGGAGTTGTGAGGAAAAGGGAACATTCACAAATGACGTCTTCTATATTGGGACCCCGCCCTCTGCACCCCATGCCACTATTTGATCACATTGCCAGAAGGAAGGTGAGGTGGTGCTGAAGATATCATACAGGAAATCATATAGAGGCAGTTCTCTATAACAGAATGTATACTGAATTTGATTTAAAAATGGAGGGTTTAATCCTAATTACACTCTAAGAACAGTGTGTTGTGGGAACATGCTTAAAGAGTAACACACATACATTTGCAACACACTTTGAGATTTAACACACTTATGAATTGTAACACACTTTTTGTCAACTCACTTACCTGCTTACACACTTGTGGTCAGAGAGGTGTGTATCATATACAAAAAGGGGCAGCAGCAGTAAATGTCTATCATGCACCTATGCTACATTCTTACAGCCATATAGTAGCTGTCGCAGTGGCTCAGTAGGCAAGTCTTTGGACTGAGAACTTAAAGATCCCTGGCTCAATTCCCAATGGGGCTCACTGTCAAATGGAGATGTTTATTTTCTAAGAAGGACCATGATATTTTAGCCCCCCCCCTCAAGAAGGGTCAAATTTCTTTTCCACCTCAGGAGAGGTTGAACTGTTTTACAACCCCCTCCCCAACCAATCCCCTCTACTACAATGAAAGATATAACACCTATTTAATAGGTGTTAATTTGCAATGAGATACATACAAAAACTGTATTATTTGAATCTCATTGAATGAGCAAACTCACTCAATCCATATTGGAAAAAGATGGGTAGTTTTTTCTCTTCAACTATACACACATGTTCTTTGCGTAAACCAAATAACCATCACATGTAAGATCTTATTAGAGGTTCTGCAAGGCTGTAAAAGCAGGGCCTATTAATAGCTGATTAACTATTGTCTTTATAAAAGATATAAAGCCCTGCAAATTATGTTATTATTAGTCAGTGCATTGGCATCCCTCAATAAAGGCGGTCTTTGTATTGTCTAAGAACCACTTCCTGTCATAACATATTAATACCCAAGGTAAGTTATATAGCTTACTGGTAACTGGTAAGAAGTTGTGTGATCTTTGAGAATACTTTGTGTCTCCTCACTGTTGTGTGTTCTGGTACCTATTTGAGGGGGGAATACACCATGATTGTACAAGGAGATTTGGTGGCCTAGTGAGCAAGTCGCTCGACAAGTGTGTGAGAGGTCCTGGGTTCGATCCCCAGAGAACACCTGGCACCAAATCTTCCCAAATGAAACAAGTTGTCCTGACAAGAGTCCCGTCTGTAAGTGTCGGTAGACAGACTGCGGTGAACCTTCAGTGTCCTGGTCTCCCATGAGACTTGCACTGATCCGCTTCAACCCGTAGAAGCATAATACACTTGCGACTGGTAAAGAGATAGCAGATATCAGTGTTGACGAAGGTGGTCCTAGCCGGGAGGGGAAAAGGCTGCAATGGACCACTGGAGACACTGAGAAAAGGTTGTGAGAGCATCCATCCCACGCTATCTGACGGTGGTACGGTCATGGCACATTGCGCTACAGTCACCAGTTGGTTATCAGGTGTGTCCGTTTCGCCAGGGTCAGAAGCTAGGATGTGTTCACAGTGGTTGACTAAGACTTGTTTACTGTCAATACAAACTCAGTTTTGATGTAATCTTCTATTCCCACTTTTATTGTGAGCGGTTCAATAAGCACTTTTCCTAGATATAAGAAGCCTTTAAAAGTGAGACACAGTATATGCACAGTATGAACATGAATAGCCCTAACAAGAAATTAAATAAATCTATACTAATTTAACTCTTAACCCATGTAGAAAGTAATCATATTTGATATTGAGAAAAAAATATTTGTCAAGGGATTCGAACCTGCATGGACAGGACTCATGTGCCAGCACCTAGACAACTCAGCCACGGCACCTGACATACTCTGTGAGGTGTAGAACAGCTATTTTAATCCCCACCTCCTCAATACCATGACTTTGTACACCAACACACTTTTTAGATTCAACACACTTTTGCCAAAAGTGTGTCGTGTGTTACCAAAAAAAAGTGTTAAAAGTGGCTTCAGAAAAGTGTGTTGAAAAGTGTGTAAACGTAACACACTGTTTTTAGAGTGTAATCCAACTGAATAGCAGGGATGTTGAAACAGTGAATGTTAGGGCGTGGATAAACTTAGTATATATTCGGAGATCAAATTTGCATTCAGGGAGGTAAGGGTTTTAAGTTCCCCCAAACCTTCTCCAGCAGCTGATGGGTTAGGTCATTGGTTAAGCAGGTACCTGGTGCAGGGGATTGGCATGACGGGTGATGCGGGGGGTTGGAGGGAACGGGGAGGTCTACGTACGTGCAGGAGATACAGGAAGATACAGAGGACAGCATTTACATTTACATGATATAAGACATCGACCCCCACATGCATCACCCAGCTAATGCTTCTTTGAACTATACCAAAAGGAACTGAGTGCTGTATGACTCTTTTCTTCTTTGTGACCTGTGGGGTGAGGGGAAAGGGTGGGAGTATGTACATGTAATAGAGGATATCCCTTTCTCAGTGGTCCCTTTTTGTCTTTGTTTGCCTATGGGCTAACCTTGGACTCGAGTAGTGGTTCTATGCCCGACACGCAAGGCCAAAGCTTTGAGGAGCGGATCACAGATCAACCGTGACCATTAAATTACCTTTAATGTTACAGTAATGAGTAATTATGGGAAATCGTATAGGGAATACACATGTTATAATTTGGATCCATGTTATCCATACTGAATGCCTTAGTAATGTATTGATTTGACTTGTGAATAATATCAGATTTATAACACATTAAAGGAGTGCTTTCTTTACATTCTGTACTAATGTCCTTTTACGGTGGTCTTTATGGGCACTCAGAAGGTTAAACATGATAGAATTATATCTCCTCAGTTATGCTTGTACCCGTCCTTAAAACGCGCCCTCGTCTTATAGATCACTGCTCACAGGCAGCCGCCAAGCACCAGCAACCCTCGCCCGTGTCATGTGGTCTCGCGATATGACGTATGGCTTCCCGTTCAGGCACGTGACTTTAGTATGGATGGTGGCGCCACGGCGCGGCGGACACGTTAGTCGTCACCTGACTTTCCTCCCCCGTCCACCATCCACCAGGGGGCTTCCTGTAGCTGGGGTCTGACTCCCTACCCCCCATTCCTCCACACCCCACAGGATATACTCCGTCTTATGGGTGATGTTTACTTTATTGGTATTCTGCTATTGCTCTATGAACGATGCCAACTTGCGCGATACATTCCAACTTCGGAAAACTACTGCAACTCTGTATCTTTCAGGAACAACAGGTTCATACCGCCCGGATACAAGGGCACTTTGCTATATACTACTTGCACACTGAACTCCACACTGACTCTAGTGAGGCAACTAAAGGGAACGTTGAGCACGTGTATATTCAACGCATACAACTTTGATACAATCTGTCCCTATACACATGTATTTAATCCAATTTTGATACGACAATATTGACCAAGCACAGTGCATGTACTTCTATTCTGTCAATTTGCTTTACAATATGCTACATCATCATATATATTTGAATATACTCACGTTATCTCATGTTTTCCTCTTACGGAGAAGATGCATCCTGCTAGAGCTCCCCCCCCCCGCCCACCTACTCACCCACCCACTCCACTCAGAACGTGCCTCGTCGCTCACGCACAACGTCTTATCTTGTAAACCTCCAGCTCGCGCAGGCGCAGCTGGGAGCTGTCCGCGCACTTCCGGCGAGAACTGGGACGAGATGTCCCGAGATGTCAGAAGGTCCGCACCGCGCTCTGCCACCCAACAGAGAGCAGGCTCACCTAAATTGACCACATGACGGTGTGCCAATCTCCACTACTGGAGACAGGAAAAGACCATTGGCGCAAGCCGCTGGAGGTCGCTGGGGTGAGGAACCATTGGTGGGCGGCGGCCCGGGCTCGGCCCCGACCCCTGACCCCATCGGACGCCGGCGATGTGACACTGGGGGACGTAATCAGTGCGCATGTCAGAGTGTCACGTGCCGGTCACGTGGGTCGGACCGGTGCTGCCCCCTCACACCTGCTCCTTGGGCGGGACCCGTATGTAAGACTTGATGATGGTGGAGGGTGGAGGGTGGAGGGTAGGGAGAGCGGGGTTGGGTTGGGCAATGGTGAAAGGGAGGAGGGTGGTATAGGGGAATAATAAGTGAAGCAGTCAAGGGGAATTGAAACCAGAAGATTTGGGCACACCTCACATTAGGACTCAGCACACGTTTAGGTATCTATTATTGCAATTATGTATGATACACTATATCTTTCTAGATCTAGATTTCAACTTAGGTTTATAGATTTTTTTCCTTGTGACGTCATGCTGATGGTAAGATACAGTTGAAGTATTCCTCTTCAGCGTCCCTCTCCTTTCACAGAAGGTGCGCCGAGAGTTCAGGAGTAGTGTAAAGTAAACCTCTGTGTGATCACAGTCTTGTCCCAGGTGGCGTATTTGAAATTGTGAAAACATTACATCTGACAGGGAAATACGTAAACAGACATGAAAATAAGTAAACATCAGGAAGTTCTGTATTTCTCCACCTCCACGCGTGTTTTTTTAATTTGCAAGTTAAATTCTTAAAATGGTGTTATTTACTCGCCCTGTGTTTTCCCCGAGGCCTGGGACTGGGAACAGTCGTTAAAAGGCTCCTGTTTCACGGAGAGCGTCGCCTTTCTCCCACTGTAACTTCGGCGGGGAAATATTGCACCTGACACCGTCCAAAATGGCGGCAAGCCTCGTTCCCGGCGCGCAACCAACGCCACCTGGTTGTAATCTGCGTAATTAACGCATCAAAGCGCAAGTAAAACAATGGATTAGCGAATTATGGGCGGGTTGAGTGGGTTTATAAGGCGGTGGAGGGAGGCAGAGGGATTCCTGGAACACCTGGCGGCGGTTTCATGTGTGTCGGACGGAGCTAGATCGATCTTTTGACCCCTGGGGGTGAAGGGGGTTAGGGTGGAGAGTGTGGATGTGGTGCTGGAGACTGAGAGGATGGGTAAACAAGAGGCCGCAGAGTCAAGAGCTTGGATTTCAACTATGTATAGGTTCCCTGCAAATGCCTGCATGTATGGCCATGATGCGGATGTGTACATAATAATTATAAACATCTGCATTGACACATATATCTGCACTGCCTGGATACGTAATGTACTCATAGTTACAGGGGGGAATGTGCTGAAGATGTTAATGGGCATATCCATCATAAGTCATGTACATTTGTACATCGTGAGCCATATACATATATTAATGGATCAGTTGTACTCCAAACATCAATACAGTAATACTTATATTAGATCTAGGTATATGATCAAATACAAAAGCTCGGAGGAGGGGAAGGCTGACATAATTCCTCCCATCCTGGATCAACACAGAACAAAGGGCAATTTTTATACATCAGTAGGGATTACGTGTGACAATTCCCCCTCAAGCCTGTGTGTTTGATCTTCACTTATTGGTGTAAAACAGCCATTAATTTTTATCCTCTCAGTGTCCAAAACACTACCCATCAGCAGCGCAATCAACGCCCATGCAACCCATCCCCAGAACCTCTTAGTTTGGAGATAACAGCTTTGGCAGCGGGTGCTCATACCCTTTTTGTTCTTATGCACCCTTTTGACCTTCTTGATCTCGGGCGATGCTCTACTTTTCTGGGCATGCGCAGAGGATGTGGAGGGCGCCCTTGGACCATTTCCGGTGGCCCATGACCCCACGGCAGCACTCCCCCACTTCCGGTCTCCAACCGACCAATCAGAGGGCTGCTTACATAAAGGTACACAGGGTGGGATTCCCATAAAAGACACTAGGGCGTCATAACCGTCACGAGATTCATTTATTGCAGGGATGCTACCCGGCCATGACAGACTATAGGAAGAAAATGGGTGTAGGGGGTGTAGATGGGAGGGTGGGTGGGTAGGTGGTGATGCTGGGGGTGCCCTGCCATGAGCCCTACAATAAATCACGTGAGGCAGCTTCTAGTTTTATGATGGTTTTATAAGTTTGTCGTGTGCCACACAGACCCACTGCCTCACAAGTCAGGCTCTGACCAGAGCGCTGCAGCAAACCCCACATCACGCCCAGGACACGCACGGGTGTGAGCACAGTCTTCAGACCAGAGTCCATTAGACACCTACATCTCGGGTTTTATCGTCGATTCTCACGTGACCACTGTATAGAGCAGGCATGGACGCCTTATAAAGTTGATACTCAAAAGAAAGGGATGTCTACTTTTATATATATGTGCAGTGTTACACTGCTGCTGGGTTGGTGTCCTTTAACGGGGTCTGTTTGGGTTCGCTTATATTTAGAAGGGCTGAGAGTGAGATGTTTTTGAGATTGATGACAAAACTATAGCTAATAGATACATACCATAATTATGCAATGTACCACTATTCTTCTCATCTGATAAGAATATACAGATATGACTGTGCTATACATGATACATTCACGGTTCTGGAAAGTGTGCTCTACTTGTGTCCTGGGGCCTGTTACAAAATAATGATAGTTAGCATACTTGTGAAACAGACCCCTGTGGGTGTCTGCTTGGCCTTAAGCTATCCCTGTATAAACCGGTGTCGTTTAATGACTCAGCATCACCTGATGTGTTTTCTCAAAGGCAATATAGGTCTCCATGTCAACCTGATCCCTTTGATCATCTGTTTATATAACACCTCTGCTGGGTCGAAGTGTGACATCCCCAGCTTCCCGCCACTTGTCAACCTTGGCGGCAACCATTCATGTCGCCTGCTGATCGATGCCCCAAATGTCGGCTGCTGCACCTTAAGTGGCGCCTGGCGCCAGACGACTGGTAGCCAAGGTTACCTACACACGGCTAGATCCCCCTATTTTCGCCCATCATGCCTAGATGCATGACACGGGTGTTGATTTGGGAAATACAATATTTGCATAAATATATGGTTTAGCCAATGTTTATCCTTGAGTTGTATGAACAAAGATTACGTTTACGTTGATCATTATTCACCATCGCCTCCTTTCCCGAATACATTGGTAAGTCTTAGCTCGAAGGATGGACATAAATAAGGGGCACAGCTCAGTGGCATAGGAAAAAGGGGGGGGGGGTGGACCCCCAATCACAGAGGAAGGGGGGTTGAATATGTTTAGCTTTCCCCCTAAATTTACCAAGACCCTAAAATGGAATACACAAAATGTCCCATGGTGAAAGTTGGGACACAGGGACCTGGCACCCAATCAGGACTAATAGGGGCTCAAACATTACTTTGTTATACAGTTCCTATATGAGCATGTATATGCACCATCATAGTTAAAATGCTATGTTTAAGGCTGGTTGGGTTGGGAGATTTGCTTCCTATGCCTCTGCAGCTGTTGTATACTTAGTCTTAGAGGTAGCAATTAGCCAGGGCATCTGATGAGTTAGAGTCCCTGAGAGAAATACTTTAGATATACTAGATGGGGTAACCCTGGCCTGCCGTTCACAGAGGAAGGATGACCAGTGAGTATGTAACATTCATACAGGCACGGTTTATCTTGGGATGTTTGAGTAAAGTGGGTGAGTGAATGTGATGTCACTTTCAGCTTCCGCTTTACAAATCTCCAAAAGTATATCTAACTTTGTATAATGTTCATCTATGTACCATCCCACTGTGACGTACCGTCGTCTGCTTTACCTGGCATTGACTGACATCATCATCTGTGCAGGCATCTGTGTGATGTGCCATCTCCTTGCAGACAGTCATTGACAGACGTTGTTGTCTCAGTCCCCTTGCATTGACAGCGTTTGTCGTCTGCTCATCTTTACCCTGACAGACTCATGATAGCAGTGCTATCACCACGGCACCTCTACCACGCTCCTGTGTTCCCATAAATCCGGACGGTTCCATGTGAACGTGGCGACAGACGCCGTTGGTACGTTCAGGAGGAAGCGTTTTATCGATAGGCCTTTTACTGTAGAGCTGGTTTCAGACATACTGACTCCAACTCTGACGGTTCTAGGTGTTGTGACTTTCTGTGTATAATGTTTTCTCTCTACACAATTATAATACGGTTATTTTATTTAAGGACAGGCGAAGGAGGTAGGGCTCTTGTGAATTCTTTAACATGTAAACATTATGTATCTATCAAGGAATCAACTAAGCTATATGTCTGGTCATTAAGATGCAAATCCAGGTCTTACCTTTAATATGACGGATTGCCTTGGTTTGATACATGATGTTAGTTTGTGTGACATAAGAAAGCAACAATAGAATCTCAAAACTCATATCACATTACATGAAACCGTGAACAATATTGCCAAACCTAAATGATCTGTCTCTGGGCGAATAGCACCTGTAATAAAACGTTACTGAACGCACTGAGGCGGGAAATTCCCCATTTATCGCTCAGTCCAAAACCTTTTTACTGCGGAACTACATTGCTTGTAGGTGTTTCCTGATTGGGCCTAATGAACTAATCCAGGGTCACAGAGTGCAAATCAGACACTCTGGGATTGCTGCCACGTTGGCGTTTCTCTATATTTACCTAGGTGGCGCCCAACGGTCGTTAGGTATGCAAGGCCTTTCCCCCCGAGCCTGCAGGCAAAAAGAAATAGCGCCGTGAAGGTGTTATGTACAAGGCCAGTGGGTTTGGCAAATGGCAGCACTTTGGTGCCGGATTGTGTCGATTTATGCGTTTGCTCTAGTGTCACCTCAGAATCGGCGAGCTATCGGCGCCTCCGCTTGGCAGCCACCCAGTCTGCGGCCGGCTTGGAGAGTGCGCTGCCCTGCCTGCCAACGCTCGCAGCGCCCCCATCCAGCGGACGGTTGAACAACACGGGTCCCTCACTCCCAGAGCACTGCACGCATATGTCATGGTGCTTATATGGGAGGGTGGGGGTGGGAGGAGGTGTATGGGTGAATGGGGGGGGGGGGGGGGTGACAAACACCCTACCACTATACACACATTCTCTGTACGCCTCTTTCTGCCAAGAATCCAGAAGACATTTACACACACCAACAATTAGACGTTTTACAAGATAATGCCCTCTGTGTTGCCCTTTTGTAAATACTGATATGTGTCTACAGTGTGGGTAGTTGATGATGTTGAATAGGTTTAATCACTTTAATGATGAAACCTAACTAAAATTCGTGATTGGATTAAAGCAATTACTTCACACATCAGATCACATATATAGGCTATAAATAATAGACGTTACACTTCTTGTATTTATTGCAAGAACCATATTAAATATCATTGTTGCATCTTATTCTTAAGATATATTTATTGTATAACCCAATGTATTTGAAGTGTACATGTCTATTAATGCAAACACATGTATTCGTGAAGCCACATAGCACTGTAAAGTAGCATTGCATGTGGCAGACAATTTCGGCGTGCTTGCATCTTAGGACAAACTTTTTCCCTGCTCCTCCAACAAGAAAGTATGACACATCATGTGCCACTTCTTTCGTGTATGGTCATGAAACCAAACAAAAACCAGGCGGGATGTCCTCGTCTTTCGCCGGGTAAGTTTTGGCGGGAAACTCCGTCAAATGTCGTCTGGATCACGAAGCAGCAGCCGACATTGGGAAGGTTCTATGGCCGAATGTCGTGCAGGCTGTTCAGTGAAGCAATATGAGACTTTCTAATGAGAGTGTCACAGAAGGACTGTCGCTAGAGGGGGTGGGGGAGGAGGAGGGGCAGTAGGGGAGGGGGTCAGGGCATACATGTACTAGTAACCCAAGAAGATATTCGGCAAAGGCTATGGGTTGTCTATTTTTTTCCCCAATCTAAGGTGTGGTTGCACCTGTTTGTCTGCATGTGTCTGGGATATGCAAATGTAGAACCAGCGTCTCACCTACCTAGATCAAAGTACCACAACGCGCACGCGCACGTGTGGCGGGCGTCCCTCCCGGCACGCGTGCGTACATAAGACTTCCGTCTGTATGTCCTTCCGTGACGGCCGATGACAAAACGTGTGTGGGCTTGTCTTACAATCGTTTTTGCCTCTCACAAAAGTTGTGCATTTCGTGTGTGTCCCCGGTGTGGCAGCTTCCGGAGTAGAAGACATGACACGGCCGTGAGAGGAGGGCCGTTTGAAGGTGTCTGATACAGAGATATGGATACAATGTTTGTCCTCTGAGAACCGATGACAAATAACAGATCTGTCAGCACAGACTGGTCCTCTGCCCTCTGGCAGGGGTGAGTGGTTCGTGACAATGGGGGGATGGAATGAGGTGGGAGCAAGGGATGAAGGAGAAGGTGAAGATCTGTGTAGTAGTAGTACGTCATCACGTGAGAGAGCACACATGACGTAGATGTGTCACTTGTTCCTGACATATACATGTTCAGACCTCGATATATTATTCCAAGCGGCGATGCTCTCATCGGAGATTTCATTTTAAGATAAGTGGATGTTTGCTAAGGATCTGGCCTTCACCTCTGCACTTATACAAGAGAGGGTCTTATTCGAGATCCTATTTCAGCACTTAAGACCAACTTCTAACCCCTTTCCCTATGTACTACCCACCTCCCCACCCCATGTAGGCCTACTACTCACACCCCAACCTGATGCATTAATCACCCCAAGATTTTATGTACCATTCACCCCCAAATCCTAGGTACTGCTTACTCACCAACTTTATGCACTACTCACACCCCAACTCTATGCACTACCCACCCCCAACCCTATGTACTACTCACCCCCAACCCTATGTACTACTCACCCCCAACCCTATGTACTACTCACCCCTACCCTATGTACTACTCACCCCCAACCCTATGCACTACTCACCCCCAACCCTATGCACTACCCACCCCCAACCCTATGTACTACTCACCCCCAACCCTATGTACTACTCACCCCCAACCCTATGTACTACTCACCCCCAACCCTATGTACTACTCACCCCTACCCTATGTACTACTCACCCCCAACCCTATGCACTACTCACCCCCAACCCTATGCACTACCCACCCCCAACCCTATGTACTACTCACCCCCAACCCTATGTACTACTCACCCCTACCCTATGTACTACTCACCCCCAACCCTATGCACTACTCACCCCCAACCCTATGCACTACTCACCCCCAACCCTATGCACTACCCACCCCCAACCCTATGTACTACTCACCCCCAACCCTATGTACTACTCACCCCTACCCTATGTACTACTCACCCCCAACCCTATGCACTACTCACCCCCAACCCTATGCACTACCCACCCCCAACCCTATGTACTACTCACCCCCAACCCTATGCACTACCCACCCCCAACCCTATGCACTACCCACCCCCAACCCTATGTACTACCCACCCCCAACTCTATGCACTACTCACCCCCAACCCTATGTACTACTCACCCCTACCCTATGTACTACTCACCCCCAACCCTATGCACTACCCACCCCCAACCCTATGCACTACTCACCCCCAACCCTATGCACTACCCACCCCCAACCCTATGTACTACTCACCCCCAACCCTATGCACTACCCACCCCCAACTCCATGTACTACTCACCCCCAACCCTATGCACTACCCACCCCCAACCCTATGCACTACTCACCCCCAACCCTATGCACTACCCACCCCCAACCCTATGTACTACTCACCCTCAACCCTATGCACTACCCACCCCTACCCTATGTACTACTCACCCCCAACCCTATGTACTACCCACCCCAACTCTATGTACTAGTCACCCCCACCCCTATGTACTACTCACCCCTACCCTATGTACTACTCACCCCAACCTATGTACTACTCACCCCCAACCCTATGTACTACTCACCCCTAACCCTATGTATTACTCATCCCCAACCCTACATACATACTACTCACCCTAAACCCTATGTTCTATTCACCCCCAACCATATGTACTACTCACCCCAACTCCATGTACTACTCATCCCTAACCCTATGTACTACTTACCCCCAACCCTATGTTCTGCTCATCCCAAACCCTATGTACTACTCACCCCAACCCTACATACATATTATTCACCCCAACCCTATGTACTACTTACCCCCAACCCGATGTACTACTCACCCCAACCCTATGTACTACTCACCATTTATCCTGCATAGTGCAATGATATATGATTGGCATCTACCCGTTTCGCCTACTGTAAACGTAGATAATTTTGTACATACATATTTTCACGATTTTCGCTGATTTTAAAATGCACGAAAATATGTACAGAGCGAAAATTTATCCTATGTAGTGGTATTACTACCAAGTGTCAAAATCCGCGAATTTAAATCCGTGTGAAATTGTACTTTATAACATATCCGCGAAAATTTATACCAGCGAAAATGTCTACGTTTACAGTATACCAGCCCTGTGGATTTACACAGATATACATTACTAACACTATAAGCTGTATACGCTGTAAAACCTATAGTAATACATGTCTATTATGTAACTAACACCTATAACGCCATATCCCTCACACACAGTCATCCCCCAAACCCTCTGGTATCCCACATAGTGGTGGAGTATCTGTCCTGGACTCTTCTCACTGTTAAAGTGGACTCCTCCTGACAGGGAAGGGTCATATATCCCCTCACTCTACTCCCCTTTGATACTGCCCCAGATTGTAGAGGCAGTAATTCACCTGGTCACTCAGGGGCCGATATGGGGGGAGATCAAAGGCCACTGTGAGATAAGGCCTCACCTCCATCCGCCGCCCTGGAGAGGGTCCGGCTCCAGGGTGGCGCCAGCTCCGGAAAAGGTGCTAATAAATATGGGTCGGATTGGCAGTCACGCCCAACGTTAGAGGTATGGTTAGGTTAGGTCATACAGTGTAGGTTCATGTAATAGGTGCGGAATGGGTAAACACAGCACGGCCTATAGCTCCAGTCACCAAGAAACGGCCAGTTAATACACCTACTTTGCCTCTCTAGTATACCCACATAGATTAGGCTGTGAAGGGTTTTCTTTTGTTCCAGGAAATTGATACATACATATATACCATTAATATGAAGTAAAATATCTACAATTATTGAGCAATTTATGTTTTTGTCATTAATAATTGGTGGGAAAGTGTCATTTTTGGGCATTTATACCCATAAATACCATTAAATTGGGTAGAATTGACCACTCAGCAATACTTCTCAAGGGCTACTTGTGGTTACTTTTGTTGTCAGTCTTGCAATACAGTAATATTTTGTAGACATACTGTACTAGAAACCATCAATTGTTGGTTATAGATCCATTATGCTTGATAATGCGGGATAAATCCTCCAAATGTCGGCCATTTTGGATCGAGAAATATACTTTAGATCGGGATCTTGAAAAGCTCGGCCCCAAAAAGCATGATGTTGTCCTACATTACACATAGAACAGCTGACTTTTATCACATATAGACCTCTTATTATTTCAATAGACACAAATTTTCTTAAGGGGACCCCAATCTGTACCGTTTTCATCATCACTGTCAGCATTTAATATTTTGTGCAAGTAAATTTTCATGTTTTTGGTACGTTTGATCATGCTGTACAAATAATGGGGTGAAACATCCATTTTGAGCCAAATGGCAAAAAAATCCAAAAATTCAACATTTCGCTACCAACTTTGAATGAGTCTTTTTCAAAGACCAGACTAGATACAATGCCCTAAATGGTCTCATTTGAAAGATAATTTAGTTTCTGAACTACCCCTTTTGAAACATTTAGCTAAAAGGTGTCACTCTGGTTGTCATAGCAACTTTGCCTTGTAAAAGAGTCAAAAATCTGAAATTTCAACATTTTAGAATCCTCGTTGCCATGGCAACAGATTCCACAATTTTTCAAAACTTTTTTCTCCAGTGAAAAATTCGTATTCCATGATGTCTTAGCTTTAAATTGGTATCAAAACGTTTTTTGTGTGCCATTTGGTCCTTAAATAAATGCCATTTAACTAAAAGATGTAGATGAACTTTAAAACTTTTTACCTATTCTTCATGACTGGAGCTATAGATATAAGCCACCTTTTACTTGTTTTGCTTGGTGGATTTCTTTAAAACAATGGTTTTAATGGTACTTTCTGCAAGGCATAAATAATCATGCTACACATGTATATGAAAATCCCCTGTAATAATATAACTCATATTAGTAGACATTATAAGCTGATACTGCTTCATATAGCTTGTATATTAATTGTATACTGATTCTGAGAAACATTACCGTATGTTCCATGTACATGTATTCGCAATTTCTGTCCTATAGTCTATATTGTTGTGGGTTCGGGCTTGCCAAAGAAGCAGGCTTTATTGGGTTATCTGACATCGCAATCTTTTGGGTAATCATGTTAAGATTTGTCTTATCTGCATCCCATTGTTAGAGGATCTAAAGTGGGCTAACCTCCAACCTCTAATGGGATATGAGTCGTGAACGCAGTGACTGTAGTTATTGGTTTATTGCCCATAAAACACATGGACAATGGCAGAAAGGGACCAGAAAAGGGACCCAGTTTCCATGAACACCTTTCTTGGCAATGTGAATGGATGGTCTTAACACTTAACACCTAACAGTGAGCTGAATCTACGGAAAATCCATGTACATACTTTCTAGGTAATCCATAATATCACAATTAGTGAGAATATTGGGCAACATAAGTAAGTTTATAGGATAAGGATATGTCTATTTATAGTAAGTAAATGTCATAACATCCCTATTTTCCTAGAAATAGAGCGGTTCTTTCATCCCTAATCTCTGACATAAATTAATGGTGCTTGGTAATAATTGGTGCTGAATACCTTACATAGACATTTGAGAGTGGGTAGTGACAAGCATAACGACCCAAACCTTTGTATGTCTAACCGTGATAAATGACCCTAAACCTGATATATGACTGCTTACTGTGTGACAATGGGCCTTCAGGGTGTGCTCCTGCCCCTGTAGGCCATGGTAGAGGTTATAAGACTGTAAGTAACGCCTCAGGTTCTCACTGCTACTTGGACATCTGCCCAGCTAATGGCCTTATAGTATGGGCTTGCTACCCACGAGGGGTGACTAACCTTTCTTTTACAACTCTCTTAGAGCAAGGTACTAAGTACTGTGAGGACCACCTTCACAATGACAATGAAGGTGCATAAAACCTTCACTACATACCTCTGTTTAGGAGTGTTGTTCGCGGCAATATTGCCACCCTCCAGGGTGCTTTTGACTTAAAGACCCTTGACTCTTGACTGAATTTCCCTTTTAACTAAGGAGGTGGGATACAATGCTGTTACCGCAGGCAATGTCTGAGTATTCCATTTGCAGATGGTTTATGAAGACACTCATGTATGAGTGTTCCCCGTAGCATTTCAGTCTGGAATTACAACTGTGGACCATGCCCCATCCCTTTTGGCCATTCCATTATCCCTAATAGAGTCATCCACAGCAGCGAAAGCTGATTACCGGCGTTTTGTGCAGCTTCAGCTGTAGATATAACAGTGGGAGTGCGGGAACCAGCAGTGGGCCCGCCGAGAAGCCATTGGCAGTGTCCCCAGAGGCGCCAGCAGTGCCGCGCTGCGAGCACTGGCGGAACTAACTCACCCAGGAAGGGCATGCTCCCAGGACCTCCAGGGTCAGAAGCTGTGACGTCAGAGGGGTCCCCGGACACCTCCCGCTAGGGGCGCTGAGAGCGTGGCGGAACCAGGGTGCCCTCCTGTGGGGCAAGGTTCAACCTGACGCCACCTGCTGACAATAGCAGCCAAAGTGAGGGTTCTAGGATCTTGAAAGCTTAAAGCCAATGTATGCGGTGGTCTCCAGTGGGTCTCAGTGCTGCCCCCTATAGGCGCCTCCTCCAGGGTGCTCTAGCCTCCAGGGTGGGGACCCTGCACCCCAGGGTGGTGATAGAGTAGCTGGCCATTCACTCACCCCAGCAGGCCCAGTGCCCCTTCCTGTCTCCCAGAGGTACCATACACACATTGTGTGTGTAATAGAGGGGCCTGGTTCTTTTCAATTATTTACCATTGAAAAGGGGAGGCGTAGGGCAGAACTGAAACCCCCAGTGGAGTCTTAACGCTGGGTATTGCCTACAGCTAGGGTTTACTGAAGCAGAGCCTTTAAGTGCTGGAAACCTTTTAGAATGAGTCCGATTCAAGGCCAGGCTTAGCAGAAGGTGTAATATCATCAAAGGGGGTGGCAGCCATTGAAGCCACACCTGAAGGATTAATTTATGTGACAGGTTGAGTAGCAAGGGCTAGGCAGAAGGGGCAGGATGGCTGGCAAGGGGTGGGGTCTGATAAAAAGGCGGTGGGTGGATGGGGCTTATCCGGAGGGACGGCCCGTGAAGGACTAGCCTCCTCTGACACCCCTCCTGACCCAGATCAGATCAAAACATTATTATCAGAGGCGCGGAAATAGAGTTGAGCTATCCTGGTTCCAGGGGGTGGCGGTAGGTGGAGGTGCAAGACACATCACCAGCACCGCGTGGGATGGGCGATGATTGGGGGTAAATTGGAGGGTATCGGGCGCTGCCGTCTGTTGGCTGTTCCCCCCTTCCTGCCTACACCCCCCACACTCTTTGACCTCAGGCGGGGCCAGAAAACCGTCCTATTCTAGGCAGATTATTCACGCGCCAACACCCTACATCATATGCTTCTCCATATCAGGGGCTGTTTGTGGTTGCTGTAAATGAAAGGCACATTCTTCCTTCTACCTGACTATCTTAAAGTGCTGGGAATGTTAATAGAGCATCCCATTCCGTGGATCCTTGTTGGAATTCCACCCGAGAGTGGAAAATAACACCCACCATATATATCATTTTTATCAGAATTGCTCTGTCCCTGTATGTCTCTATCTCTGTTTCTTTCCCTGTCCGGCTATCTATGTTTCAGTCCAAGTTGGTGAGTGACCTGCAATGTGACCTATACAAAGGCAACCCCTAATTGTTTGACTTTGGCACAAGAAACCCTAGCTTACAAGCCATAGGCTATTCTCACCTGTCCCTGCCTGGAAGCTTCAACCCCTTCCTCTGGGGACAGTCGAACCCTACACCCCCTGTGTATAGCCTTCTAGCCTCAGGTATCTAGAGGGGCGTGGGGTATAGATCCTCAATGACACAGGTATCATCATCGTCCTGACAGGTTTGCATGTCATGGTGAGAAAGTCAAAAACACAGGTGCATATCATGGCACTGACCCACAGTGTCACTCAATAGGAGAGCATTGAATACATACGCTGTGCATTGTCCTGCAGAGTTGTCATCTAGCCAAGGTACACATGTCTGGCTATGTATATTAATAAAAGGGTGCAGGTTCAATATCACGTTACTTGCCAACGTACTTGAAAGGCACTTAGTTCAGGTTGTATATTTTTAATACTGGTTCTCGGCAAACAGTACACACATGTGCATCTCTTTCAGCTGGAGCTCACATTCTTCTAGTTTACATATAAATTATGGCTTTGTACATGAACATGCACATGAACCTTAATTTGTATACTGCATGCCTGTGAAATGTTATTAGGAGAAAAGGGTTCCCTTTTGGACTATATCCAGGTACGTTTATGACTCGGCCAGCATGTTTTATATCCAATATACATATTGGAAAATCATCCTAAAAAAACAATACTGAATGGATATGGAATATCGTGACATCTATGTCAATCCGTTTTGGCTTTCCCTTTGATGTATATTAGAATGCCTTATTACATTAGAATATCAAGTGTTAGGGACAGTGAGATTTATCATAAGCATGATGGTGGATTGTTACTGTACCTCATTTATGAAATCATGCTATAAAATACCATTCAACAAATTACATAGATAATTAGTAGTTGCCTGAACAAAGTGTTATTTATTGTCACAGACATCCCCGATCGGTATTTAGATCTAATCGAGATGAGCATTTATAGATATAAATCATAATATCATTCTTCATCTCTAATTGATTTCTGCAATGTGAGTGGATAGTGAGTACACCTGCATGATGCTACAGGTAAATCTGTCAAATATTGGATATGTGGGCAATACCTAAGAGTGATTGATCTGCAACAGAACTCATCTATATGCAAGACATGCTTGTAGTGAAATTCAAACCAGGGGGAAACACACCCCCACCATGTATACCTACACTGTGTTCTCTGATTTCACCAGAAACATAGTATCAATGAGATCCTGTCAAATGAAGACATCCGTATTCAGCCTTTGGTTTCGAAATGAGCAAAATGATGCTGGTAGCATTGGTATACGTATCAAGATACTGCTTTTGAGGTATTGTGTCCATATTTGTCTATCAATGACAGCTTATCTCCCAGGTGACTAGTTGAGTCATCTATGTCGTATGTTATGTGGATATAATAATGGTATGCTATACTAAGGCATATTGTATTACATGTAGTACCATTCTGATGTTATGACCTCACACAGCCCTTTTGGTGCCTGGAAATGAAGATTGATGTACATTTAGTGAATTGAGCAGCGCGGACTTCAATGTCAACCAATTGAATAGATATGATGGATGTCTTGTATGACTGTTTGTACGTGTCTCTAATACAGTATATGGCCATGATGATTCTTACTAAATCTAGCTTTTTCCTTCTTGATTACAGGTCATTATCTCAGTTTCCTCCATAATATCCTTAAGATACAACCAAATTAGCATGCTTCTCTAATTTATACAATAGATTTTGGGATCAGTGTTTTCTTTTACATACTTAGACTTATCGTGTACTTGAAAAATGTATACCCCTCCAATAAACAGCCTTTCCATGACATTTCCTTATGCTTATACGTATTTAAACCTTATAGACAAATGTACAGGAATACGAGTCACACCAAAGGTACCGCGCATAAAATATACGCCTATAGAATCAAGTACATTCATTGAAACCCTTCTTTTCTTTAGAGACCTCTTCCACCTGCCTACCCACGTCTGGGTCGCTGCTTTTAGTCAGATGGCAATACGACCTTTGCATTTAGGGACTATAGGATGTGCCCCTTCTCTTTCTTTTCCGTGAATGCAGGCGTATCTATATGTAATGGATATACCAATACACATGGCTCCGGACATGGCTATAGAGCTCTCCGAATGCTTTGTCTGTATGGCTGTTCACTATTCAGCTATACGCATATTAGAATTGGCCTCAAGTACCATTACCTTTAAACTGTTCACTTCATTTATGCACAGTTTAGCAATGTGATACCACCCAAATATGTTTTTACAGATTGGTTCCTATTTAGCGACTGTTTCCAGAATACATAGGAAATACAATGGATTCATACAACACCACGTGGGCAGCATCACCACATACATGCCACAAGGGAACCCCCTACACACAGCCAAACGATATTTTTAAAGAAACCTCAAAAGTTTCAGACAAATCTCCCTATCTATTATACTCTCCCTTACTGCCTGCCTCATTCCCTTCATTCCTCCCTCTTGTTCTCTATTACCCCCATTTCTCCCCCCTTCCTGCCTTCCTGTCTTCCTCCCTTCCTCTCTGTCCACTTCCTTCTAGCATCACAACATCAGCTTTAGTTACTGATAAACAGTGCTATATTTCCCACGCTTAGTCCCCAGGTGTGAATTCACCCTCACCCCCAGTCCCAACCCCCATCCCCCAACACCCCAACAGTCTGGGGTAGGGGCAGGTACACTGTCTGTGGCGACCGTTAACTATGGGGTACATATGGTATCGGCGACCCGGCGCTTGGCACCATCCTGCTGTATTACAGAGTGTAGGGAACATGTTGGCACCAGCGGAGAGACGAGAGGTCACGTGGTCACATGTGTGTTGTCAGTGGAGACACCTGGTGACGGCCGTGTAGACAATGGCCACGTCACATGGATAGTGCCAGTGCTATGCTATAGTAAAGGGTGGCTCGCCAGGTATTTGTATAGCAAGGGGTAGCTTGGTGTACATGTTGTGTATAGGGGAGGGGCTGGTTATATAGGTGTGTAGGTATATAAGCTCAGAGATGACAATACAGTGCTGTCTGGTTATACAATAGCCTGCCACCTTTTGCTGCCTCCCTGGGAGCTTATGACCGTTGGTACAGTGGGTGCATGTTGGGGGTCAGTTCATCAAGAGACAGTGGTATGTTTGAAAAAAGGTATGTCTTTTTGAGAGGTTGCCCTCTGTGTTGCATGTTGGGATAAGTAAGTACATAGCACTTAGTGCTATTGGGGGCTGATAAACAAGTGGTATTTTCCTTACCTATATTTACATACACAGCTATACTCTCGTTCGTACAAACTAGAAGTAGGTTTGTAGAGATCTTTAGAGAATTGGCATTTGATCAACTTTACATATACTGTTAGGAGTAAGTAGTGTTCCTGTACAGCAAATATTGGGGGGAACTTTGGTTTCAGTAAATTCTGCTGTAGACCTACAGTAGAATCTACTGTAGACGCGGACCTGAGTTCTAAAAGGGCTCACATATATTCTACATCTAGGAGATTTGAACCCCCAGCTTCCAATCCATAGTCCCGAACCATGACCACTACACCAATGAATCCTGCATGTCAGGTGCATTGAAACACCTCCTACTTATGTGTGAATGGTAACGAGGTCAACACAGGATCCCTGGGGGTAATTTTAGAACTAGACTGTTCATGTCTCAAGGGTTGATATGAAAATTACCCTATTGCAGTAACGTATTGATAAGTACTGAACTACCATTAGTTGGAGTGTAATCCTGATGGCCAATGTTTTCAAAGTATCCTGCAGATTATAGTGATACATTGGTTTTATCCTCTACATATTTTCAATAGTAACATTTCAGTGTACCAAAATATATTATACTTTAGAATTGCATCAGGAGAAATGTAGTTTGTATGGGAGTTTCCTGTCTGGACTGGAACCGCTGACCCTCAGACTAGATCACCCAGTGCTCTACCGATTGAGCTAGAGCAGCAATTACTTATATGTAGTCTGCATCAATAGGCTTTTGAAAAGGTCAGGTCATATTTGAGCTGTGGAGTATGGTACTCCCTCCAACTCTCTCTCCCTCTGGTTGCTGTTTATGGGATTAGAACCTGCATTTACAGTAACAGAATTGTACATGTACAGCAAAATTTGCTGTATTATTTTTTACAGCTAAAGTACTCTATAGTCACAGCACATTTTGCTGTTCACGAACAACAACTTTTTACAGCATACTTTCTGGGTCATCATATACTGGATCTATATCCATCTGAAATCAGGACGAACCAATTTGTTATTACGGCAGCAACATCATGTAAGGAAATATATACATCCATCAAGGATTATATACCCTATACTCTTCTTGCATCCATGGCATTTTCTCAAATATGCATTCATCAGACACACAGGCTAGCCAGAGATAATATTCATATAAATCTACAAAAGGCATCATCTCACCCCAACAGCCTCCCCCCCCCCCATACACACGCTGGTCAATGCATGGCTTCCTACACCTTTCCCACCCGTCCACCCACCTCCAGGGCGATCAGGTGTTGCCCCACACACCTTGGTCGTGTCCACATCTCATGTCGGCACGAACCCCCACCTACCCACCAGCTCTCAGACCGCCAGTCTGGTCCCCACAGCTCGGAGAGAGAGAGATAGAGGAGGCAGACGACTATTTGGGATCATCGATGGCCGGCCGAGGTCAGTGTTGCTGCTTAGGGAGGGTGGGAGGTAGGGAGGGGATGGGGGCAAGTTAGAGGGTGATTGGTGCCCGGCGGTGGTCGCGGCGTCTCGGCCCGCTGCCCCGCCACCTAGCGGGCACCGCCGTAATGTCCAATTGGAGACGCGGGAGACGCCCAATGGACGATCCGAATGTCGTCTGCTCACGCGAACGCGCAGTAGACGCCATTCAAGGGGCCATCAGGCTCGGGAGGGCGGCCTGGGGGAGCCCCCAGCCGTGTGAATTGTGGCTGGTTTTATTCGCCAAAATATTGGGCACCCCGGATCTCTTTGTGCGCATGCGTTAATCCCAGGTGCCAATGGTGTGGCAACAGGCGACGGTAGGAGGGGAGAAAATGGAAATGGGTTGGGAGAGAGACTGGTGCTGGCATTTGGAGGGGAGAGAAAATGTCGATGTAGATGCGTGAGGAAATTATACCCAGCTGATGGGAGATCGGGGATAAGAAATAAAGGATCCAATCATGCTTGAGAAACATGGATTTTTTAGTAGTTACTTATGGATATTGATAGTGATTCTGGTCTCCAGTCACGAGAAAACAAACGTCAATTCAATGCCACTGTGGCATCTAGGCCTACATGGTGTGATTGGGTTGACATATTTCAACTTCCCATTGTCTCCATTTAGCTTCCAGAGCAATTTTCTAATCGACAGTTTCTGTAGCATTCGCTATACCAGCATAGAGAATATCAGAGACTAAACTCATTGCTACCAGGCAGTGAATAGTCCTACTCCGATGAGAAGCCACCACCCATCACACACACGCACTCCCACACGGACTACCGCTCGTGCCTACCCTATAAATCAGCCTGCCTATTGCCGCCCCTGACAGGCAGGGTGAGGTGTTGGCCAAACAAAGCCACCACTGTTGATACAGTGTTCATGAGGGGCGGCAAATGTTGACTCAACCCCTGCCGCGCCCAATTCAAGATCCCTCCAAAAGTCGTCTGCTCCAAAACGACTCCCGTCACGTGACCCGCCCCGCTTCGGTCCACCGAGCAAAGTACTACCGGGTCACAGCATGCAGCGTCCGAGGTCATCGGAACGCTGGGGAGCTGTCATGGCGGCTTGACAGCGGGTTGTCAGTGTGACAGTGAGGGGCGTGGGGAGGTGGCAATGAGCGGGTGTCAATTTGCGGTGGTTAACATTGTTACTAGAGCAAACATTGGTTTTCTCCATGACACCGCTGACATGAATGACACCCTTGCCGCCGGGGAGGGTGTTGTGATGCCACCGAGACACACCAAGGTATGCCATGTGATTGGGAAAGTGAAGGGGCTGAGGTTTGTCAGGTGATTCTTAAGAAGTAAGAAAATTCATTTGATGAGGTAGTTATCATTCAGAATTGAAAAGTAATCAATTTACCTGCATGTACTAAGGCTGTACTACCGTAAGTAAAGCTTTTGCAGCCACATAATGTTCATATAGATATGGTATTTGATTGGAAAAAAAGAAGGAGAAGTTTATATCATATATTTTCCTGTTTTGCAATGGTTAGTAACTGCAGATTATTGGGGGAGGGGGTGAGAGGTCAGGAACCATCTTTCAAGAAATGTGACATATTTGGGTCGAGTTTTTGACGGCGGCATATTTTCAGGATAGGTGTGAACACACCAACATGCGAGTCTCAACCCTCCAACATGATAATGTAAATAATAGTCATTGCACTGGTGTGACCTCACTGACCCGTGAATATGCCCGAAAGAACTCAATACATTTGTATTATTGTATATGATCCTGATAGAGTATACAGATGGTTCTCACATCACACAATGCAGTGATTTACATTGCATTTGATTTGGTTCACGCTATAGATATTTCCATTGTCTTAAACGTTGCAGTTGTGACTAGTTCCTTTCAATTGTGAGTAATCTATATGCTATTATAATGGGTCAAAATGTTAATTTACGATCAGATTTCTATTGTTCATATTGCATGGTCACTGGTGGTGATACTGGACATCGACCCCCACCCCCCAGACCCTTGCTTCACACACAACACACAGGGTGATTCATATTGATGCATGGTGCACCTCAGATGCTTGCTTGCTGGAGTAGCATGGCCTTCCTATCCTCCAGTACCAGTCACGAACAGAATGCAGTATTTCTGTGTGTTTTGATGATGGATGAAGGGTTAGAGGGGTGAAAGTGGGTTGTTGGCGTGCTGGCTCACCCTACCCTACCACCTTCACCCCTACAGCCGACAGTCTATCCCTTTAAAGGCCGCATAATGCTTCAATGACCTTGGTTGGCATGATGCATAAATGCAGCCATGGTGAGCAAGTCGCATTCAAGCATCATGCCAACCCTTCGGGGGTGTATCAACCCCGTAGGGTCGGCTTAGTGCATGGATGTAGCACTGGCGAGTTACTCACCATAGCTGCATTCATGCATCATGAAGACAAAGGGTGTAGTGCATCAAAGGACTATGCGGCCATTAAAGGACTATATGGCGGTGTAAACGGGCTAACGACTTAATCACGGGGTCCGTGTCACCTGCACAGCACGACGCTCACCATTTTCACACCATTTCTTTGTAACCTACCTTCATGGCCGACACACGGGAGGGGAGAGGTGTCTGACTGGGTAGCTACCAACTTTTATCACTACTAGATGATTTATGGTGCTCTGAGCCCATGGTAAAAGCATGCGTGTGAATTGGGTAGGGTTATAGTGTTGTTGTCCCCGCCATAAAAACTGTGGGGTGAGTAAATATTGAGGTGGTGTTGGGTTGCATGCATGGGGTTGCTTTGCGCTCTAGATAGCAGCTCATCATATCTTTTCAATGGCCGTGATAGTGATCGGATCTATGAGGTAAAATGACGGTAGATATCCCACCCCGATATATGTCTACCAAGGCATGGGTTTTTCTTTCCATACAACATAGACATGGTAGTACATGGTAGGACATAACATAGCCATGGTTTGAGAACCACTGTTTCTTGATATTATAAGTTGCTGTGTGATACATGCTGTCTATTGCCAGGGAGTGAAGTTGTAATTCAACCACAGCACCTGGGAAATTTATGTCTCATGTGGGGAGCAGGGTTTATGTACAACGTATAATGTTTGCGTTGTTTGCATCGTGATGGAGTTCTTTTTAACCAAAATTTACCATCTTCATTATTGGAGATGAGGCAGAGGAGTAGTTCTAATACTGTGGAGGGCTCGCTTGTTTCTGGTGATTTTTTCTTTTGCAATAAAATAAATAGATAGATAAACATTTAAAATCCCCTTTCTCAATAATTTGTACTATAGTTATGTTCAATCCACTCCTTTCGGTGACATGTGCATAATCACTACAAATGTACTCATATCAAGACAAGTTATTTGATGCATCCAACTAATCATTGAGTTTTCCTCTATATCAATGTTGATAATTTTATGATTGCATTTCCATCATATGAAGTCTCTGTTTTATCATAACTTCCCTACACAATACCATCACCAGCTGCTTGTTATGTGCGGGCCCACAGTGCTATAAAGGAGGATAAAGCACTGTTCTCTTAATTCACCTTCATCATGTTTACACAAACCACAAATATCCATCTCATGACTCATTATTATGTTCACCAGTTATAACGATTCCACAAATTACCCTAATTAAACTGCAACTTGGCATTTATCATATTCCAATCGCATTTAATATCAACTCAATACGAAAATTAACTTTTCATGCGTTGCACACACTTTTTTTCTGTCTTTTATCACGCCCTTTCAAATTCCCGTCGTACCATGCGTCTGTCTATATACGTCACTTCCGCTTGTAGTACCCCGGCAACAGTCGTGGGATCCGAAGCGTGCTGTAAAGGCCCAGCTAAAAGTCGAAAAGCGAACAGCCCAGTCGCGTCGCCGCCATTGGTCTGGTGGTTGAGGCCCACTCAGGTGAGCAATATGCCTCCAGGGCGTGGGGAAGGCCGGGAGTGGGGGGGGGGGTAAAAGGGAGGGTCAGGAGGTGGAGGAGGAGAAGGGGGTTGGCGCCCTAGGTGTCGCTCGGCGGAGGTAGACCATTGTACTGCGGTTCCCACCAAGCCGAATAACTCACACCTCAGCTGGCGGACTATATTCTGCGTCTTCCGCCTGATTACTCCGCCAACAGGTCCCTGGCGCACTCAACAGACGTCGGCGCCACCTTGGTCCATGGTCTGTCTGGTACACCGCCCCTACACCCGCGCACCACCACCTACACACCTACTTCTCTCAAAATCAACCCTGTCCATCCCTACCCTCTATGCCATGGGGCACGTATCTGAGACAAAAAAGATGAACATTCAAACACTCGTTAATCTTATAAGGTTTGTTTTGAAGCACATCACTTCATTTCTTTTCAGATTACAGCCACACGCCACGTGCATGCACGCTCTTTCCTAATGAATATGACTTGCTGTCCAATATAGCCCCCCCCCCTCTCCCCCCAAAACACACACACACACAAACCAAGTGAAGTGGTTGCACCCTCTAGTTGCAGTGACCGCGGGTCACATGACCTAGCCTCGTACCCAGAACGAGGCAGGTAGCATTCATCCCGCCGACCGTGAAATCTTTTTGATAGAGGAGGTTTTCTTTTATCAGCCTCCATGGCAATCTGTCGCTGCTCGGCCTACTATTGTTCCCTCGCCTTGCTCTTTTGGCAGGACGGTTGCTGAGGGTCGGTGGGGGCGGGGCCAGCGCCCACCCAAACGTGCGAATACCTGAAAAAGAGCAACCACTCCGTATTATTCCATACTCAGCCGCTGGCCAGATCGCTGCCCAAACTTTTTTTGCATATTCTTTTTTGTCCCTTTTTATGACATTGAGTTTATATTTAGGCTAGGTCACCTACTTTGTTCCTGTCCCCTTTCATCCCAATATGGTTTTTATTTGCACCTAGCTGTTTTTGTCTCTGCCAGTATAATAGGTGCGCAATATGTTATTAAGGCATCCTAGGTACACATCATGGTCTATACCCGAAAACATTTATGTAAGGACATATCAATCACCTCATGATTCTATTGAAAACAAATGTATGTTTATTATATCACTGTTATATAAACATGTGGGTTTAGCACAATCTAGGCACAATGATCTCATCAGTGGGGGCTATGTATGTATGCCTGTAGGCCTACATCATATTATCAAGTACATCAAGATCCTGTGTGGTCGAAAAGAGACAATGCTAATGGTATCCCTTCTGGCATTCAGGATGATGAATTACATAACCAGTTTAGTTGACAGCTTCTGTCGTGCAGGTAATGTCCTGTCTAGACACCTAATAGGTTCATCAGTAAGACAATGTGTAGAACCCCCTCAAGGGGCATTCTGATATCTTGAGCTTAAATGCTGTTCACTGTGTTGTCCATCGACGTCGAACACACATATGTACACACGAGCTTTTATAATAAACCCATTTAGCCAGACCAGTTTCAAGCTAATATCCATTGGTTGCTTCCATTAAGATACACTTACCTATTGCTCCTAGTTAATTCTACATGTACCGTAAATTCTCGCGTAGAAGCCGCGGCTTGTACGCGAGTCAGACTCAGCTTTCTTTTGATACCAAACATGCCTATATAGGGTGCGGCTTATACGAGAGTTTTTATTAGTATTCTACAGTACCAAAATCGCAATATTCAGACCCCCTCTGCGGCTTAAATAATAATTTGTCAACGTTTAGGGGTGCGGCTTATACGCGAGTTAGGCTTATACGCGAGAATTTACGGGTATGTATGTTCCATGCCTTCTGCATAAGGTCGAATCCAGATGTTTACAACGTCATTGCCCTGACCACACTTTCCACTTCCCCTCCATTCACATCGTCACCTTTTCCTTGACCTGTTTCTTCGTACCTCTTCATTCACTCAACATCGTCAATTTCATTTTGTCTTTCTTGATAAAACCGGCAATGCCTCCATCTACTTCATACTCTCACAAAGAATTCCTTACCCCCCCCCCCTCCGATCAACCATAGCAATGGTGTAGGCTGCTTGTTCCACCTAACATATGGCTTGTTCATTTAGGCATGAAATAGGCCTGCACCAGTGGCACTGTCGTTAACCCGATAAAGTCACGGCGTTATGAACACCTGTACATTATTATTTCTCAAGTGTTGAAGTCAACACCCAATGTGCTTGGGGAGTAGGTTAAGGTGGTGGTGGTGGGGGGGGGGGGGTGCAAAGTGTTAGTTTTCCTTTTTACAGCACGCCTTTGCAATAGGGCTTTAGGCACTATACCAAGCTGAAGAGGTTTTAATAGCTTGGGCCTTAACGAGGGAGGCCGAGCTCAGATATTTTTTTAACATTTGGGTGGCCTTATAAAATGACTCTAGTTTTGTTTTAGATGTATGTTATAAAGCTCTTGACTAATTTGATGTTCTGTAAACTGCACCCTACAGGCGTGTGGATACTGATAACTCACTAAATGTAGTCAATAACAATAGCAGATTCTCTATTCATCAATATATTCTATGTTTATCATTATAGCTGCTCTCAAAGGATAGTTATATTTACTGTCATATAGGAGTTGACAGTTCCATCTGCAATCTCTCTAGCAAAGCCCACATACTGTATCATGACGTCGGAAGCACACAGTGTGGTACGCACAGAGAGAATCCGCTTCTCAGTCCTGCAACCCTGTATGTGGATAGGAGTCCAGTAGTATATGGAATGAGTGATATTGACCAGGGTCTAGGAATGCAGACCCAACGTACTTCGAGACATGCGGCTATGTTTGAACCTGTTCTCCCTCAAATAGGTAAGAGTTTAATTAATAATCAAAGTTAGCATAGATTAAACATATTTCATTGAAGATGGTATATGTACAATCCTTTGTGCCGCTCTGCACCATGACTTCTTGCACATATACTACATAAACAGTTGACTGCCCCTAATCCAATGAATGCTGCTGTAGTGTTGCTGAAATGGCTGCACACCAGTCTTTCCCTAATTCTAACTCCATCCAGTATGTGAATACTAAATAGAGTGTTCTTCCTATCACCAGCACCCGACCACCCCACCCCCCTACCCTACCCAGTTCTCTCCGGCACAAACATACCCCAGCCTCAGTCGCCCGCGGCGCCAGAACGACCTTGTAGGGACAATACAAGTGACGCGTCTGTGGCTACCCCATGGGACTCCAAGTCATTTCGGCGCTGCCTCCCCCATATGGTGGGCAGCGCGGCTAGACTCGGCCCATGCCCACTTCTTAAGACTAATGTGCAAAGTTGGGCCAAGAAAATAGGCGCGATGGGCGGAGCGGCGCGATAGGCTGCGACAAGCAATTTGTTTGGCGGTCTCCCTGGAGGCTTGGCACTTTTCATCGGCCTCCAGGCAGGCCCTGGAGAAGAAGGACAAGGCGGAGGTGTGTGGGTGGATGTGGGGGCTGGAGGAGAAGGCGGAGGAGGATGGAGTTTGGGCAGCTTGGGATAAAAACACTGTCTTGTTCGGGGGACGGTGTGGGATGGGCAGAGGAGGAGGAGGAGGAGGGGGACGAGGAGGAGGAGGAGGAGGAGGAGGGGGGTATTTCAAGACCCCGGGGCTGTAAGTGGCGCAATTCCTGCCGCGGAACCGGAAGTGAGGATCTATCAGCAGCCACCAGGCGGCGCTGCGGGCGGGGTGGCGGCAGGCGGGGGCAGTCAGCATCCGGCGGTGGCTTGACGCGCCCCCTAACGGACATGGCGTCCGACGCCCGTGCCGCTATCAGGGCCGACCACAGAGCCCCCTGTTGGTAGATATATGCTCGATATGTAAATGGGGGGCGCCTTGTGGGGTGGCGCAGGGGTAGGGGAGGAAAGGGGGGAGATAAAGATGTTTTTCAGGGCGACAGGACGCTGACAAATTACGACTCTGTGGAGTGATAGAGCGCGGTGCACGCCCGCCCCATAGGGAGGGGGCTGTATTATACAGTGGTGGGGGATGGGGGGGGGGTGTTTGACTGGGAATAGTACTTGACAGAAGTAGGGTGTGCTGGCATGAGGATAAACTGTCCTCCTCTCATGTATAATATGTCTTGCACGCTCTTCTCCCACACTCCTTTTTTTCTTGTTTTCATGCCCTGACTCTCTTACTCTCTCCTTCTCTCATGCCTTTCCCTCTCTTTGGCTCTCTTTTCTCTCTTCTCTCTTCTCTCTGTCGGTTTTTTTATTACAAAAATATATTGACGCCAGTTGAATGGCGTGAGACCAAAGGATGGGTGTAGCATTCGTTGAAACTTTTTCATTTGTGAGGCGGTAGTTATTAGTGTGCCCTAAGGGTTTTTAATTGTATTCCGGGAGAAGAGAGAAGTTGTACAGTTATGACACTGGGAATAGTTCTATGACATTAATAAAGGGATGAACGGGTGAAGTACATTATGTACATATATATATATATATAAATATATTGATCATTATTGTTGCTCGGAATATAAAGCTCGAGCCATATTAACGATATGTCTTTAAGTATAAAGGTGATTTACAAGGGGGATATGTTAGGGGGGGCGTGTTGGCCCAGTTGTTAGACTATATAGAGTAGACGCGGGGTAGGATCTGCCCTGACAGTAGGTGTGGCACTGGGCCTGTGGAGGCGATAGGGGAGTGGGTGATGTGGAGGGTGTGGGGGTGGGATGGGGGCGGCAGTAAAGGGGGCAGTATGGCTAGGGGTGCTGCCTGCATGGCATGGGTGAGATATGTCGGGTGGCGGGTGGCTAAGGGTGGGTGGCCTGGATGGGTGGCCTGTCGGCCCTGCCGCCCCGCTATCTGACCGACGCTGGCCACAGGGGCGAAACGCGCCAGGTCCCCTGTGGCAGCGCCGCTCCCTATCGCACGTCGCCACACCCGAGGCTGTCTCTGGCCCCAGCCCGGCGCCGCTCCCCTCCCGCCGCCGCAATGTCTCAATCTGAAAAGCCTTCCGTGACTGTCAGCCGCCCAAAGTATCGCTGCCACCCACAAAGGACCGGGCGATCCCGCGCCATGCCATCCCCCGTTAAGCGCCGACGCCGCGCTCGTGCGTCTTCAAGACTGATGGGGTTGGTGGGAGGGGGTTATAGAAGAAGGGAGTGAGGGGATGAGATGCCCTCTCTCCCCCCACCCCCTCCAGTAGTCACCCTCCGGTATCACAAACCCCCAGAGCGTCTTGGTGGCATGAAAGACGGCGTGCGAGACGGCCGAAAAAAGGGCCCCCGCCTAAAATGTCAGAAGCCCGCCAAAATGTCGAAATGTCGGCTGTCACGCCAAATGACGTCTGCGTGGGCCCAGGTCACGTGGGGTCAGCCGAACGCCGGCTGTGTGTGCCGATAGGTGGCAGCAGAGGGCGTGGTGACGCTCACGTCAACGGCGACTTCCGGTGTATGGTGAGCGACGTATATAGGACGCCTACCGCCACGCCTCCTATCGGTGTGCTGCTGAATTAGGATACCACACAGATGGAAGTGGGACAGGCATGCAGGCAGGCAATACGGCAAACAGGCAGGCAGATAGATAGATGGGCGTATAGGTAGGCAGGCGGGAAAGCAGGGGATGAGCCAAGGAGGGAGGGAGGGATTGGCTGCTTCAGAAATGGAAAATACAAAAGGAAAATAATCGACACATTGTGATCTTAAGTGGTCTCCCTCAATAGCCACACATGTGAGCACTCCCAGTAAAATCCAATCGCCACACACACTAGGGGACCTCCAACCTGGAAATAGAAATAAAATACAAATTTAAATAGATTCCCTCCCCTCCTTCTCTTCCACATTTCTCCAGTACCCATAGCCGCTGGTGTAAAACACCCTGGAGAGAGACACCCCTGCTTACCATTAACCCTTTGAGGGCCGCATAGTGATTTAATACACTACGCTATGCTATTAGTCGCAATGATGGCTGAACACAGCCCTGGTGAATCTACTCCCTTCCCTCCCCAAGGCTAAATTCATGCATCATGCCGACTAAGGGCACAGCGCGAGTGTATCAACCTCGTAGAGTCGGCATGGTGCTTGAATGCACGCCTAGCGAGTAGGCTTATAAATCAGGACTGTTTCCATGCATCACAAAGGGCGCATTAAAGCATTATGCGGCCCTTGAAGGTTTAACGCATCGACCGTGAAGCTACTAATCACTCTACAAATTACTCGCCAGCACGAGCCCATCCGCCTCCCATCACTACAACCCCACAGGGTTTCCACTTTTTTTAACTGATGGGGAGCAGACAAAATGAAGTGAACTTGAAAAAAAAGTCGTCTGCTGAGATTGGCGTGTGGTGTCATGTGAGTGAAGCTGCGGCTCACAATATAATCAGTAGTGAGACTGTCACGGAACCAGCGGTCTCAACGGGTCTCAGCTAGTCTCAGCCAGTCTGAACTGATTTCAACGTGGTCTATTGTGGTTTATATTGGTTTCACGTGAGTCAATATTATATTTGGAATTGTACCCCAGTATCTATTTATAAGTGTCTGCTGATATGATGATCTACAATATTTATTCTAATATACTGATCTACACTGTTGGTTGCCAGTTTTGTAGGTGTACAGTAGATTCTATTGTAGGTAAGCAATAAAATCTACTGTAAATCTACAGTAGATTCTACTGTGTACCTACACTAACTATTCATAGTATACTGGGACCTTTCTCAATCCATGTCCATTGCCACCGCTCCTAAACCCACGCCGAGAGTTTCCAAGTTCTTCCCAATCGTTTCCCTCCAGTCCCGTTGTCCATAGTTATTTCATTTGTGGCTTCATATTGCCTCCTTGGATGGCTTCATCTCAGCTGGTCCCAACTGTGTATACATAATAAAGACCCACCAGCAACATTCCCCACTTAACCCCAACTCTATCCAACAACACTATCCACGCAGCCATCACCCAGGCCCTACACCCTCACCCATCACCCCTCCCCACCTTCACTACGTCATAAAGCAGGGATAACTCCCGTTAACAAATATGGCTTATCAGGTGAGCACAGATAAGGGGTGCTGCAATCGCTGGCATGGTGGGGCTGGTGGGGTGGTTAGGGAGGAGGGATAGGCACACAGCCGTTGTCAGCTCATTGTCCATGTGCGTGAAGAACCCCCATCAACCCCCTCCCCCTCCCACATAAACCCAGCTCTGGTGTGGGTAGGGGAATGTTCACAAATGACGTCACCTATTTTCGGTCTTTCTCTAAAGCTATCAAACCCCTGTCACTATTTTGGGTAAGTTAGGCTCTGCAAATGTATGTCCTAATTCCTGACTGAACCCAAATAGCCCCTTCCTCACTCCCTAACCTGTGATGTCATTTGTGAACGTTCCCTATAGGGGTGGGTGGGGGCATGGGCATGGGGTGACTCTGGTCGTGTAGGCGCTCATCCCTCATTGTCGACGATGGCCCATGATAGGCAGGGACACCCGATTATCGCCCAGATGAATCCCCTTCATGGCCTACATGAGCCCCTGTAATGATTATTTGCTGGCGCCGCTACAGACACCTAGCTTTGTGTGGGCGCTGTGTTGGGGAGGACGTAGGAAGGGTTAGCACCAGGCTGAGTAGGAGTACAGTATATAGGAGCGGTTGCTGGTGGTTTCCTATAGTATAGAAGTAATGGTAAGCATGTTGTCGTTGTAGTATTAGAAGCAGTAGTATATATAGTTGTCATCTGTTTTTTTTTACATTTTCATTGATTAGTAGTACATGCAGTTTGTTGTAATTCTTTTTTAGTAGAAGTAGTACATGTATGTAGAGTAGTACACTGCAGTATAAATGTAGTAGAACAAGGTAATAGTCATGGTAGTCTATGTTACTGCAATAGTAAAAGTAGTAGCAATACATGTTATAATGGCGATAATGACGTGATTCAGACGAGTGGTTATAGCTGGAGGAATAGTGGCGGTAGTAGTACAGAAAAGTAATGGTAGTAGTCATGCAAGTAGTAGTATATGAAATGGGGGTATTGTCCAGGCAACTGGATACACTTCTCTGCAAATTGGAAATACCTTTGATGTCTCTTAGAAATGTTTGGAGGTGTGCGGTTTTATCAATAACTTGGTCATATAATAATTATGCGATACATTAGCTTATGTTGTGAATTTGCTAAAATAGTAGACATTTGGCCTCAGGGAGAACTGGTCATTTTCTAAAGAATATTTGAGTAGCACCGTTATACAATTTGTAGCATGTCAAGCGGGCCGTTTCTTTATGTTTACAAACACATGTAATTCTTTACTTAATGTGACACACAAGGAGAGGGATCAGAATTAAATGCTGGTATTGGTATTATTCACAACACAAACAACATGTTCTGCCTCTTGGCACCGCCCATCAACATAAAATAATCATTTCCCGATAGTGGTCCATTGTGTTGCCCTTAGTAATGATGGAGACCCCCTCAGATAGCCTGATAAACACCCGTATCACGTCCCCGTGGTTAAGCGCTGCATTATCTTAATTCAATTTGCGTGGACGCCGAGGGCGGGAGAGTGTTGGGTTTAGGTGTCACAGTCCTCGTCTCCCTGGGCTCACATCATATCAGATAAATGATAACATGAACATAACTCCCAATAAACACATGATATCACAATGAGAGCAATTAGAAAGTTGGTGCCAGTTTTCTAATTAACTCCAGTGCTGACGTCACAGTACTCCACAGTATTAAGGGTACTCTACTACACCTGTTGTGCTACCCAGCTTTCTTGCAATTAATCAGATTTTGATCATTTTTCTTTTAATTCATTGCCAAGCGGATATCCTTTGGCCTCTCTACCTAGGCCTTTCATGTCTCTTCTCCTTCTCTCCCTCTCTCTCTCTCCCTCTCCCTCTCCCTCTCCCTCTCCCTCTTGCTTTCTCTCTAAGTTGCAATCCTACTGTGGAAATGAATGCCCCCGATCTGTTCGATAGGGATAGGGAACATGATTTGATTGTCGCGGGTATGATTGATAGTACCTTTTTATCCGACCCCACCCCCAATCCCCACTCCCCCACCATGCAACCACCTACAAAACTACCTGACGATTAATGTAACCCTCTCCTTCATCAATCTCCCAACACTGCCCTTCTAACCCCAGCAAAGCCTCACCCCTCCTTGTTCCAGAGCCTCCAGACGGAAGACCCCCTTACTGTGCCCTGCTAGGCCCCCTACTGTACCAGGTGAGGTAATTGACCCAGGTAGGCATGTTAATTAGCACCTGGCGGCCGGGTCTTTGACACCTGAGTGGCGGGGAGCGTGAGAGCGGCGGGCGGGCAGGCTGGCGCCGGGCGTGAGTGGGTCAGCGGGGCGAGCTGCTCACGCAAACCGCTCGTTAAGGCTCGGCGGGGCTGGCTGAGCACAAAGCTTCTGTTGGTTTTGCGAATAGTGCTCAATATCTGAATAACCAACATGGCGGCCGGGTCGCTGTCGTGCTAAACAAACACCTCTGTGATTAGCATAATTACTCACTGCATGCGTGGCGGAGTGGATGTTTGAAGCCCTGGGTATGGTGTATAGGGAAGGGTGAGGAGTGGTAGTGGTACTACAGGGAATGGGGCATATATCAAGGAGTTGTAACAGCTCAGAGTGAGATCTAATTCTCTCCCCATAGATCTGCCTAGAAGAGGTTGACAACGTAGAACAGTAATTTTACACATCTCAATGCATTGGTAACAGAGGGGATGGTATGCTGTATACATTTAAACCATCATGCCGACCTTATTGGGTTGATACACTCCCAAATAGACGGCATCATGCAGAGGTGAATAAGTATTACTATGGATGTAAGGTATGCAGCCATAGAAGGGTGGGTGGCGAAGGCTAGTGTAGGGTGCATGGGGTTAGTGGGACATGGCACCACCATGTGGGTAGATGATTCATACATGGTCTACCTGGAGAAGGCGTGCTCACCTGTTGGCGCCTGGCATGGGGGGTCCAGCAGGTCAGGAGGAGTGGGGTGGTGTCTGGTATCTGTGATGCAAGGGAGGGTATGGGAGGGTACATAGACTGGTTTCTAATTGGTGGTGGGAGGTACACTGTAAGAAATGTGTGTTGTAAGAACATGCATGAAGACTAATGCACACGACTTTGCAAAACACTTTTCGAGATCAACACACTTTTGGCAAATGGCGTGTAGTGTGTGGTGTGTTACAAAAAGGTGTGTTAAAATGGCTGCAAAAGAAACAACATGTTAAAATGTGTGTAAATGTAACACACTGTTTTAAGAATGTAGGAAATCGAAGGAAGTGTGATTCCTAATGCGGTGAAAAGTGTGTGGTTGGGAGGGGTGAGGAAGGGTTAATACCACCTAGCCTGGTCACACACGCACTGGAGGACTCAATGTCTGCCAAAGTGTGTGCCTGTATAACACTCGTTCTTTAACAGCAGTTCATGATTCCAGACAGCATACTCAATACAGACACATACATAACTTTATAAATGTACTTGTACATTTGTATTTCATTTATTTCTCCAGCCTTTATATGAACTGTTTATTCGAGATCACATTATGTCTAGATGTCCTTGTTCTTTCCCCCATACCTGAATAACACACCCACCTCACTTACCACATATATGTTTACACAGCAGCCGATGTTCATACCAACTCACACATATTCCTAATTTGTAATTCCCACCTGTATAAAGTCAACACCCCTCCATATTATAATATGCACAACATGTACTTCTTCCCAAACACAACGTATGACCAGGAGTATTGATGTAACGACCTCACAGGTAGCTCACACCAGCAGGTGTCAACTACTGGGCATGTTGACCCTTTTCATTTTGACCTCCCACTCTTCCTCCCCCGTCGAAAAGGGGGGGGGGGGCTTTTGGTATACAATGTACATGAATATGTATATAGCATATTATGTATATACCCAGTGAACAAAAAACGTTACACAACATTTTATAACGTTATATAACGTTATATAACGTTTCTCTAAGGCTCCTTACTATGGCATAACGTTATATGAAGTTTTACAACGTTATTTGGACGTAAAATAACGTTTTCTTGTTAGCTGGGTACCGTATTCGACCTAATAAGGGCACATCCCCTAATAAGCGCACAGAGAGAAGTAAAGGTGTACAAAGGTGTCAACTGTGTCTCCCACGTGGCTCTGGTAAAATAGAGAGTCAAACAGCTAATGACTCTGCTTACATGAAGGGTCAACTTGAGTTGACTCTCTACTATCAGTGTTAACTTGAGTTGAATCTCTACTATCAGTGTCAACTTGAGTTGACTCTCTACTGTCAGTGTCAATAGCAGCGTCAATAGCTGTCTGACACTCCGTTTTTGCCAGAGCCAGGTGGGAGACACAGTTGACACCTTTACTTTTCTGTGTGCGTACACCCCCTCTTTGGGCCGTTTTGGACCGAGTTTAGACTGTAAAACCTCCCAAAATATTTCAATTGTTTAGCCCAAATGAATTGTTGACTATTAGAAATATGTTGTTAAGTGTATTGGGTTATCAGGTCGAAAACGGGACTGTAATAGCAAAAATAAATTGGAAACGTGGGTGTCCGGTGTGCGCTTAATAGAATTAAATTATGTTTTTGTTCTTTTAGTTTAAAATATGTTTTAATCGCACCCTGTGCTTATTACGGCGAATATGGTACATGTATATTATGTCCAGTTATATAAAAGTGAGTGATGGCTGACAGCTCGATAAAAAGTTTAAACTCCATTACTTGACATGACATTTGCCATTAGTCAACGTCGGATAACACATTGCATATGTTCCTTTGAAAGGTTAACACTTTGTTAAGTGTAAGTTAATTATCTCTAGCTGTACATTTCTATATGAATAAGTGTATACTTAACATGCATTCACACGCCATATACACAATGTCACATGCCGTACATCTACAAAAGCGTGCGAGTCAGTACTTAACTCACATTAAGACAAACATAGTGGTGGACTATCTCCTTGTACACAATACGATACACACAATACACACACATGCCACTCTCCCTCGCCTTACCACGTAACATGTGCAGAAGCCTTTGATCCCGCTGTGCAAAACAGAGCCCCCACCCACCACCATCCCCCGCAGGGTGATGATCATGTGCCTCTATGTAGAAAAGAGCGTGTCTCAGAGATCCATGTCTCTAGCACTCACCCTCACAGAAAGGTGGCCCTTCTCCAATAGTCTCCACACAAGCTGGCAACAATAGGCAGCCGCCCTCAGAGGTGCAGGCTATAACATGAGGTTACTGTAATAATACAGGCTGCCAGAAATAAGCAGCCGCCTTCAGAGGTGCAGGCTATAACATGAGTGTACTGCAGGCTGCCAGAAATAAGCAGCCACTCCAGAAGTGCAGGCTATAACATGAGGGTACTGTAATAATACAGGCTACCAGAAATAAGCGGCCACCTTCAAAGGTACAGGCTATAACATAAGTGTACAATATTACAGTACTACTGTAATACTACAAGCTGCAAACTATTGGCAGCCACCCCAGAGGTGCAGGCTACAACATGAGTGTACTGCAATACTACAGGCTGCCAGATTATGGACATGGGTGTGCCCTAGACAGGATAGAGAGGTCTAGGGCACCAGCAAATGCCGAAACGTAAAGGATGAGACAAACAAACTGTTTAAAACCGACCAAAAATTATTTCAAATACATTGAAATGTGTTTGAATCGGACAGTGTCAGCTAAGAATGTCTCTGATTGGTCAAGGCTGCCCATCACGGGCTCTCAACGAATCAGAGAGCAGCTCTATATTCAGTTCCTTGGATACATCGTAACACCTTGTGATATGACCCGTGATACCCACGGACTGTTAGTGTCTGGAAAGCTAGGGCAATTTACCCCGAAGGCGAGGTTATTTTGATGCAACTTTTCCAGGGCTTAATATTAGGTTCTCTGGGCTGAAATTATATCTATGTCCGGTTGTTGAGTGGTACTGAGCATGCCGTACACAAGTGAACAAACAATGATCTGTCCCCCTGAATTTTCACACTATAACAAAGGGCAGGAAACTTCTCTGGGGCTATAACGAAGGGCTATGAGATATTACAGTGTGCCCATTGTGAGTAGTATAGGGCAGTGCCACTTTGCAGCAGGCACCCTTTGTGTTTGTCATGAGTTTGGGGACACACTCACATGGATATGCACATGTGTATGCCACATAAAACACACATAGTACAAAGTGGGTACAGTGAGATGGGTATGTTTATAGGTGTGGGTCTATTCAATGTTCCATTGGCCGGTACTTAGAGTCAGTACTAGTCACATTATAGACATTATAGAAGTATGTGTTAATATGTACTTCTCATGCACCTGTTTAATGTATAATGCTTCCAATGTAACAATTTAATGGGTATTGTATTGATGTAACATTTAGATAATTCCCACGAATAAGTATATGGAGTACAGCATCATTGTGATCTAAGTGTTGAGGTTACAGAAATGTAAATATCAACTAAACTCTGTATACAACGTCTTACTAAGAAATACAACAGTAACTATTTATTTTTCCCAGTATCGATCATAATCCAAAGATGACTTTCTCTGTGTAATGGGCAAGAGGGGGGGGGGGGTATATAAGCACTACCTAACAAAGAAAAGATGTGCATTCATCGATTGTGGTTCTGTTGTATTTTTTTTTCTCCACACAATGTATTCTTTGATGAAGTTAATCCAATGAAGTATGTGTATGAAAATATATAGAAAAGGGTAAGAGGTAGTAATTGGGGATGAAGTTATTTAAGAAACATTACAGCAATGATAACATTTTACTGGAGTCTGGGTCCATGAGTGTATTCTTCTGGTCCTAGAATTCACAGCACATCGTTCCCTGTCGAAGGGCAGCCATATGGATTGGGCCCCTGTCATTTAGGATTATGGTATACGACTAGTGTGTGCTTTCTAAAATATATAGACCAAATTTCTAATAATTCGTGAGTAGTGATAGTAATGGCGCTATACAATGCATGTTTCGTGTACTACACGTTAACAAACAAAGAAAAAACAAACAGACATACTCGTTTACCTGTTATGTCTTTTACTATTCTCTTCTTCCCCTCATATCGTGAGAAGACTATTTTTGTCTTGAACATCCTTCCCCCTGATGCCCTGCGGGTGGTAAGGAATATGTCGTGTTGCTAGGCAACATGACAGAGTCTCTCAGCCAGTCACCAGGTATCCCCCTACCCCTGTCCCCTTTTGATAATCGTCCCTGCGTGCGGGCTGGTATCCCTTACACACTCCCACCCTGGAGGCAGTGATCCATGACGCCTGTTAGTGATCTCTAACGCCAGGGGGAGCTGCTCACGACAGGTGTCTTGTTGCCCTCCCTCTTCCTCCTCCTCCTGCTCCTCATGCCGCTGCTCCTCCTGCTCTATATGGCTTAACATGCGGATGGATGGATTCTACCTTTAAGGACAGCATATAGTACTTTAATGCCGGTATGATACATGGATAGAGTACTGGTTAGCAACTACCTTGTGCTGCAGTCATGCATCATGTCAACGGTAGAGGTCGATACCCCTCTCCCAGGGGCCGGAATGATGCCTCTATGCAGTGGCAGCTACAGTAATAGCCAGCACTGCATTGCTGCATCATGACGACACATGAGCATGAGGCCTTGATGCATGATACCGTCTTATAGGGTTAAATCATGGATATGTTTGTCATAAACTTGGGACATGAGCATGGAGCTCTTTGCAGTTGCTCAGAGACATACATTTATCTGTGTAGTTGGATGGAAACGTCAGGTCTCTAGCAATTTGGCGTCGATCACAGATCTGAGATCCCATATGAAGTTCTGTAGGCAGCCACAGCTATTTAGAGTAACTGATAGCTGTGTACAAGCTATTGAGTTGCCCACTATAGTAGAAATGAATTTGAAATTGTTTATTTCGTATATCTTCAGGTGTTCTAGGTATTTACTGATACATGTACATGTATTGTGTTAATATCGCCAGTCCGTCCTTTCAAAGCTATTGAGACCCCTTTTACTTTGCTGAGTTATGCTTTAAGATCTAGTCTCAGATCCTTGACTATGAGTTACTCAGAGTTACTCTATCACGAACATGGGATACCTTACGGGAGGAGCACTGTTTTAGGGAGAAGGGGGGAGGGGGTGGCGCCATTGTGCTCACGTGTGGCGGAGTTTGTGCCGAGTTTTGTGTTTTCCGTGTGTCTCCCACAACGGTCCCTCTGACACGCCATATGGACACCCTATACCACCTTCTGCCTACCATATGTGCGTGTTATTTTTAGGTATATTTCATGTATACATTTCCCACCTGCGAAAGTTGCCTTTTTATGGAGCACATGTATGTACTATCCATTTGTAGCTCTTCAATAAGTTTGCACTTTGCGAGGTGAGTTTGGTATTTAGTATGATAAAAGAAAATGTCCACACGTTGCCAGCACCGGCTTGTTATGTGAGTGTACATATAGTTGTACATGCAGGTAGTCGGTTTGGTGTCTATACACATATACTGGAGGAAAGGGGCACACCTGCCTTAGGTAGTTGGTAGCTGTATGGTAGGGACCCCACTGGAGGAGCAGGTAAAAGTGATAACCAATACCCTCCGTATCCCTCTACGAAATGTACGCCCTTTTTCGCAATTATGCATGAATGTAGCTCCGATCAGTAGACTCGCCAGGACTGCATTCATGCATCTTGTCCACGCTTCGGAGTGTATTAACCTCAGAGGCTGCAGAATGCAGCCCTGGTGAGTGAACTCGCCAGGGCTGCATTCAGTAAAGCGTTATGAACAAACACAGAAATGAAATGATGACCAGGTGGAAAATAACCTTTATGTTTCATTGTCTTCTAGCCGAGATGGCATCAGTATGTGTAATATACATGTATAGATCTGCTTGCAATGGAACCTCGAAGCTGACTTCTTTCTTTTTTTAAAACAAATTTGCTTTATTTACGGTAGTTTACATTGACATGTGATCAAATTGACATTGATATTGTGATCAAATGTACCGTACAGAAGAGGCCGCTTTTCAGTTCTATCATTAAGCAGAACTAGTTTTGGGCAGCAACCTGAGTCAATCATTGTTGTTTTCAATCCTTTTATAAGGGACCGCCTAATAGTGCACTTAGGTTGTTCAATGTAATGGTAAGACCTCCATGGTACATAAAGGTCAGGGGAAATACTTGAATATATATGTGTGTACTATACTTAATTATGCATGTTTAGCTATGTATATATTCATGTTCGACACTTTCTGGACTCCCGTGTGCCTTAATAGGGTTGAGACACCCTAATAAGGCAACATTCTCTCCTTAAAGGGTTGATACTGGAGGAACTACGACGCAATTACAACAAAATCAATTAGGAGAGTTAGAAACACAGACAACAGGGGCCCTTCTCTGACAAGCCATAAGCGGTGATAAATTGGTTTGCACCTTCACACAGCTTGGAACAGGCTTCCTTAGTTGAGCGGCATGCATAGTGTATGGCCTTACAGCGCCGCCACACCAGTTAGGCTGATTTATTTATAATAACAGCCACTGGAGGCGGCCCTGGAGGCGCTCTGTGTGTCAGTGTGTCGCTGGGCCACCCCTCCTCCAGCCTAATGAGGTAACAGGAGGATAGTACTCTCAGCCTGGCGCCCTGGAGGAGGAGGACCCCCTTCCTCGTCCTCCTTAATACCCCCTCACCCCCACCTCCTCCCACCTGGAGTGGCGCCTCACAGACCCAGCCTGCTTGGGGGACTGGAGCCAAATGGCTCTCACCTCCTCAGTCTGACGGCCTCCTGGGTGTGTTGGTTGCATGCCCACATCAGGGAATGGCTTCTCCAGTGTGTCAAAGGGTAGATTGGTGGGATGATTATATACTGATGCTATAGGGAACAATAGCGCTGACGCTAGGGGCGAATATACTAGAGAATTCCGATGGAACTATAGTGAGAGAGGGTAATTGCTTCATGTGGTATTAATTTTTGTGGTATAGCCTACAGGTCAGAATCTGGTACTGCCGAGATAGGCTCTGATAACAGCTGCCACAATGGGTATCAGTTGTACCCTAAGAGGTCCGCAGTGAATGAAGGAAAGTATTCCAGTGGTCTAAAATGCACTATAATAGGTACCTACAGAACGCGGTGAACAATCTTGGTTATGACTTGATTTTGTGAAGGGGCTACAGGTAGCACTGCATCAGGTTATTTACTGTGTCATGGGAAAGCAATAGTATTCCAGAGGAGTAAGTGAACTAGTCTTATAGTGGACTCGTGTCGTGTTGCTGATAATACCCTAGCTGATTGGGCATCGCACTGTACTCTCCAGAATAGCATCCTAAAAAATAGGGTACTATGTACAGTTCTAGTCGGAGAGCTTAGGGTGAGGAGGGACTCTCACTATATCATTAAGGGCCGCCATTGGATGTCTCCACCCCTGCTGGCGCCTGCCCTGGAGTAGTTGCTGATGCTGGAGGCGCCAGGCAGACAGTGGGCCACTGGAGCCAGCTTCACACTTCAAAGTGCCAGTAGCGCCACCCGTCCTCCAGGGCGGACGGCGCAGACTGATTGATGCTATACACCGGCCAAGGCCCAGCCTGTGCCCGCCTGCACGCACTGCGGCCATCATAGGGCGCCGGGCAGGGCGCCACCATATACCGCTATACCTCTGTTAGGGTAGATTCACCATGAGCCGGACACATGCCTTGCGTCGGACACTTGAATTGTGTTCATTTAAAATGTTAAGTGTGTTTCATTTAATGTTTAATGTTCATGTGTATCGATACAGTAAAAGGGTGCTCTTACCAATGGGGAACAAGTCGAGGGCTTCTCAACAAGTACATGAATAACTACAAATTCTAGTGTCTAACTCAAAGTGTATGTCCGACTCTTGTTGAATCTAACCTATCTATGCACTACCACCAGCCCCACACCCAGGGTGAGACTGTATGTACACCTGCCGGCTTAGTTCCACCTTGGCAACCTCGACTACTTCTGTACTTCTGTTAATAAGTATGCAGAGTATGGGATGTGAATTCATGGTTCGAGGATGTTTTCACTGCTTGAATATCTTGGTTAGGTTGACAAATACACACTATTAATCATCGTTAAATAGTGTTTCTATTCCTTTAAAACGAAGGGCAATTCATAAAAAAGCTCAACAAATGCCTACAAAGTCGTATCCTAGTTATAGGACACATCGGTGTGTCCCCTGCCAGTCAACTCATTTACGACCTACCGGTACTATACACACATTTACTTCTTTCCAAACGAATTGGTTAACCCATTAACTTTGGCATGATGCCCGAAAGCTTCATGTTCATTCGTCGCATAGGCCAGCACCGCAGATAACTCGCCAGCGCTGCCTTACTGCATCATGCTGACCATTAGGATGGGCATCCACCCCTGATATAAAAGTTCACATGGTGCATAAATGCAGGACTGGCTATTTACTCGTCGGGGCTGCATTCATGCTTCATGCCAAAAAGGAGCATAGTACAGTATTGCATTCTGCTGACATTAGATGGTTAATTTAGTTCAATCTCCCCAATAGTCATGAGGGCTATAAACCTCATCTTCATGTCATAGAGTGGGTTAAATAACGAGGTGGGTGGCTACCATTTATGCTCATACTATGTCCATAGATCACCGGGGTGCCATCGTGTCCACACCTACGGGGTGTCCGAGCCAAGTATAGACCCACTAACCTATCCAGGATCAATCCATCCCCTAGTGTGTCCGCAAATATCCTGTACATGGTAGATATGGTACTACGACAGCCCTGTATGCCTTATATTGGTCAGGGCTGCTCACGAGTCAAAGACGAGTGTACGCATTCGTGGTATGATGCATACAGGAACTGTGGCTGAGCTTTATCTGACTTATACCACTAGCGATTGTTTTGTATGCAAAATATGTATACATTATGTATATGTGAGTACTGTAGCCTACTAGTATTACATAATTTATAAATAGTCGTGCTGACAAATGTGATACACACATGCACGTGTATATACTTTGTCATAATCAAAGACACCCTGGTTCACACAGAAATATTCCGACTGTGTTTCCAACTACATGTGTATTTATCCTTCACTTATCCCTACATAATCGGCTTCTCTAAGTGCCTTAAAAACCTTTGATATTGTACACATTCAATAGGGAGGGGATGAAGTCACCTCCCTTTATCTTGATGCTAACTGGTAGGGTGCGTGTACTCTAGACTCTGCCAATATAGAGAGTGCATGTTCTGCAGATTGTTTCAATTCAATTTTCACACTTTTGAGCGTGAGTCAGCCCTGCCCACTCATAAAGCCACCATGCACACGCCTTTCCTTACAATACCCTCGCTCACCTTAGTTGGCAGAGGTGTTTGAGGGAGGGGCTATACTGTTCATGTTAATTTGCAAACCACGCCACCCATTTCTCAGCCTTGGATGTGTTATGGCCAATGTAGTACTCTTGGGTTTGGGTGCAGCTTTTAGTGGGTGAGGGTGCCAACTTACCAAGGTTATAGAGGTATTAGCCATGGACGTGTTTTCTTAGTGGAGATTTTTTTTACAACAGCGGTATTAATATAGGTAATGTTAGGTTTTGACTTTAGCATCAGTGGTACATGCATAGGCAATGTTAGATTAGTGACAGTGGAAGTAGGGGTATGGCTAGGCAATGTTGAGTTTTGGCCAGTGGTCTTAATAGTGTATCGGAAGTCTTTTCAGTGCCTCATGACTGTAGACACAGTTGCTTGTTTGATAAGAGAGGTAATATATATTTTGGGTTTCGGACCCAGGAGTGACAGTAGTCTAGGCAATGTTGAGGTATGGACAGAAAGAGTGTTAGTAGTATAGGTAATGTTGCGGTTTGGTCACGAATGGTAGAAGTATAGGCAATGTTGGCTTTTGGACAGGAATGGTAGTCGTATTGGCAATGGTTTTTTTATACAAGAGTGGTAGTAGTATAGGCAATGTTAGCTTTTGGACAGGAATGGTAGTAGTATTGGCAATGTCTCTTTTGTCAGAAGTGGTAGTAGTATAGGCAAAGTTGGCTTTTGGACAGGAATGGTAGTAGTATAGGCAATGTTTCTTTTGTCAGAAGTGGTAGTAGTATAGGCAATGTTGGCTTTTGGACAGGAATGGTAGTAGTATAGGCAATGTTTCTTTTGTCAGAAGTGGTAGTAGTATAGGCAATGTTGTTTTTTGGACAAGAATGGTAGTAGCATAGGCCGTGGTTTTTTTTGTCAGGAGTGGTAGTAGTATATAGGCAATGTTGATTTTTTTACAGGAGTGGTAGTAGTATAGGCAGTGTTGGGAATTTGACTGGAGTAGTGCTACCTTTCTGATGCCGTTTCCTCTATTGTCAAAAAACAGTGTCGCCTTAAACAGTATACTGCCGCCACTACTGCAAATAAATAACGATTGCATACTTCTCCCACTCCTGTCCATAACCCAACATTGCATATACTACTACCGTTCCTGCCCAAGACCCCAACATTGCTTACAGCCAACCTTATTATCCAGTCGTTGACAATCCGGTATAGACAATGTTGGATTGCTCGCAGAGGTACGAGTAATGATAAAAGTAAAAGTAGTAATATAATGATATGATGGGCTTTCACAGAAGCAGCAGCAGATGCACAGAGTTAGAGAGAACGATACAATATTTGGCCTATGAGGTATGCATGCATGGAAGTCCTTGGGGGTATAAACTGGGACACTGCTGCGGTGTTGGTGATGGTAGCTGCTACACTACACGAAGAGGGAGAGTAGCTCACACAGAAAGGCTCTCAGGTACAGGAGGAGGCACTCACTGCCTGGGTGTGGGTGCAGGGGAGGGGGGAGCAGCTCGGTACACCTAACGTGTGAAGGCGGCGTTGGACCGCCACCTGGAGGCGTCACGTCGGGCAGGAGGAGGATGGGCGCCCGGCACGCTAACGCCTCGTTACGGGGGTGGAAAGGGGCAGGAGGAGGGCGGCGAGGGCTAATGACCCGAACCGGATCCAAGCCACTGCCACGCCTGGCCAATAACCCTAAAACCCACACTCAGAGAGTGTTTGCCTACCCCTGAGGGGAGGCAAGGGGTGTAGTCAGGTGCTCTACATGTAGGCCAGTGTTACACTGCTGCTTCCCTAGTTATGTCTACAGGTACAGGTATATTGGTGATATTGAGGGCTATTATGGGCCATTGCCGTGCATATGCATGCTTAAAATGGGATTTCTATCAAAGTGCAGAAAATGATAGTCTGTACGATCGACTCTCTCCAATTGACACCGACCCTAAATACTCCAAAAAGGGAGTATATAAACACACCTGTTTGTGTATTAAACTGTATAGCCCTCCTGTGTTATCCTGAAATAGCCAGCTTTGTGTGGTATTCTAAATCTAGGTATCACCTTCTCTAGTCTCAACTAGAGGTTAATTGTCTATATTCTAGATATGACACCCTCTAGTCTACTTGAATACGAAAACCCATAGCCTCTCTGATTTCCATTATCACACCCTTCTTCGGTCCGCATCAATTACTAATTTTTACGACTTATTTGCACTAACTTGTCCTCCATTAGAATTAAGGATTCATGAGATGACGCGTAGTTCACACAAAACGGCGCCATTAAAGAGAGGAAAGGCGTAAAGAGTACAGTAATATCCTTCAACAAACAGCACAATAAGTAGGCCTCCTGGGTCTGCATGCCTGGGTGGGATTAATATAAGGATCCAAAGGTCGTAAATCTTCCACAGCTCACATGTGCTGAGAGAGGAAGCAGGGGTGGGGATAGGAGTGGGGAGGGTGTATGGATCACAGTTCTTTTAGCTATAATGCACATGCTTCATTAATTTGGCAAACACAACATTGAGAGCTGCTCTAAGTGCTCAGTGATGCTCTAAGTAGTGGGAAACTGTGAGTTGCTCTTTGTGTAGTAATAAGTGATGGGAGCTGTTAGCACATTGTCAACATGACTGTCACAGTAGAATCTACTGTATATAGTTTGACGGTTCAGTGCTTTTATCAAAATACAATTAAATCATAAGGGAGTGCTCATTTTTTTAACAACAGGGGGGAGGGTGGTGGATTTGGGGGGGGGGTAAAAAATTTGGACCCCTTTACCGGGGGGGGGGTAAAAAATTTAGACCCCTCTTGGAGGGGGGGTCAAAAAAATTCAACCTGTTTTGAGGGAAAAAGCCCGCGCGTTACTATCCTACAAAGGGGCGCGAACGCGCACGGTTTTCGGCCTGCTGGGGGGGGGGGGGGATTTTGACCCCTCTAGGGGGGGGTGAAAAAAATTCACGCGCCCTGCGTGAAATCTCACCACCCCCCCCCCCCTGTTGTTAAAAAATGAGCACTCCCTAAGATGGAGGAAAACATTTACCAATGTAGATGATAAAATAAGGACCACTATTATCCTTGTATAGATGCATTAGTCGTGTGCATCAGCCGTGTGTTTCAACCTATACATACAAATATCTAAAGGTTAGAGCACACATCAAATGCATTTATGCAGCCTTGGGTAACTACCTCCCGAGTTTCAGTTTCGTAAATGAACTGAAAAAGTGACAGTGACTAAGAACTATGCAGATGAGGTATATGTACATATGTATATATGAGATGACACGAGCAGTGCTATATAGCTAAGTCACGATGCTGTTTTGTCTATAGCAGGTTATCATTTTACTTTGTTGTAAACCGAGGCACACCTAGCCCATAAGACAACCCTCACCCAATGTACACACAATAAACGGTGCTGCTTGCAGAAAGAAATGAGCTGTAGCACAGCATTTCCTCATCTGTCTCCGAGGTGAGCTAGGGTTACAGGTGAGACTGGGAGACACCTTTTTAGAGAATACTCCTCCAGGGTTTTTCATAGTATGTGCATGCATCATGGGATTTCTGAAAGCAAACTGTTAGTGTTATATGTTTGAGTATACCGCTGGTAGATAAAGTATGATATATGTCTAAATTATTAACATGTGATGTTAAATTGTTTCAGCTCGATAGATAAAGTATAATATATGTCTAAATTATTAACATGTGATATTAAATTGTTTCAGCTCGATAATATGCTGATGAGATATGGCATTAGCAATGCATGTTAAATATCTGAATACTATGTAAATAGCGTTTTGGAAAATAACTCCTCATCATGAGAAGATATGCAGTAGCAACATTTGAGTAGGCTTGTCAGCATTTTAACAGGAAGGAATAGGTGCCAAAATGGTATGGGAGGAGGCCGTGTGCAAATGTTTGACTTCTGCTGTCAGATGTATAAAAGAATGTTTCCATGCTTGGGTGTATGGTGTCACTTAAAGCGACATGTGATTATACAGAACAGCTAGACACAGGAGGAGGGGTGTGTTTGTATGTAGCAGGGGGTGGAGGTGGATATATTGGCTCTACCATGAACACTTGCCACTTGGCAGGGAGCACGCACCCCTTATACCACCCAGCACAAGTACATGCGTTCAGCCCGCCCCCTCCTCGTGCCAAAAGCACATTTGGTCATAACCAAAAAAGGGGCGTGGGTAAAACGCACAGAGAGCAATAGTTTAGAATAATAAAGAAGGGAGCATTAGGGGTGGGGGGGGGGGGGTGGTCGACTGGGGGGGAGGGTGGACTCAGGGTGGCGGACATCACACCTACCTGGATGAATTATACAGGTGTTGGCAGGTGTGGTGTTGTTGCCGCCTCACCTGGTGGGATCCAACTGAATTATTGATCGTTCCTCCAGGGCCTGGCGCCCGCAAGCCGTCCCTCCTCACTACTGGCCGTCTGTCCGGCGCCCGGGCGCCCACACGCCGACACCTAGACGTCCCCCTGCATGATGGGCCTTACTTTATTGGATCACATTGGGCGCTGAGTATAGCACCTGGGTCTATAAGAACAATCAACAGGCGTTGTCTGTAAGGTGATTATAGGTAAAGTTATCTAGTACACTATTCATTTGTCTAATTACCATGTATCTATAGATAGTAGCACGTACAGTACAATGGGTATACTAATACTACTATGTAAGATGTTGATTGTGATATCTGAATAAAACAAAGAAGTTCACCTCAGGTATAAAAATGAGAATGGAGTGCCTGTTAACCACTGTTAACAAGTTGCATCATACCCATGACAGTAGGTCCGTTCATGTATGCACCAATAGTCTTCGAATTATAGTTATAATTATTATATACACAATGCACCAAGTGGAAACAGGAACGATGAGCAGCTCAGTAATAAGCAATTCAGGTGTACCAGGACATGTGGGGAGAGCAGCTCACTGTGTGGAATAGAATGTATACCAATCTGAGTGGCTCTACTGCTATACATACAGTCCAGTATGCTTATTACCAAATCAGTCAAGAATTATAACCTGTCCTAGCTAGCGACTAACGCCATCAGATTTAACTTAGATTGTTGGCTACATGCCATACCTTCTGACACACTGACCAGCCGCAGGTCACCTCCTGGACAAGGGTAATGGCAGTGGACACCATTGTATGGTACATAAAAGTTGTATGGTGGCCATCTGTGGATATTATTACAGCGAAGCCATCCTTTAACCAAAATATGTTTTAGAATACCCCTCCATTTTTCCTCAAATTTTACACACCGTACTACTCGATGTATACTTTGAAAGTTATTTTTTATCAAATAAAATTATATCCAAATAACTCCGTAGTGTACATGATACTGTAGAAATCATATATATTAAAATATAAACATTTCTCTTTGGCCTTTCACTCTTTTTTTCAGGTCGATAAGACCCACCATCCATGAGGGAATGGAACAGTATCGATTGATCCATTACTTAGTTACAATAAAGGTGTTTTATTGCTTGGCGAGGAAATAAATCTCCAGATTCCGTAGATAAGACTTGAAATGGAGGTGATCAAGATACACAGACATGTACCTAAATGTCCGAGTAACAATGGGAAACGCAGGGGTTCCATACAGTCTGGAGTCATTTTGACTGAGACCTTTATAGTTTGGTGCGGAACTGGACCCTTTAGGCTGCTTTCCAACTCTAGTGATTGTAGAAAAAGTGTTATGTTGCTATCGGCCACATTTTTGATTTAAGCCATTTTCGAAAGTCTAGAGCGAGAGTTTGACCATGATAATGTGTAAAGTTCAAATACTTCCTAGAGACAAACTCCGTAGCGAAATGTGAGTGCTCGTAGTACAGGGGTAGATATATCATGAGCCATGTGAAACAATGGAGTGCATGCACTTGTGGGTAGTAGGGCCTCATAATAATTAATGAGAATGTTTGGTCTAGGTCGGCTATGGGTATCATAGTACGCATATTTATTAATAACTAAGGAGTGAATTAGATATGTGCTGGATACATGTGTCGGGTACCTTATTTTCCACCATGTCACTAGCTGATCACATTGTCTCTAGTGCCTTTCACTCATTGAAACAAAGTCGCAGTAAGTTATAGAAAGCATCTTACGGTTCCCCTTCTCCTCTTGGTTCCACCATCACCTCTTCGCACCTAACCTTACCTGCCCCCCCCCCCCACCTTCACACACACACATTCCTCACAATCCACACACCTGATGTTAAAGTGAGTGCACGAAACCCATAAAACCCAGACTAGTCTTTCAATTAACTAGGAGCACCTATTGCCTCATACCATTCAATTACCATGAATTGTAAAACTTACCTCAGCGGATACTATAACGTCAGAGATGTCTAGCAGGGAGTATCTTTTCTGTTTAGATTGTTATTATGATTATTGTCTAATGTACTAACAGTATGCATATTGTTTGGGTTCTACACTAGAGGTTTCTCCTTCCATTTTTTACCAAAGCATTTACTAGTAGTAGGGCCTATATTAGGGACTTTTGTCATGGTTTGCTTGGTTCATGATCTAAAATGTCTCATGACCCTTCCCACATGTTTATCTGTATAACATAACATAGAGAGGTAGTTGTTACAGTTACACTTTAGAACACACATTCTAATCTGTGTTGAGGCCTCTCCTTGGTCGCTTTAAGATCTAAGGTAACAGCCTGCTGTGGTCCTGGTCCTGGTCGTTAAATATTCACACAGAATACAGTGAGCCTGACTGAGCAGCTCACAGGTTCAGGAGCAGCTCATATCACTAAGAACCCCACAGGGGAACTACATTTAGGTAGCTGACTCCAGGGTGTGGTAGAAGGGTATCACTTTACGGGTCGACGAGTCAAACCAACAAGGGGATACCGATAGGTTGGGGGTGGGGAGGCCAACAAGCCACATGCTTAAGTTAACTCTTTAAGGGCCACATAGTGCTTTAATACAATACGCCACATGTCGTCATGATGCATGAATGCAGTCCTTGTGAGTATATTCAACCCGGCTGCAAGACTACATCATGCCGCCCATTCGGGAGTGTATCAGTCCCGTATGGTCGGAATGATTCCTAAATACAGCAGCGGAACGTTATGTTCCATGGCTTCATTCATGCAACATAGTGAATGCACTGTAGATAGTGAAACCAAAAATGACTTTATACATGTACTGTAAACCAACAGTATATTCTACTGCCCATGTACACTTATAACGTAGTGCATACTATAAAACTACAGTAGATTACACTCTTAGCTACATTAACTTCTAACAGTGTGCATTATGTGGCCCTTAAAAAGTTATCAATTTGTCCACAAAAAAAACTACCAGAGATAGAATGGAGTTCACTTTTTATTTTTGGTGAATGGAAAACTGATCTATGTGGACAAGAATTCATGATTAATAAAAGATTAGTTCTGTGTGACACGCATTCAACACCAACACACGAAAACATAGGTGTCATGCAGATACGAAAGGTGGATAGGGGATGACATAATGTGGTAGGAAAAACAACTATTATGAAGTATTTAGAAATGGCAAACTGCCAGAGCCTTCTTGGAACAATTTGAATGTGTCTTCTTGTGGTTCCTAGATCCCTATCTGCGGCTGGTTACACCTTCGTTATGCATGTACTACTATTATTCGATGGAGATATGCCACTGCTCCTATACTTACGCGTGTAAGGGCTCATTCATGTTGGTTTTATTTCGTGGTCTTTTCTGCCAGTCAGTTAACATCGCATTGAAGTGGGTATAAATGGACCACTATGTTGCCTCGTGAGTCAGAGCCAAGACACAATACCTCAAATGGGTATAAGTACCACGCATGTTAAACGCCTGCTCTTACCCAGAACAGTTTACCTTAAGGACATAAATTTAATAAGTTTATTTTAAATGACACTTTCTGATGGTCCATTATGACAACCAGATGGAAATTTCCATGTGTAGTACAGAGTATAGTCACAGTGAGTGTGAGGGGGTGTATTGCGTTAACGTGCAATATTAACCCTCAATATTATTACCAAGCGTCATACTCATAGTGCTTTGATGCACTAAACCATTTTTTAGCACGATGCATCGTTGTGCCGACTCTCCTAGTTGATACAATCCACAGCGATGGTATGATGCACCAATACAGTGGAGAGTTACCCACAGAGACCACTCCACTGGTGTAACATGACGACAAAATAGTGTAATAAATATAAAGCCTTCAGGTATTGTGACATTCTCAAAGGGGTTATCTATATATGTTGTAAAACCTTTCCACTAGCAACTTTAGGTGCTTAACCGTTTAAGTTGTGTATAGTGATTTAATGCCTTGCCCCCCCCCTCCCATGATGCAAGAATGCAGCCCTGGTGAGTAACTCGCCAGAGCTCTCAACTATACATGCTGATACACTGGTTGGCATGATGCGTGAATACAGCCTTATCGAGTAGACTCACCACGGCTGCATTCATGCACCATGCCGTCCCAGAGCATGCTGTATTAAAGCACCATGAGCCCATAAAAGGGTTAACCATTTGTGATATGAACTGCTCAGAGGAAGTGCTGAGGGTGGATCACACCTATCCAATTATCAAGTAGTACAGGATGCAGCTTCTATTTGAGGGTGATGTTTAGGTGCCAGGTTTCAGGATGAAGGTGACAGAGAGAAAGGTGCTATAAATACCTAAGGGAGGAGTGATCATTTAACAACAGTGAGGGGGTGGATATTTGTTGCTTTTGGGGTGTTTTTTTAGGGGGTGGGGGGGGGGGAGGGGGTGAAAAATGTTACCACCACGTTTCAGCATTATTATTGGTTTCTTAGGGGGGGGCAGGACATGATTGACCCCTCCTAGAGGGGGGGGGGGGTAGAAAAACGACCTCGCCCCCCCCCATGTGGTTAACGTTGACCGACCCCTAAGTTGTACGGTAAACGCCAGGGCGTGTCTGCCTGTCACTGCGATCGGAGATGCTTATGCTGCTTCCTGGGATGACTAGGTGTTAGGTGATCATAGAGACAAGTGTAAAGCCACAGGCGATAATAGAGGAAGTTAAGAGAAGTAGGCGATAAAAGGGGTATGCGGAATGGGTGGGAGACATCAGAGGCAAAGGGATAGGTGTGGACGATGATAGAATAAGGGGAAAGGCTGGATAAACACTATCGGATGAAAAGGAATTCAAAGTAAATGGTAGATTACCACATAGATAGTATAGGATATCCAGACATTTGCAACTATGAAACTGTAGACATTCCCCCTTTCCGTGAATCTGTTCATGATCATGATTTAGAGTTTTCATGTTGGTAATGGCGTGAAAGTTGAGTAACAGGTATCTATGTATATATATGAATAGTATAAGTATGGAAGATAGAACCCATACTTATACTACATGTTGTGTATATACATATACACATATTAATAAGTGCTCTATACACATGATGATCACCAAAAATGGATGGTACACGCCTCAACAGCCAGTACTGACAAGAATCATGGGACATAAAACCCACACGATCCCTATAAGTAGGAGTCTGAAGGGAGCCAAGTGGAAAGGGATGGGCGATGATAGAAGAAATATGGCATAGGGAACCCCTGGCAGCGGGAAAGCCTTTGAGGCGTTGCTGGCATCGTCTCCAGCGTCTGTCTCAGCGTCTCCCAGGATGCAAGCTGCCCGCAGGAGATAAGCGGCAGGGGTCTGCCAGCTTCCGGCCCGCCCTATCTGCCCCACCATCGACACGGGCGGTGAATAAAGGAGGCTTTGTTGTGTCATTAAGGCGCAGAGCTGGTGGGCGATAAAACAGAACCTGCTGCGTCATGAACGACACCCCAGGTAGTCTCGCGCTGACGTGATCTCGTCCGAACGTGACGGATCGTGTCGTCTGCTATGAGGAAAATCATGGTGCGTGTGGAAGAAAATGGCCCGGCGTCTTTTTATCTGATGTAAACACCTTGGAGTTGTGAATTAATCAAGTGCTGATGGTGAAACGCTACCTCATTTGTTTTAAGCTCGGGTTCGCATGAGTTCGTCGCCCCCAGGTTTCGTCTTCTCAACGAAAGCGGTCTGTGATATTCACAGGGGAGCGCAATGGATTTTGAAACATGGTACAATGAATGAAAGGGCAATTACAACGTCGTCATTCCCTTTGGTTTTAGACCGAATTGGAGATAAATATTTGTCTGGTTCTTGTGCGTGTTGGAGGACGAGCCCTTTCAGAAAAGTGGTCTTAGGCCATAACGAAGGCTTGTGTTGTCGTGTGAATCGCATCAACTTCCCGCCAAAAATAATGAGACGCGCGTCTCCTGGCAGACATCTTGTCGTCTGCTGGCCAGAAAATAATCAAACCCCGACGCGTCGCCTGTCGGCAACGCCCACAACTAATCACGGCACCCCTCACCACTAGACCGCTGCCAACCAGCACGTTCACTGCGCATGCGTGAGGGGAAAATGCGCCATAGCATCAAAAGATGTCGTCTGCAATATCTTGATCTGTGGTAATAGCGTTATGGTGGTGTTCGGCTTTGGGGTCGAGCGGAACTGGAAGAAAATGAGGGGCTGTAGGGGAGATATTGTGTGACAGAGAAAGAGAGAAGGGTTGAGAATCAGTGACGGATAGATACTTGCATCATATATTCAGAAAACAAATTGATATATTCTAATGTACTAATATTCTAATGTACTAATATTCCGCTTTCAGAAAGACGGAGAAGACTATATATGTAGGAGACAAGAACGTCCTATAATCGTATTGGTGACGAGAAGACTGACGACCCCGGACATCCGGACTGCGTCCAATCAGAGCTCTGAACCTGCGTTCCAAAAATGGCCGCCGGAAGTGACGCCTCTGATAAAGCAGACGAGATTTGAGTGATGGATGGAACATTTCTATAAACAGAGACGCAGGAACCAGCCGAGTGCGGCCCGTGTCAGGCACGGAACGCGTTTGTTCTCGGATAGGTCACGTGACCGGCGCTGACCAGGCCCTGGAGGAATGGCCCCACGTGACAACAATGGCCGCCTTCCCATCCATCACCGCGCGCGCCCTCCGTGACCAATTAGAAGCCGCGACACGAGGTTAGTTCGGTCCGTCACGCCCCGCGGATTTATGAGTCGTCGTACCTGATTGGTCGGGGCGGATGTATAGACGCCCCAACAGCTGATTTAATTATGTGCGAGGCAACGTGAGGCAGGAGGAGTGAGTGTGGTCAGCCTCTGGAGTAGGTTGGGGTTTTGGAGCCCAAACTATAGGAGGGGGCAGTGCCGCTTGTCCCACGCGCCATTCTGGGATGGAATGGTATTTGTAAACACCACTATGACCTTTAACTTGGACTTTTACTGGGTCTGAACGATCCCTATTCTTAGCTTAGGACCAGTGAACAGGAACCAGAATGTATGATGTAAGTTCCTGTTCTTAGCTTGGAACCAGTGAACAGAAACCAGAACTGGAAACAGAAAGTGTGATGGGAGAACTCACTTCATACATTCTGGCTACTGTTCACTGGTTCCAAGCTAACAAAAGGGATTGCCCAGACCCTGCACAGTCCAAGTTCAAGGTCATGTTAGTCGAGAGTATTGGTCTTAGGGTGTATGTTGTACTCATTCTTTTATAACAGGGAAACCGGGTTGGCGGATTTGGAGAGGAGGGGCGGGCAAAACTATTTCCTTGAGGGGGTAGGTGAGCGGGGGAGGGGGGTAAAAATAAGTCACTGGGAAGCTTATTATATCAATTTTAAAGTTGACTTTTTCGCTTGATATCCCTTTCCATTGCCTGTACACATATTGGCTCTTCGATGTATGCATGGTAAACATGGTATCAATATAGACAGATACACATATATGTCATACATGTATATGAATCATGTCCAAAGTGGGCGTTGTATGTATAGTGTGGAGTTGTTGTCGTGAAAACGTGTATATATTATCACACATACCTCTTCTCTGCCAATGCGGCTGCCCACACGGGGCATCTGTAAGAGGTGGTGGATATGGAATGTTAACGGTGCGGCCACAGCCAATACATGCATTGGGGGTGAAGCAGTGACAAAAAAGACCATGCCCTGGAGGCACTCCTGGTGTCACTCCAGGTGCCAGCTTTGGCGGCAGGACGTGTCTGGGTCTGTAACAAGGGGTAATAGGTCGACTGCACGCAGTACCATGGTACATGGTAGAAGTGGTGTGTAAATGTACACAAATAACACATGTTTCATTCATATAGCTTGTATCATAGATCCCCACCGCAAGAGAAAGGTCTATTTCACTGATAGAAAGGTCTATTTCACTGCAGTATTATACGGGTGTCCATGCATGCAGGATGAATTGCATGGAGAAAGCCCAGGCGCCCAGGTTATTCCTATATCTCAGAAACAACCATACAGTATGGGGCATCCTACGTCGAGTGATGAGTTACAGCGCCACCAGAGGGCGTCTACGTCGCTACCAGCCGGCCTCGTTGTGGGGCACGGCGCCAGATCCCCGGATGTCAACAAACGCTGATGTCCTCGGTGGCGCCCTCATCGACAATTCGTAGCAACTAGCAGGGCGATAAAAGAGGCAAAGTGTATATATATAATGGGGGTGGGGTTTGTTTGTTTGCAGCTTTTTTCTCTCTATTTCCATGGGGGTGGCGGGTCTACATAGGCGTGTTATAGGTGAGTGGCATGCAAGGACGCCGTAAAGAATACGGCATTTCTTATCTTTGTGCGCAGAGCGGAGGAGAATTGACATCATGGCCGCCGGCCAGTCACATGACAACGACGACGACCGCGACGTCCATCGACAGGAGGGGTGGTAGGGGCACGTGACGTTTATTGGTAACAACAGCCGTAACGACTGAGGCGACGTTACGTCCACTCCGCTGGTGACCATCGACATGAACGTCTCAATGATCCATGCCCTCTGTGATAGAAATGTCCACCATTCACCAACAGTTGCCGAATATCTAAGACATTAAACCCCCTTCCTCTTCTACCTCACTCTCTCCCAATCCACCAGTTAACATACTAAGTAGGCCTACCCCAAATTCTGGACGTGCACTTTGGTTCACGATGTTCGAGTTTCAGCAGCGAACACAAACTCGACGATGGGCGCGATCGTCGTCCTCCTGTCGGGAGGTGTAGCACACCAGGGAAACCCCGACGTCCGGTAAAGAAGATCCATTCTCTACTCTTCTTCACCACTCCCATCTGCTCAACCCTTTGAGGTCCACATAGTGTCTTAATGCCATGTGTCGTAATGGTGCATGAATGCAGCCCTGGTGAGTAACTCGCCTGTCCTTCATTCCATCATCATGCCGCCCCTTTTGGGCTGATACACTCCCAAAGGGTCTGCCCGATGCATGAATGCATTCGCCAGGGTTGCTAGCATGAATGCCTAATAATGGCGATACAGAGCATAGCTCACTAAAGCACCATGCAGTCCTTAAAGGGTTAAGATGTGTAAGTGGACTCGGGAGGAGTGGGAGGGGGCAGTGGCAGGCCGCTGACGCCGCGCTGACTGCGTCCGTGTGCTATTTGACCAGTGAGGCTGGCTTCGCTGGCACAGCGCGTCGCCCCCTGGTTCGCCCCTAGCCCGGTAGGCGTCGCAGGGTGTCTGAGGGGCGTCTTAACGGCCGGTATCCACGCAGGTCTTTTAGCTGGGGGTCAGACATGGGGTCTGCAGCTAGCGAGGAACACCCACCTAGAACCACTCCCAGTACAGTGTAAGCTCCAACAAACTGTCCTTTTTAGGTAGGCTTTCTCCAAAGTCAAGGTGGCAATTTTACAGAGCTTTGAAATAATTGGGTTGGCCAGTACTCTTTTTACTTTTTCTTTTTTTCTGGTCAGGTTATTTGCCAAATAGCTTATAACATTGCCTAATTTATATTGATCTTCTTTTCTCACCACACACCTTGTATGATGAACTCCATACATGATGCCTTCAGACTGTTGAATATTGCAAATTGAGCTTGGCTTGCTTTAGTCCCTTGATGACAGCTGGCTTCCAAAATTGATATAACCATTGTTATAGGCATTGAACGGGCGTTCACCCACCTGGAGGAATAGAAGAGGTATAGACCCAGACATCTTATCGGATAATAAGTAACCCATGTTAGTTAGGCATGGCGGGTGGGGTCAGGGGGTGCAGGAGGGCCACACCTCTAGGCGTCATAATGGCCGTTATACACGGCCAGCACTGCGCCACTCTCTTTAAAGAGAAGTTTGCCCTCACCTCTTCACACGTCGTTAAATCCAGACAGCAGCGCCATCCATGCAAAGGGTGCAGCAATTTGGATGGAGGAATCTAGGTACCCAATATTAGATTATTATCTAAAAGGATTGGATCTAAATGATGTAATTGTCAATGGGTTTGAAAAACTAGGGTATGTAGGTAGGATTTTATTACTGAGGCTTCTAGCCAAGGATGCATCATATATATGGCCGCTCTTCCAAAATACAGAACACGCATAAAATGGACACCTTCTCCTCGCCGTTCGAGAGATTATAAGATCAAAAGAAGCTATTTTGACTTAATGTTATTATACCATTAATCGAATTGTTGAACACATTAACTAGAGAGTCACAAAAATGTACCTGTTGATCTGTTCCAATACAATTATGTTGACTTGGTCCATTTCAGATGATTTTCAGATAAGGAAATCGGCAGTTTTAATAATTTGAAACAAATAGTCTCAATTGAAATAACTCTAGATTTGGACCATTGCTCACACAAAGGCCTAGCATAAGCTTACAGCTCTAGTTGTTGAGAGGTAAACAATTTTATTGGACATAAACCAGCTTGGCGCAATCATTTAGACTGTCGAGTTGGGTCGAGGAATACCAGGTTCTGCCACCTTAAATCACTTTTATGGGTTTTTACCGTGTATGTCCCAGCAAAAAGGGAGGCAACTGGCCGGTGCAACTCTCCAGACTTGAAAATAGGTCTTAGGCCACCTACACAACATAAAAGGTGTGTTTCTGGTTACATGGTTTGAAAATCTAGAGTAAGTAGGTCAGATTAGAAATAAAACTATCAAGAAATTGGTTCATGAACTGCGGCACCGACTGACAGACCTCAGCCGTGACTCATGGACATTAAATCGAAAATGAAACAAAATTTAAAATTAGCTTTTTCTAGGGTCAGTTCGGTTTTCCTAGGTACACCCCCCGGGGGGGCCACTCTCGTATTTATGGATACCATGTGCGTACATCACCCTGAATTAGGACCCCTTTTACCGGGACAAAAATCCCCCAAAACACCCCCCTTTTGGCGGGATTATCCCCTTAAATGTGAAAAAAACAGCCCCCTTTTAGTGGGACACCACCCTGAATTGGCCAAAACCGACCCCCTTTTTACGGGATACTCTAAAATGGCCAAAATTGGAACCCTTTTAGCGGGATAGTGAGATACCCACATAAATTGGGCAAAAATTGGACCCCTTTTGGCGGGATACCACCCTAAATTTGGGTCAAATTCCAAGAAAAATATACCCCTTTTAACAGGAATTTTTAGACTTTTTGGTTGGATATTCTTGGCCTAAAAACATACCCCTTTTGCCCCAAAATGGCCCAAAAAGGACCCCTAATGGCGGGTCCGGCCGGACCCGCCAGTGGGGCCCAAAAGGCACCCCTTTCCCGGGATTTTGTGTACGCACATGGTTACTATAGATCATATAGGGAGTGGCCCCCCCGGGGTACACCCTCAGTGCCTGACTTTCAGGTGAGAGTGCTTTTGGTGACAGTGACGCTCAATTTTCTCAGGGTGTAGGGGCTGGTTACCTGAAACACACCTTTATGTTTGGTTGGCCTGGACCCACCTGGACGTGTAAATAACTCCAGTGTAATTACCTCTGGACATGTTGGCCAGGTATGCAGAACATGATTTATACTAGTTTCTAGATACTCTATATTCAATAACAGTACACTCAGTTATTTACTGTTCTGTATGCTTGAAAAGACATCGTACGTTGTACATAAGCACATAAACCGGTTCAAAATACCTCAGCTTAAAGGTAGCAGAGAGTTGATCAGAATGAATTGATTTCGCATGTACATGCACCTAATCTATGCATGATAATAGTGATTAATGCTGTACTAATATACAAGTCACGTAGCCCACTCAGACAAAACACAATGCCACAGAGGCATATCATATTGTAAAATGGTGGTATTCAGTTTGTGAGAAAGCACAATGCTGCTTTAATCCATTAAGCCCTTTATCAGTATGGTGCATAGGCCTTGGAAAGTAACTCGCCAGTGCTGTATGTAAGCATCATGCCGACTCTATGAGGTTGATGCACTCCCGAACGGTCGATATGATACTTGAATGCAGCGCTGGTGAGTTACTCGCCTGGGCTTCACCCATGCACCATAATGACAAGGGATATAGCAAATTTCTCAAATCACTAAAAGGAATAACTATGTACAGCACAGGGGACCAAAGCAGCATTCTAAAATACTGGCCCATGATAGTCCACATGATAATACTACTAGTATAATATTTTTCAGTATTGCAAGCGGTCACTATTGGTCACTTGGGCCAAAAAAAAAAGGTGTGTTTCAGGTTTCATAGTCTGAAAATCTAGGTAGGGTAGGTCGGATTATTTCCTTTTTTCAATTTTTACTTTGTCCTGAAAAGTCTCCAAACATTGACTTGCAAACTTCAGTGCTGACTCACGGACAACGACATTGACTCGTGGACTATCAAATTGACTCTCAAATAGCCCCAAAATCATTTGATAAAGACAGATTTATCCCATGGTGTGAAAAGTACCCAAAAATTGACTTGCAAACTTCAGCGCTGACTCGCAGACAACGGCATCGACTCGCACACAATCAAATTGACTCTCATCTAGCCCTAAAATTACTTAAAATATACTTTTTTTTTCAAAATTGGATAAAAATGTCTAGGGTCGGCCCTGTTTTGCTAGCTAGGGTCGGGTAACCTGAAACACACCTCTTTTTTTGGCCTTGCCACTAGCAAAATCTATATAATCTACCATGTCTATATAGCATATATTCCGTACTCACCCCACACCCCTTATACCACACCTGTCACAGCCAGGCCATGTTGTTGGTGGTTGGCATAGGAATGAGGGACCAGCTGTTGGGGGAATGATGACCTCTAATATACACCAATGCAGCCGGAAAAGGTGGCTTCCCTGACAAGTTGTTGATAACGTGTTTTTTTTAAAAGGTTTTCTGGGTTCGACTGCAGAGAATACAATAATTATTACATCAAAACCCAATATAATAAATACATGCAATATAATATACATTACATGTATGTATATTTGCATATAAAGGACACTTTTTGTGACTCACCGGATATGAGATTCTGTGTTTTCAAAGATGACGGCCCGGGGATGGTGTACCATAATTCTGCTTAAAGCAATACAAATATAGCTTTATTATGGCAAATCAACGTTTATTGCTGTGTTAGTCTATAGCGCTAGATCAATCTGGAAGATGCAATAGTAAAATATAAAAGCAATACCATGTAGAGATGTGCTATTAAGTAGTTTCTTTTTTCTTTTCTATACATCGTAATCTTACCAGTATTAACGTCCATATTGCTAAATATTATGTAGGTAACTACACATACGTCCTTTAATCTCAAAATAGTTCAATGCAAAAATATTTTCATACATATTTACACGGTTTAATTGTACGTCTCCATTGAAGATATATGGTAAACAAGGCAGGACAGTGAACAGAAGAGAAGGATGGATTCAAACAGCCGTTATAGAATACATCAGACAAGGTGACTGAAAATACTCGAAGCAGACGACATTTGCGTCTGATATAATTGGCAGAAGTGGCAGGCACGACCTTGGACGATCATGTCCCAATCAGCCCACACACCTGGCTGGGGAGAGCCACACCTGGACCAAGGTCACGCTGACGCCGCCCTCTGAGCTCACATTGATCCAGACTGGTCAGGGGTGAAGGAGAAGCCTTGTCCAGGAGGGGGTGGTAGGGGGCCAGTGTAATTCCTACTACAGTTAGGGAGTGGTCATTTTTTAACAGCGGGTGGTGGACTGGGAGGAGGGAAACCAAAGAAAATTGGACCTCTTGAGGGGGGCAAAAGAATTTTGATGCTTCTTGTAGGGGGGCGGCCAAAATAATTTCACCCCTTTTTAGAGAAAAAGCCAGTGCGCTACTATAGCTTAAATTAGGACCCCTCTTGCGGGGGCGCAAAATAATTTCGAAAATCCACCAACCCCCTCTCCCTGTTAAAAAACGACCATCCCCTCTTATATGCAGTGTGTGGGGTTCATTAAGGAGGGTCATCTGTAGACTAGTAGACACCCTGCTGACCAGTATCAATGGTCAGGGTCAATGAGTTCAAGTATAGATACAATAAAACATCATGGAACTTATATCATGATATAATTATGATGAACACGCAAGCATTTCAAGAGTTTCATGCCAACACGCAAAAAAATACATTATAGGAAAGCGCCGTAAATCCACACTAATCATATTGGGTGATTTTCGTACATCTATTACATCTTCATTTTCAGTAAAATGGTTGTATGATTCATTCGTGACAATAGTATCAACAGCACAGAGCAGCATCACATAACACGATTTAAGCCTGACAAATAAAGGAATTAAGAAGCATACATGCAATAACAATGGCCAGTACAGTGGATATACATTTTGTGTGCTGCATTTTGCAACCACGAAAAAAACATTTTTGGCAGGCACTATGTACCAGATGGGGACTACTTTGCTAAACTAACCCTAAGATATAGCTCTATAGTGGGTATCTATATTTTAGTGAAAATTTCTCACTCTCCCAACCCTAAAGTCTACCTCCCTCCAATGGTATTGAGTGCCAAGGGGGTATGCATCTAGCTCACTCAATAGAGAGGAGTGGCTTTCAACCAAAAATAAATCTGGAATTTCCCAAGGTATTTATACAGTGCTTTCACACTATATGTGTCACAATAAGTCAAAATAGTTAGGACTTGTGCAAGGGCAAGGAAGGCCTGGGTGTTTTCTTACTTGACTTTCACCTTGCTCCAGAACTTGGACTAATCCCAGGCTTAGATTCTGGACACACCTTAGAAACTGACAAAAACTGTGCCTCTACATGGGTACCCACAAATTTGACCATGTCGCTGGGTCGATTTTTAGCAGTAGGACTGTGTCATTGTGTCGATTTTTAGCTATATAAGAACTTAGAGAAAAATCCCTGTGGGTCGATTTTTACCCCTAATTTTCCTGTGTCCGTCGATTTTTAAAAGGGCCTAAAAGGGCCGTGTCGCCGTGTCGGCCGTGTCGATTTTTACCCATATAGAGGCACAAAACTCCCTCAAAAAGTAATGCTATTGTGATATACCCCGATATTGCCTGCAGCTAGGATCCAGTACTATTCTTGTTACACCGTCTCTGTGATGCTGTTTAAGCTATCTGTTGTAGATATGGATAGACAGTGTTAGGTTCGATGATGTATTTCAAAATCAGGTATTATATCCTAGAGTGTTACTGCAATATTTAAAAAAAGACATTGGGTCTAAATACATAATCTCAAATTTGGTGTAAGAAGATGGGATTCTATAAGAATCTAACAAGGCTGCTCCAGGTTGATAATTACGACAGCTATAACTCATAAGTTTTAGTAAAGCACAAAACATTCCTTTAAAAAGTTTATTTTGTGATTTATTCTTTCTAAAATGTCGCAGATTATGAGCTGACAAGTTCATGATATGGCTAGATAAATCACAGGATTTCAATACAGTACATGCTAATAATGGTCTCTACACACAACATGACTTCTATACACACGTTCCCCACTGTGAAGGCTGTCTGTACATGGAAGATCTACATAGGGTACATTTTTACGATTATTTCTTGTAGTCATGCACAAAGCTGAATAGATCTAACATACCCTATCCCTCACATCTACGAACCCTCACCTTAAGTCCTCAATGTCTAAACAAGTGAATGTCCTCCACCTTTAATATTCCGTCCACCATTCACATATCTTGCACCAAACTGTTCAGGGTGTGTATTTTAATTCAGGTTCTAACACGTTCTCAATAAACATTTTGATATAATATAGTAAAATTAAGATATAACACAAAACCCAACACACGGATATAATAAAAAGATATAAAAGCCCTTGTGGATTGACTCGTGGATTCGTTTCACAATATAATTCACTCTCCATTACACACTCCATTACACACAATCTTAGTGCGCAGACATATAAACACTTCAACCAGTCAGTTGATAGACACCTTACAAGCATAAATCTAAATATATTTTTCATTTAAAACGATACCTGAGAGGCTAGACATGGTATAATATTTCTTTTTGCCTAATACCAACATTGTTTATTGACACCGACCCAAGCCAATGTAACTCCCTCAATGATACCCTGTCACACATTATGTACTGACAAACGTTCATAACTCAACTTAAAATGGCAAAACACCAGTGACTACTGTGAGAAAATTGGCACCTTGAGATCTGATATCATTATCTATATCTGACATGGACCTGAGGCCAAAGGTAACGTCTACCAACGGGAACCTGTCTACTGCACAATTTAAATTAACTCAAGGACGCTTCGGCATAACATGTTATATGTCTTCTATGTTTATTTGATTAGGGTATTTTTGGTTCTACTTAATACGCAATAGTCTAACCTACTCAATAAATGTGGCTGGCAGTGGCATTAGGGCCCTTGCTACCAATAGATTAGTAACCTAGGATACAGGTAGGTGGTTTTGCATTTCAGGAAATAGGTGAATAATTCAAAGCATTTACATAATACATGAATAGATTATCAGCTAGTGTATATCATTGACTAGAACTTCCGTCCACCCCAGTGCAATATGGATATCAGCATCACCTTATAACTCCCCAATATTGAGAGGGAGAGAGAGTTTATATCCTTGCTTCATACTCATTTATCATTCATGACATTTTATTTTACAATGTAGGGATGGCTGGAAGTAATTTTGTGTGATATGTGAAATGTATATGTAATGTATGTCTTCGTTACATTGTAGGAGCAATTTTCTATGGTCAGCTTTTGCAATGTTAATGTAAAGTATGTATCGGTTCCACCGAGGTTATTTCAATATTGTGGAACATATACTTCAATATTGTGTTTACATTGTACTAACACCAACAACCTTGGCAGGGAAATAGCACTAAGATAGATAAATAAATTTTCCTGCGTTTTCTTTTTGTCGGACCTGGGGAACCACCATCGGCCTTGGCCAAGGCCAATGACCGTCATTTCCATGTATCCCAAACTTTTTGTAGAGGAAACCGAGGTGAGAGTATTGTATTATAAGTGTAATATATGACACTTCTGCATGCACATGCATGTGTACATCATATAAACCTGCCTAGAGACAAAACCGATGACATCTATAGCTTTATCTAGCTTTACCATCGGTACGTCTTACCGTCGCATACAATATTTCCTCAGAGGAGGGCGACATGAAAGAAGGCGTTTTAAACATATATATGAAGAGAAATTTGATAGACTTGTCTCTGTATTCGTATACTTAGTCTCTGTATTCTTATACCTAGCCTCTTTAAACTTGTAACGAAGCTTAGGCAGTGTGAATGGACCTAATGAGGTGTACACATCTATGTCTTTGATCTATTACTTCCTAACAGCATGACATGAGTCGTTAAAGACTTGATAAGGTGTTATAATAAGAGGTGTAACAGAGATCTCTTGAATCTGTGTGCCCTGGGGAAGGGTGCCGGCCAGACAATGTGCCAAGTCAAGCTGAGCAGGGAAGCAGCAACCCTCCTCAGACACTGGAAAGAAAGAGGACATCTCCTGACGCGATCTTCTCCGCATGGCGACATCATGACGTAACCATGACGCCACATACGTCATGCTGACGCTATTACTATGGTGTGCGGCGCCTGGTGGAGGGGCCTGGAGGCTTGGGTTGACCAGTGGTTTGGGGGCAGTATGGGTGGTCATGGATCACCGCCTCCAGGTGGGAAACAGTCCCCTTAACTTAACGAGACAGGTGTGAAGGGAAAATAAAAAATGGCCACCACTCAGCTGCCACCCACCCGACTCATTAGCTCTCACTAAGGACAGGCTAAAAACGTCGTCGTTATCACTAGGCCTGCCAAGTTGGCGCCTGCAACGCGATTTCTGTTGGCTGCGATAAAGCCGGTGTCAAAAGGAGATTGGTTACATAACAGGTATCAAGCCCCCCCCCCCCCCCCCCACCCCCCCGACCGCCTGAGACTACCTTCTCCAACCCTCAGAAAACCTCTAAAGGCTCTTCCCTTTTCACAGCCCGGGGCTTTGAGTCCTGGACCCTGCGTCTTCATTTTTTACATCCCTCAGATCCATGTGTCTTCGCTTTGACACCTGGGTGACGTGTCTTTGACGTGTCTGTGACGTCGGCACTTTGATGACACGACCCCTGGTAGCGTTTTCTGTCGGGGCATGCGCGGTGGTTCTCATTAAGACGCCGGCGTTCCTATTTTTAACGGTCATTTGGCAGGAGTTCCACACATTGGTAGAAAAAAGTTTAACTTTCAGAGTGAGAATTAGGCTTTGAAAAAGAGGCGTCATATCTCTTAGATCTGGCTGCGAATGTGACCATGAAAGAATTTATAAAAGAGGGATTTTTAATGGGTCTTTTTTTAAATTCATTAGATTAATGCTAAAGACTCCCTTTCTAGCAATATGGTCGAGTCATGAAGTGGTAGCACAGAAGTGAATAGAAAATATAAAACCCTTCCACCAACCGTGTGCAGGCTAGGACATGTAAGGAAGATGATCAGGGGACAAGAAAAAGTGACAGCATCTCAATGATAAAAACACATATACTTCCATCTATATAAAACATCATATGTCGATCTTATTTCTAGTGGTGTACAAAAAAGCAAAGACGCCGCGTTCTTTGCTCTGGTGTTAAAAAGCACACGTAGACCAACACGGTATACGGTGTAATGTGTCTTGATCCACAACTGAGCCTTATATCGATATTCATTACAAACAATGCAGATCAGAAGAAAGGAACACGCAAGCAGTGACTATGCCAATTGTTCACAGAACAGTCGTCCAGAATAGCACCAACCGGCACCAACCCTTATAGAGCATTCGCTAATCGTATTGATGACCCATTCCCTGATTCCTAAAACTTGGGTCCCTGACATATTGTCACCTGTCAGGAGGAATTTAGGAGTATAGGCTGTGACATGGAGAGACTTTATTCTTATAATACACACACTGGGTGACGTGTGGACAAAGATATCAAAGACTCACATTGTGCAGAATGTGCATTTTGAGGTTCTGTCACTTCTAGTGCACATCTGGCCTACGGCGGCCATGTCGACGCCATTGTTCTCGTCCGCATGCCCGGTATCTCGCGAGACTTGAGGTATTGTGACGTCAGTCAACCACAAGACGCGCAACATGCACTCTGAGAGAGAGGGAGACAAGGATGAGGTTTTATGGCTATTAAGGTCTTTATTTTGGGAATGCCTTTTATAACAGGGAGCATGTGGTTTGGTGGACAAATAAAGACCCTTTTGTGTGTGTAATCAACTGAAGAAAATGTTTTGAAAGATGCCTACAAACAGTAGTACCCAGACACATCATACTCATTTCAAGTTTTCATCCCTTCCAGATTAAAGGCCTTTTTGTTAGAGCATGGTGTTTTATCGGCGTTTTATACACATATATGATTATGTTATACAGCGTATAGTGACATTTTAATCAATATCACTGATATAATGAATCAAAAGATATACACGAGAGGAATCAGCATAACATCTGGAGAAGAGGGGGTAAAATCAGTACTGGTAGCTACTTGATATATACATTGTGTGTTTTGATATCTCACCTGGCTGTAAAGGTGGTATCAGGTAAGTAGGTGGGTGGGGCTCAGCTGGTGTCTACTGATACCCCCCAACCCCACCCCACCACCACACACACACACCCTCCACCCCCACTCCATGCACCCATGGCCATGTCCGTTCTGTGATACCTCATTGTGCTCACCTTTTTCATAAGTTTTTTGTCGTTGGACTGCTTCAGGTACCAGACACCAGGGGGCGTGGGGCCGGAACACGTCTGTCACGTGACCTGCCAAATGTCGTCTGCTCTGCCTAATCGGGCGTTCACAAAGTGGCGGGAAACTCTGACTCCAAAGCCAAGAAGTCACCAGCCGTATCACCCTACCTAAATCGCCACCCAAGCCCCAGTGCTCTGTTATGGAGTCCCCATTTAGGTCTTTAGACAGGAAACTGATTGAAGTTGACGGCCAAATGTAGATAAATCGCTGCTCAACAGGTGAGGGTAAACCCCACCCAGCTGTGAAATGTTATCACCTTTTACCTTACTGGGGAGACATAAGATAGGCGGTGCCGTGGAGGAAGTATAACCTGCATTATCTGTAAACAGACAAGGGTATAGGATGATTAAACACAACAAAGAGTGGTTAAAGATGTGATAGAGACCCGTGATGTTAATGCAAATGATATTGCAATCAGAGCCCTTCCTGTATGGTTCAACTTGGCCTTGCGTGCTCGGTACGAATGGTAAGGAACTGTGAAGTGTTTCACCACTGGGTATAATAATGTCTTATACGTGGAAATCAATATTTCAACATATGAGCTGCCCATGTAAAGACAATCTCAAGATTACAGTGTCTTTCCTGGCGTAAAAATAACAAAGGTGGAGTAAGGCCAAAAATACAATCGGTGTGTTTCGTATTTCAAAGTCTGAAACTCCAGGGAGGGTAGGTTGAGTTCATATTGCGGCGCCGACCCACCAACCCGGGCCTTGACTCCTATATATCAAATTTTAGATTGTACAAAATGGCATATGATAACAATGGCATTCGAAATTGGATAAAAAGTAATGTCGGGTAACCTGAAACACAGCTCTATTGTGTTGGCCTGAGTAGAAATTCTTTCTAAGATATCTTCTTAATTGTTGCAAGTAACACTGGAAATGGATCCGAAACATGTACATACAAATAACATATGTATACTACTAGTATGCCTATATAAATATTGATCTGTTTTGGTGAGATAAATGTACAACAATCGTTCAAGGACAATATGGAAATGCCAATCATTAAATATTTCAATCGTGTGACACATTGGTTGTTTACCATAATATAACCTAATCTCTCACCCCTTTCCTCCCACTCCTCCCCCCGACCGTCCAGCCCTGAGAGTGCGTGCGCCACCGGAACAATCAGAGACGGCTTGGAGTGGGTCTAAACGATAGGGACCCGACATTACAAACACGCGGCCGCCCAATATTTGTTTTGGAAAGTATAGGTTTGATAGGCTCCCTGGCGCGGCCGGCGGGGCGACCATTGTCTGTTAATGTGTAAATTAGTCGCCCCGTGTGTCGGCCCCCACACCCCGCGCTGCTTCCGTGCCCGTATCGATCTCCCTGGTTACAATGACGCCCGCTGGGGGCGCCACGTGCGCTGCCACTCAGAGCGCATGCGCGCGCGGAAGACGCCGGCCGCGGAGCAGGTGTGTGTTCCCAGTGACATCTAGCGGCGGCAGGGCGTACAATTAAAGCAATGGCGGCGGGGCAAACAGCTCCCGGCCACGCCGATCGTATATCTGCTAATTTGGTGGCCGCTGATACCCGCCACGTGGCCCATGTAAACGCCGACAGCCCGCCGAGAACCAGCTGTGAAACTCGCGCGCTTTTTTATCTGGCGCAGACGACAATCGTTCTCGGCTTCAAGTCTCTGCCGCAGGGCATTCTCTCTTGTGTGTGTGCTCGTTCATGGGTCATTTCTTTAATCCCCAATAAAATGGATCTGTCTCTCCTGTCTTCTCCTGTATCACCTCTCCAGTTTACGATAGATCATACCCAAGCCATTAGCTATGTTGAATTTATGCAAAATAATGCATTTTGTACATTAATAATCATAATCGTTAAAGAAGCCCCCACACACGATGTACCTGTTGAACCTCCCAACAACATACATGTATGTGCCATCTCTATAGCACACTTATAACTGGGCCTCCGAGTACTAGTATATTGGCGGGAGATGCTCGGAGACGGACAAGTGAGTTGCTCTATAAGCCCCAAGCCTCCTCCAGCATGTCAAGGGTCTTTTTTCCCCAACATCGACCACCAATCAGATGGTATCAAAGGACACATGCACAGCGCCGCCACCAGGCGCGGCCGCTGTGAGAACTAACAGGCACTTTGCTTGTTGAGAAAACACCAAAGCCTTCCCAGAAAATGCCATCTGAGAGTAGGGGAAGTGTGTGGGGGTGGGGAGGGTGGTGGGGGCTTATAGGGACGCTGGATGGAGGTCTGCACCCTCAGAAGACCCCCCCCCCCCTTCCACCCCTCCACCCTCACATCGCCCGCCGACGGGCCGCGACCTGCAACTGTCGTCCGTGCGACTTCTAAAAACAATTTGGAATTGCCTCTCGTGACAGCAAGTGATTTTCGTGAGATCAATGTCCATTTTTGCAGATTTCGCCTGAGTGCGGTAGCTTTCGTGAGAAATTTTGAGCATTTATCCTCACCCGGCGAGGGAAAGCAATCGATCACTGTGGGGCGTCGCGCGTGTCGGGCGGCGCGCACTTCGCTGAGGGCCCGCGTGGTGGCACTGCGGTCGGCGCCCTCTGAGTGACGTAGATAGACGCAGGGCTTGACACCAGGGACGCCGGGCAGGGCTCTATTAGACAGCGGTGTAGGTAGCTGCACCCACCCCCTACACCTACACCACCATGTGCTCTTACATCCTACAGATCCCTCCCTCTCAGTCTGAGTCTCAGCCCCCCTCCCTTCCCTCACCCTCCCTCTCCTATCGACAAAGTGCCGAGCCGTCCTCACTCCGCCTCCACATGGCGCCTTTCATCCACTTCCGCCGTCTTGGCTGTGGTCACGTGATTGATAAGTCTATTTCCGGTCACGTGAGCAGTCGGCGCTGAGTGGCGCGAAAACCGGCCGCCATTACTGGGGAGGTGCTCCTTACTCCTCACCTTAACGCCACTGCTGCCGTAAGGAGGCGCCCCGAGCACTAGGCGGCAAAATTTACTCGGAGCAGACGACATTTTAAACCCAGCCAGACGACATTTTACTAACGGCCATTAGCAGGTAGTAAAAAGAGCAATGGCTGTGGTTTTATAGCATTGGCATGGTTTATGGACAATGATAGATTAGACCTACCTCCGTTTACAGCTTTACAAGTATTGTTTACCTACTCAATGTAATTGTATTATCATTAATTGAAATAACAGAAATATGTTCCCACCATAGTATGATTGTTTCTGTGTCATTGGAGAGTGTTATTTACCCTCAATCCTCCTTCGTTGGAGGGGGGAGGGGTAAATAGCGTAATCGATTAAACTAGATATAGTTTCCAAACCGACCCAGCCGAAGGCTGGCCAGCATGGGGTCCATACGGACCGAACTATTACGACATGCTCTTAATATCTTTATAAACACAGGTCGTTGCGCGGGGGTTATTGGAGATAAATACACAGACTGATATATATTTATTTACTATGTTCAGGCATTTGTATTGAACCATCGAAAGAATGATTAGCTGGGTCACTGGGCTATACAGTGAATGTCAGCGAGTGTAAGTAGTACAGTAAAAGAGGGTCGGTGTGAGTAGTATAGTGAATGAGGGTTAGTGTGAGCGTGTGAGTAGTACAGTGAAAGTGGGTTAGTGTGAGTAGTATAGTGAAAGTGGGTTAGTGTGAGTAGTACAGTGAAAGTGGGTTAGTGTGAGTGTGTGAGTAGCATAGTGAGCGTGGGTTAGTGTGAGGAGATGAGTAGTGCAGTGAATGTGGGTTAGTGTGGGTGTGAGTAGTACAGTAAATGTGGGTTAGTGTCAGAGTGTAGTAGTATAGTGAATGTGGGATAGTGTGAGTAACACCGTGTAATTGGTTGTACAGATGGGAGCAGCGAGCCTACTGTAAACTTGGGTTAATGTTAGTAGTGCAGTGGAAGTGGGTTAGTGTAAGCAGTGCCCATCGTCATATACAAGTTATAGACAACACATGAAGGCTGAACTTTGTATTAAATTGGGCCAATCTGCACATGTTGGGGATATTTCTTATTTTTCTAATATACCACCTTTTTCTAGATGATATAAGGTAATCATAATTCACTTGTCTGGTACAGGTGCGGTATAGTTATAATGAACACCAGCTGGACGTGCCATACTTCTAGATATCTATGTCTACAACATTGACATTCCTAATATAAAGAAGCTTACCTCCACCCTCCACCCTCAACCTCTGCTTTAGCTACTTCCGGTATGGAGGCTCAGAGCGCATGCCCCATACCACCTGGTGGCGTGTGCGCGCGCATCCCAGCCGCCAGTGCAGACACGTCCTCTGTCGGTCCGTCTCGTGTTTCCGGTTCCGGCGTCTGCCGCGCCCTCTTCTGACTCGTCACCGCGTCGGCCGATTCGCCCTCTAGGGTTTCCGACGATGGCGTGCGGCGAGCGGCAGGCCGCGCAGGAGGACGCCCAGGGTTAACTAACCTGTCAAATTAACCAGTTAGACAGCGCTCTCCGCGCTGAGACGGCGGCCGACACTAAGTGGTAACCCTACACGGCCCGGGTGCTGCGCTGAGAGACGCTGAGAGACGACGATTGGCGCTGTTAGGGCGCGCCCACCCTGCGATGCGGCGCGGCCATCGTCGTTTTCGGACGCCGCGGCCGAACCCTCGCCGACACCGGATGCGGTGATGCGACGCACGCGACGACCAGCGCTGATTAGCCCCCAGCGTCCATCAGGCCCCGGACCCCTGCCACCAGGCGGCGGGAGGGCGCCGCCAGGGGGCAGTGCTGATAGATGACGGGTGTGTGTGTGTAGGTGGGTGGGGGGGGGGGGTAGTGGGCACGTCATGCCGCCTCGGGGAGGATCCTCCCGTGAACATATAGCTAAATTAACTGTGTATACCCCTAGCGCTATTGTTACTGTTATCTATATCCCCGACCGTGAGGAGAACGCCGCACAGCCACCACCCCCCCCCCTCCCCCTTGAGGTTACACTTCCGGTTTGAGGGTCACAAAAAGCAATAGTCATGATGATTAAAGCGGGTTGGAGGGCGCCTCCCGCGGGTATAGAGCGCCACACGGCCATCTATATCCCGACAGACCTGCCCGGCGCGACGCCTACCGGAACAGTACAAGCACTTCCGGGACACCAATCTCCATCGCCGAATCATTTCATTGGAAACAAACAAAAGTAGCAAAGCTGGTTTAGCTATGTGTATAGTCATTGTACACAGCGTATCCTAGGTGAAGCCGGGGTTGAAGGTTATTGGAAGGAACTGACAGTCACAGATGCCATGCATGGGAGACGGCATGTTCACTTCTAATTGTTTTGACTGGGTGTATGTACATGTATACAGTTGGTAGCAACAATTGGGTCAGATGATGATGAAACTATCCATAATCTAGGTATTGGGTTGTAGCAAGCTACACTGGAGTTTGAATGTGCATGCTGTGAGTGAGTCTGGAGGGTGAAGTGTACAGGTATATATATGCAAATGCATGTATATCCGGAACAGACATATACATGTATATTTAAACGTGGATTCCACTGTAGCCGATACTTCCGAATTTCCATTCCGACCCGGCCAGGGCTTCATCAGGGAAGGTAATCGGCTATAGTTGAATTCACTCATTACCCTCGTGGTCTGCTCCTGTAGGCCTGGATAAGTGCCTGGCTGCTTATTTTTTCCATCTAGGCTCTACCCCCGGCACTTATATATGACCGGCCCTTATTCAAGGTTCAATTTATATAGTGCATCCACGGACTAATATAGATGTCACTCAACCCCAGGCACTTACAAAGTAGCTGTTCTAGCCCATAGGATCAGGGTTAACCAAGCAGCGAATAGGGAGCAGGGGACAGTATATAGGGAGCAGGAAAAGCAGGGAGAAACTTAGGGTAGGGAATACAGCAGTTAAAGAGGATTGAGGCTTTAGCGGGCAGAGGGGACGCGGAATGATAGTTAAGAGGGTAAACCAGATGGATGTATGACCGGGTGGGGGCCAGCGTTCCAATTCCCACACGCAGCAGCGATGGGCAAAACAAGAGTAAGGCGGACGCTGACGCCCGAGCCGACGAAGGTACCAAGAACTAGGGGTGCGGGAGGGAGGGGGCTGTCGTCGGACGACGCGCTGAGGGCAGCGTCTGATGCGGCCCGGGAGAAATAAGCGATGAAGTGTATGATGGATGTCGCCGTGCCGACGGCGCGCCACCACAGTGCGATTTATCAACGTCACCAGCGGCCCATCGCGCGGGGTTCAAAGCGAGGCGCGCGGGCCCCTTTTAATGAAGACGTATGGGGCCTTGGCTGACAGCTTTTATGGCGCCGGAGTCGACTGTGTCACTTTGGGACGCAGATTTCCAGCCTCTGGCTCCGGCTCACTTCTCCCGGGAGTCGCCTGGCTCGGGTCAGTAATAACCCCAGGCGTTCCGACTGTGGGGCTGGGAGGGTTGGGGGTGTCTCTGTGGACTGACGTAACAAGTTCTCTGTCTTTTATGTGGGGTGTGACTGCATAGACTCTGGTGTTGGCCCCGTGTGATTCTTTTTTCCTTTGTGTGGAAAGTTGTTATTTCGGAAGAGGGCTTTAGTGTCGTGAATAACACTGACAGGAAGCGATTAGATTGACGTTGAATAATGTCCGAATAATCTCATTGCCACCTTATGTCATGAGTCTTTTTTTATAAGAAACTATAAATCTATTTATTTGCTGATGGAAAATAAGAGGTGTTTAAAGTTACCCAACATGCCATAGCAAAGCATGTATAACCCTTTATCTTTATCTCTCTCTCTCTTTCTCACCTTTTCTCTTTCTCACCTTTTCCCTTATTTCTCGTTTTCGCCGTCTCTCTCACGCTCTGTCTATCACTCAGTCTGTCTCATTGGCTATCTCTACCTCTCTGTCTGTCTCTGTCTCTGTCTCTCTGTCTCTCTGTCTCTCTCGTCTGTCTCTGTCTCTGTCTTTCTCTCTGTCTCTTTTCCTCTCTGGTTTTGCCTCAAACCCTGTGTTTCCCCACCACTAACCCTTTTGGCTTTACATTGGCTCTATTGCTGTTCGCCCCCTCCTCCCTCATATACCAGCACAGCACCCGCCGACAGGGGTCACCACTGGGGTGGCGTCGGACGGTGATGGAGGGACGCTCGTCTTACTATCTAGTTAGCAGTCAGCTCGCCCCAGTCTCCCTTGCCGCCCGACGCCGCGCCCGCCGGGGTTATCGTCGACCACGAGGTCGGCGTCGACGATTGACGAGCGCGGCCGGGCCGATAAGTCGGTCGACGCGTCCCCATCATCGTCGGCGGCGTCCGGTCCGCTGGGACCCGCGTCCGCCTCCCGCCCTGCCCCCTGGTGGTAGCGGCGCACAACACGGAGCCACTGCGCATTATCGCCGCGCAGCACCCGCCTCGTTATGGCGCCTTAATTGCCAAATTTGGGAAAGTTTGGTGACTGGAGTTGTAGGGTGGGGGTGTGGTGCCATGATGTATGTAGGAGTGGAGGGTGGTGGGTGGGAGGGGGCAGGGGTTACCGTGCGGTGTAACGGTGCCTCCCCGGTGAGGGCTGAGTGATGGGGATGGAGAGTCGATAACATCAGAGGTGTGCACTGGGAGCTCTGGGTGCTGAGTGAGTGACGGTACGTCACGGGTACCAGGGGAGCGTTCAGCTCAGTCCACACCGTGACGAATGACTCCTATACCAGCCGAGGGGAAATTCCGCCATACACAACGTCCTGGCAACTTCTATGGCGCCAACCCGAAGCCGCCCGAAGCCCTCAGTGAAGTCTTATCGGTCCTTGCTCTCCACTAAAGTCAAAGCGATACGACCAAAACACACTCATGTTGAAATGAGAATAGGAGCGGGGAATGTTCGAGTGGGATATTGTTGATAGATATATAAGATATAGGTCGTATGTGCCCTTGTTGCATTGATAAAATCCGCCATGTTGTCTCCGGTGATACCCGCCAAGACGCCGCCATGCCGACGGTGAGTCTGTACCAAGGCTCAGTTTTGGCGGGATACCAGTAGAAATGTCGTCTGCCCATGATCCAGATGACGTGCCGATGACGTCACAGCGACCACGTGCTGCGTTCTGATACACGGTGGGGTCACGTGGTTCGTCCTGGCTGTAGGGCCCGGATGTGGGCCCAGGGACCGGTCAGGAAATGGTCACGTGGTATCACCAGCCTCGATCTGGTCGCCGTCCGACATGTCATGCAAGATGGCCGACGTGATAAAAGTTTCATTAAGTCAGATCCGTCATGTTGTCAGCGGTAGAGGCATCTTTATACTACCCCCTGCGGCGCTTTGGATTACTCATGATGTCCGCCTTTTGTTTATCTTCCATGAAAAGTTACCAAAAGTTACAGTCCAAGTTACAGTTCTCTCACAAACTAAATTCAATAATGATATGAATGAGTGAGCAATGGCACTTTTTTTTATTATCGCTTAGGGTAGATTATTTTGGACGCATATATACATGCTTGGAAGCCCCGAATTCCAGTGTACAGTACATGTAATAGTAGCGAGGAACACGATATACTTAAAAGAAAACAGAAGGTTGTTTTCTTGTCAACATTATATTAATGATCCAAAGGCCTACACCCAGAATAATATGAGCGTCACAAAAAGTACGCGCCCACAGGGCAATCAGCTTGACCCCGATAGAAAAGGAAGGATATACATTGTGTATACCAAAATATACATCAGTAAGACACCCTTCGTAGCCTCTTCTATAATTATAGATTATGTCATTATTCGTGCGTGTAATTTCTTGGCATCCATATACATGCCTATAGATTCACACTCTGCTCACACTTTTAGAAGTCAATGTAGCCGAGCAATAGAATCTACTGTAGATTTACAGCATATATTAATACTACGGTATCCATTGGTGTCATATTACATATATCCATCATGTTGGTCCATCTGCCACATGTATTAAACCTGTGGCAGTCTTAGGGAGGATTTCAAACAGACAAGAAGGGAAGTTTGCATGTACTGGACTCAACAGTTTCCATAGAAGCTGTCACAAATAAGGTATGTTTCTATGGAATATCTAATTCTGTATTTAAACCAGAGAAGCCAATAAGTTAATAATAGATATTTAGGGCTGTGAGAGTTCTCATCTAATACTGAAGTATTAGTTAACAGTTATCTACTACAGAAATATAGCAGTAGTTTGACTTTGTTCTATTGTACATGATCACATTGTATAACAGCTTGAATACCTTACTTTTCTTTTCCAGGTTCCTGTGAGATTAATCTTTAACTACAGAGGATAAATTACAAGACACTATTACAACTATATCATGGAATCTAAGGAAGAGGAATATATCATCATAAATTGATGCTAGCCCAAGCCCCAAATAAAATTCAAAACCCTAAACACATGATATCTAAACACAATGGTTAACACTTTGGAACCTAAACACCAGTATATTTCTAAACACTTCATGTCTAAACACCTAGATTTCTAAACATGTTTAGACCCTAAACATGTTCCCAAAAGAGGGACAGCGAAGTGCTTAGGAATGTGTTTAGATTCTAAACACATGCCCTGAGAGTGTAGGTAGTAGAATGTACTGTCGGTGTAGAGTATAACAGATTATATTTTTTATTTCACTATTCACAGTGCAGCATGTTTTATATATCGGTATAGGGGTCAAGCTGATTGTCCTATGGATGCGGCCATTACTTACGCTGGTTCTGACAAGAGGAGCACTCATAACTGCTGTCACAATGGGGTTGTTACATAATGCACACTGAAAATCCCGCAGTGAAGGCCAAGAAATTATTTCATATGTATTAAATGTAGTCGGCTAGCGGCCTATAGGGGAACCAAGGATACTAGATCACCGATCTGCACATAATATCGCTCGGGCCAATCCAAACTGCAATCTCCTACAGTGTCCGGCCTCGCTCACCCCGTGCGTGCCGACACCACACCCTGCTGACCCCTAGCGGCCGAGACGCTGACTAGCCGTGACGTCGCCACATTTACTGCCGACCCGCCGCCGCCAGGTGCGCTGCCTCCTGGGTGCCTCCAGGGTGGGCAGCGCCGCCTTCCGGGAGGCGGCAGAGACGCGGCGGCGACCAGGCTAGCACTTTATGGACGGCATGCCACTAACAGGCAACATTTGCTTGGTCATGATACACCAACAGTGAGTAACCCCGGCGAGTAACTCGCTGAGACTGCGTTGGCGCATCATGTGGCCGATCCTTTGGGAGTGTATCAACCATGTAAGGTCGACATGGTGCATGAATGCAGCCATGGCAGGTAACTCACCAGGGCTGCTTTCATGCATCATGACGACAAAGGAGATCATGGCATTACCACACACTGCGGCCCTGAGAGGGCTAACCAGGCCGGCCGATTAGCGCTGACTCGATTAGCGACCTGAAGGGGGCAGCACCGGTAATGGCGGCCGACGGACGCTGACAGCCCGCATCACGTCACGTGGTCTCATCACGTGGTGCGGTCACGTGGAGTTGGTCACGTGGGGCGCCGAGATAAGCTTCACCTGTTACCGCTGGGGGAGGGAGGAGGTGGATGAGGTTGGGGAGGGGGAGGGGGAGTGGGCATATGGAGGCAAAGGGTCAATGATTTGTGCCCGTGGAGAAGACCTCTTCCTCCTCCTCCGCAAGCCGTTCGTCTTCTAGCAGAAGACTGTTTATACATAGAGCATGTTACTAAACCCGAATCCAGGCTGACTCCTAATGAGGTATCTATAGGCAACCCAGGCGTGTTGAATGGAGGTATGGTATAAGATTCCTCAACACAATACATGTAATCATTGGTGGGGTTTCCATTCGTCGTTTTTTTATGTGTAGGTGAAATGCTTACAATTGTACGTGTGACATTGCGGAAGCTCGACACCTTCAATTATTGCCTCTACAACGTACATAATGAAATTCCAGGCTTAGATGATTTGCATGGTTCACATGTTTTTGCTAATGATTTAACTTATAGGATGATAAGGTTTTATTTCCCTCGAGCTGTAGTGAATCCACAATGAACCCTTCAGACTTGATAGTTTCTGGGCCCCAGTTTCTGCCAGGTTATTGCTGGTGGGTCGGTGGGGATCAGGGACATTACATGTAAGGGTTTGTTGGGAGAAGGCGGTAGAGGATGGAGGGGGTATGGAGGGTGACCCATAAGGAGATTAGACTTTGTGGTGAGACGACACACGGATGGAATCAGGAATGACCTGTCAGACCAGGTCACCAGGAGGTGGTGTACAGTCAGACCTCGATTACCCGGTCTCCAATAATCTGGCACCCTTAAGCTATGACTGCTTTTAGCAGGGATAGTTCTATGCATGTAAAAACTGTAGATATGCTCCGACAATGCGTAAGATTCAAGATCCGGTTGTGTTCTGCCTGAAATGGAGGGTACTCGATTATCGAAGTCATTTTAATAATATCATGTATATGTTTAAGAGATACATTAGATATGCAGGTGTAAAGGTATATATGTAGGGGAAACAGAGATACGTAGTTTTATTGAGTGCATGTTTAGTAACAATATACATTGTAATGATCTACCATCTCATGAACCTGCAATTTACGAACCTGGAGAAAATGTGCATGTATTTGCAACAACGCTGAACTGAAAGCCTTCTGTCAAACAAAGGAATTATGGAGCAAAATAACTGTAAGGGTTGAACTTTTATTAAACATGTTCATGGACATAGCATAACAGTGCTGGACCGAAGATACCGGTATGTAGTGCTATCCATTCAGCCATACAAAGACACCATACTGGCATATGGTATTATTTAGACAGCCAATACTAATCGATGTACCTTACAATAAAGGCACGGGTTGTATGCTGATTGACATAATATTGCAAGCTAATATACGTATTCAAAACTAACTCAATGAAAAAAAGTATTCAACACATGCCTCCGCCACACACAAACACTCAATTAAAGGCAATCGATATGTAAACCTATACATACGTTCTATGCCATGCCAAAATGCATGAATATTGACTTCTCAAAAACACAATAAAACCACAACATACGCACCCCTATAAACCCAGTCACACCCAGTCATACCCACACTCTCCAATACCGCATCTCTTAATCCTAACCACCTCTCACATACCCCAAGCCTAATAATCTCCCACCATTACTTCAACCATATCCCAAATCAGGGGATCCAGGGGATCCAAAAGTCCACTCTAATCCAGGTGGGTGTTCACTCACCTGACAAACACAAGCTGACGGCCCCGGCGCCGCCACCAACCTGGCTAGGCCGCTAGGGGCCGGCACCGGCGCCGGTAGGAGATGAGCCGGCGCTAAAAGGGGGAGGAGGTCTTAGCTATAGAAGCTATAGGGTAGATTTACCATGAGTCGGACACATACCGTGATACACTGCTTTTACTCCTGTATGATACGATTTATATAGGTGATTTATTGCAAAAAGAAGGAAACTTAAACTATCATTTTTCAAAAATATCAGGTTGGAATGTTTGAATAATCACATATTCAAGTGGTCGACTCAAGGCATGTGTCCGACTCAAGGTGAATCTACCCTACAGTCGACTGGCCGATGACGGGATCGGCCGGAAAGGAGCTGACGGGGCGGAAGGACTTTGGGAGGAGTATAAGTGGATAGGGGAGATGTGTGAGTGTGCGTGTGTGTGTGTGTGGGGGGGGGGGGCTTTGATAGTGGGGGGGGGGGGGATTTGTAGGGGGTTATTGTAGCCTAGAGGTGTGTGTATACTGTAAACGTATTAATTTTCGCTCAGTACATATTTTCGCGTTTTTCGCGCACATGCTTAAGTGCGCGAAATTATGATGTGCGCGAAAATTATGCCAAGGAAATTAGCTTTCCAATGATGTGTAGCACTATATATTGTTATTTGTATCTATAATGATAATGACTCAATAAGTAGCATGGATAAAAATGTGTCTTTTTTCCTTCCTTGATGATATGACCCACCACGATGGCAATAAGTATTTCCTTCCATTTTGTAATTAACAGGCCGTGGAGTTTGCATAGCCATAGAATGTTTACAAAACATAACCCATGGCCATCCCTCCCTTGTGCATTACATTTACAGTCTGTATGATATATGTAGGATCATACTCTTTGGGCTCTAATATCCTTAATAATTATCCGATTTACAAACTGTAAAAAATGGCATGTAGCTAAATATGCAATGCTAACAGGTGCGCGAAAATATGATTGCGCGAACATGTCTTTCTATGGTAGATGCGCGAAAATTTAGCTGCGCGAAAATATATACGTTTACAGTAGTGACAGGTTCCACCTGCCTGAAAGAGCCTCTTGGCCCTCTAATTTCAGCGTTATCTTTTTATATTGATGGTTTGTGTATGTGATGTGTTTATATATACATTATTGGAGACCTGATTATGCGATTACGTAAGTACTATTAAGTGTTAGTACATTATGACGTTAGCAGTACATTGTAAATGATAAAATATACAGTAGTGCCCTCAGAGCATTCGTGGGGATCAGATTACATTAATATGTTGTATTTCTGTTTATCTCAAGTGTATAGGCTATACTGACTTTGTATAAAATTTTAATCTACTGCTTCACCGTTTTATCATCAGAGAGATGAGGCCTTCCAGAAGGTAGATATTTATTGTCGTTGTCCAGAAGAACCTTCAGTGTCCATTTATCTAAGATAAATAGAATACGGTACAGAGGATAAACTTAGGGTCTTTGAAATGTAATCGAGGGGAATCTGTATAAAGTACAATGCATGCAGTAAGTTCTTTCTTTGATAATGCACGATAATGATGTTTCGTCCTGTCCCTTTTACTATACAAATAAACCTACACATAATAAAATAGTGCACTGGATAAAATCTTTTGGAGTTGGTAATATCAGAATACACATGTCACAATTTGTAGCAATAAATACATCGATGTGGGTGGGCAAGGAGCCAACGTTCGTTCCTCCATCCCAGATCTGTCACGTTGACGTTACATGTTGACGTTACGTCCTTAACGACCAGACATTGGAGGCCGTCATCATCCAGTGACCCTAGAGGGAGCTGTCAGTGCCCAACGTCACATGACAGCGCCCCAAGTCATATGACAGCCGCCCCTGTGACGTCTTAGGGTCAGTCCAAGGACATCCTGGGTTCTGGCTGGGTCAAATGGTTGACGTGTTTGACGTAAACATCGTTTAATGACGCGAGACCTGGTACAACTTGCCTCCTGTCGCGCCCCCAGCGGCCAAACTCTGAACTACGGGCCCAAACAACAAAGTCATGATAATTAGCCTTGCCACGTCACAGATTGTTGTTTTTATAACGATAAACACCGATATTGGCATATTAAGTAATAAATACATATAGGCGTTGTCAACGCATGGTAATTGTACGTATGTGTGTATGTGCACTGCTAGTAGTGTTATCATGCATACTTTTCATAGATCTACATGTATAGACACGTACTTTCTGCACAGTAGGTGTAAATGTGGTCCTTGTCGGGTTGATGAAACATTGTGAAAGTAGAGGTTTCTATTCTGTCAAGTTTCGCACACTCATCACTTTTTTTTAAAAACTTGTCCATTCTCATATATAGACGGTCAACTTTGAAAACAGACTATATATAGATAACCCCATTGTTCCATTCACATACTCCTACTTTCGACACTAAAAACAGAAAGAGTACAAGAGACATCTCGGGTGCTAAACAAACTCTATTAACCTTCTCACTTCCGGTCTGCTGCACTAATCTAAAGATGGCGTCGCTGCGACTTCCGGTGACTGGAGTGCGCATGTGTGGCTGAGTGGAGCGGCGTCCCGGCGTGCACTGGGGTAATCGGACATGGGATCGGTCCGACCCCTCTTATCGCCACCCATTGTGCAACTTTAATTACATTTGGTGATCAGAAAGACGCTCTAAATTGGTTTTTGTGCCGGGTGGGTGTTATCGGCGCCCGGCGCGCGCAGGGGTGTGTCGATGGGTGGTGGCCGAGGGGTTATCAGCCCACGGTGGGAGACAACCCCACTCACCCCTGCACATCCTCATCCCACCCCACCCCTCCCCCACCCAGGAGAGCCGATGGGTGGCCCCTGCTCGCGCTCATCCCTCCTCAACCACCGGCCACAATGGCACTGGCTTCACAAAAGTAACACAAAAGTTCGATTATATTGTTTTTCTGGCGACACGTCGATAATTTGTTGGCGCCGTATCGGGTGTCGACCGCCGTCCGCGTCCCTTTGAGGTGTCGTTTTTCGTCTCGGCACGAGGTGGCGTGCCGGTCGGCCATTACGTCGAGGACGGCAGCACCGTCACGCGCCGCCCGACACACCGCCTTACGTCACCTTTGTCCCGCAGACGACACTGACCCGAGCGCGTCTCTACCTCTCCTCAAAAGGAGGCGCGTTTAACAACTTCCTCTGTGTCTGCCCCTGAATAAATGTCTGCTCGGCCCAAACCAAGATGGCTGCCATTGAGTTTCGGCCGCTATTTTCGCTATAAACATCAAGCATTATTTGGTCAGTTTTCCCAGCAGACGACATTCAATCGCTGCCTCCAATTTGCAGACGACATTTTATGATTACATTTCCGGCTGCTTTCAAGTTATTTCTGAGACCCTTTTGAGTCCTGATTTCGGCGAGCACGGACAACAAGTTGCATTACGGTCCGTTACGCCGCCATTGGCACATTGTGCAGCGCGGTGCACGGCGGGTAATGAGCCCCACGTGACCATTGTGACGACAGTACCCGTATGTAGTACCATAATCACAATGGCGGACAGATTGGCTCAAAACGAGGCCCTACCCGTCAAGCTGCGCCCTGCAACCTGATACATCTTTTTGATGTCGGGCAAAATGACTGAAATAGATTGGTATTTAACATGGCCCTGCCGCCGACACAACAGGGTAGGGGAGTGGCTGGAAGGAGGAGCAGAGGGAGGTGGGGGATGATGTGAAGAGGGGGTGAGTGTCAGACGGATTACCGACAAAGAGGGAGCCGCTAATCTCCCGCCACCCCATGAATGATGATCATTACACCACCCTAAAAAAGAGAAGATGCTAATAAAAACAACAAAAGATGAGCGGAGATCAAGATGCCACGAGTCAGAACCCAAAAGGGAGCCCCATGATCTCATCATAATTATAATCATCTTCATTACCATGCACCCATTATCATTACACACCCTTCTGTGCATAGTCAGTGCCACTATGGTCACGGTTGAGTACCCTTTGTTTTCAATAAACCAGTGGGTGAGAGGGGAGGCATTGTGTGTGTAAGCAGACGACATTTTGGGGGGTGGGAACTGCTGGTGCCTCAAGTGTGAATTCTGCCCCGTGTTAAACATTGAGCAGGGCGTGCTTGCCTCCTTGTGTTTGTCTTGTTGATGTTGGCGCCCGGCAGGTCGGGCGGGCGTGACGGGGCGCCCCCGGAATTAATCACATCGATTCCCGCCGTCATAGATACCCAAGGAGCCGCCCGCCGAAATATTTGTTAAGGGTGGGTAAGGGGAGCCGGGCCGCGCCCCTCACCCCTTGTACCGTGGTCTTTAAGGCTTTATGTACCGCATAGTGCTTTAATGTGCTATATGCCATTGGTCGGTTCTGTATAGGGTGAGTAATAATATCGCTAGTGCTATATTCATGCATCATGCCGATTATATATGTACAGGGCTGATACACTCCCCGAGAGTCCGCATGATGCGTGAATACAACCCTGGCGAGCTAATCACCAGGACTGCATTCATGGGACATCACCACCAATTGGATAACACATTAAACAGTATGTGGCCTTCAAAGGGTTAAGGCTAGCCCACCACAGATGGCACACAATCAATGTAGCCACGTGTGGCCCTGTGCCCCCCCCCCCACCTCCCCTGGATCAAGCTTACTCCCAAACCAACTTCTCAAATTTTCCCATGGATATTAGTTTTTATAAGCAATCCTATTTCTGTGATTTCACAATTAATTGGGTGTCCCATCAAACAGGCCGAGCCTTCCGTCACAGATGTTGGGTTGTGAGCAAAAGGGTTTTGGCGGATTAGTGGGAATGTATTAACCCACTACAACCACCAATAGTCAACAGGGTTAACCCTTTACGGGTCGCATTGTACTTGAATGCAGTATGTATGACCTTTGTTAACCAGATGCAGGAATATATCCTTCGCAAGTTACTTGCCAGTGCTGCATTTAAGCATCATACAGACCCTGTACATTGGTACATTGCCGCAAGTCGGAATGATACATGAATGCAGCTGCACCATGCGATTCTTAAAGGCCCAGCGCCCCTATATATAGAGCTGTCCCGACTGCACTCTGACTGTTACTGGACGTGCAGTAAGATCTGCGGGTTTAAAGGTTTAACTAAACACCTCGTGTGTCAGTGTGAGTTGTATAGTATAAAGCCCCTACAATGCAGGGTAAACTGTGAGTAGTGCAGGGAAATGGTCGTTTATGGAGGGCTCCCCAACTGCTCACGAGACACTCGAGTATGAGTAGTAGTACATGAAAGTGCCCTACAACACAGGGTTGATGTAAGTAGTATAGGAAAATAGAGTTTTGTCGGTGGTGGTTCGTCCTATGAATGCTGAGTGTAACATAAACATTTGATCACATCTGTCATGACAACGGTGTTATTTCAGTTTATATGCCGTTCAGCTCTGCCATTGGATCTGGATTAGTATCAACAATAATTCACAGGGCCTTTATTTTGTGAAATAGGTAAGTTTATAACAACTGTCAATAGTCAAGGTAAATATACATATTGAGAATCATTTCTTTTGGTATACAGTGTACATGAAAGGAGAATCATATAAAACTGCAAGCATCAGCTCGGCGTGGCAACTGCTGACACTTCAAATATAAGCCCTGTCCTGTAATGTGATGACGGTGTGTTCTATGTAATAGTGTGTTCAATGGCGTTGTTTAAATTAATTGAGTAAAATGATCTGGGCCCTTTGTACTAATCTGACATGGTGGGTAATACAAGACAGCTTCAAGTTAATATTTGAGGAGAGAAGAGATGGCAATGTGGTCACTTTCATGTAACATGACCCTCTACCCTACCTCTAACCTCTCCTCTAAACCCCCATAACCTACCCCCTAACCTACCCCTTAACCTACCCCCTAACCTACCCCCTAACCTACCCCCTCTCTAACACACCCCTCCACTCTCTAACCTTATCCATCAGCACCAGTCTTCGCCGTCTGGTATTAGGTCAAGGTCACTTCTGGGGGGTAGCCACCCTGGTCACACCCTGGACATATGTCACCCTCTCAAGGTCGTTTGCTGACCTGCAGGGCAAGGTCAGAGTGGCACGGCCACCCCTCCTGTCACCCTCTCACTCAAATGGGTCATGGGCCTTAATAAATGTACCAGACTCTAATAGTTTACAAATTACATGTTCTTAATTCTTTATATATTATATAATCCAAACTACTACTTTATAGCTTACACTCACCAAGTGTTGCGCAAGTGCAATATTTTGTAGAGTATGACATGAAATATCAGGGCACTCCTGGGTGTAATATAAAGAATACTACTAGTAATGTGATTGGTAATGGTGAAGCTGCCCCCTGGAGATCACACAGAGGAGGCTCATGGTGAGCAGCTCATGGAGCAGTTCACAGGTCGCTCAGACACAAATGTGTTCTCAACGGCTAAAATATTTAGAAGAGAGAGGGGGCAGGTTGTAGGCCTAGTGGGTAGCTCGGGGAGGACCCCCCTTTTTACTTTTACGAGGAGGTGTAACAATAATACCTCCCTGTTTACACGTCTCCCATCCCCTCAGCTCGGCGGCAGCTGGCCTTGTTGCTAAGCCATCGGGAGATTGGCCACGTTCACTGTGGCTTTATGGCCGTTTACATTCATTGCCGCCGCGGAGGATCATGCAAGTTTTAGCGCGCCATGGCCGAGGGTGTCGAGATGGCGGACAGATAAGGCCCCTTTATGGCAATTACATGTTTGGGTAATCAGCGGGGTGAGTCTTTCCCCACCTGTTGGTAAGGGGTGGGAGGAGGCAGGCAGCGAGCTCGGCTGGGACTTGGCACCCGTGCACTCTCCACCATCGCCCAGTTCTCACTACCGCTAGCAATAAAATAATAGTCACTGGGGACGACCTTTACTCCTCTCAGCGCTCACACTTCAAGCATTGGAAGTGGGATACACCCTTCGGCCCTCTACGAACCCAGGTAGAAAAATATCATGATAAATATCAAAATTTATCATGTTGAACCATGCTCTATTATGATTTATCATGATAAATCATAATTAAGCATGTTTTCGTCTACCATGATTAATTGTGATAAACCATACTTCATTATGATATTACCTCTTGAGAGGGGAAATCATGATTAATCACGTTTTCTCCTACCATGATTAAATATGATTAATCATAATATATCATGACCTTACCTCCTGAGGGGCGAAATCATAAAAACTCATGTTTTAATCTATCATCATAGATCATACTTTATTGTGATATTTCCTCTTGGGAGGGGAAATCATGATTAATTATGTTTTCTCCTACCATGATTAATCATGATTAATCATACTATATTATGATCTTACCTCTTGAGAAGAGAAATCATGATAAATCATGTTTTTCTTTTTCCATTATATGTCATTATAAACCATACTTTATCATGATCCAACCTCTTGAGAGGGGAAACATGATTTATTATGATTTTGCACAATTATATTCTATCGTAATTTATCATGATGTATCATTATTTTATCCATTGGGTGAGAAAACATGATTTATCATGATTCTACCTGACCATGATTAATCATAATGTATCATGACTGGTCATGATCTCACCCATTGAGAGGGAAAACATGATTTATCATGATTTTATCTTACCATAATTAATCATAATATTCAATGATTTATCATGATTTGAGACATTGAGTGAGAAAACATGATTTATCATGATATTATTTGACCATGACTAATCATGATTTATCATGATTTACTATGATCTTTCCTATTGATAGGAAAAACATGATTTTTACGATTTTACCTTATAATAATTTATCCCGATTTTATTTGACCATAATTAATCATAATATATTGTGATTTATTATAATCTTTCCCATTGATAGGAAAAACATAATTTATCACGATTCTAGCTGACTATGATTAATCACGGTGTATCCTGATTCATCATCATCTCGCCCAATGAGAGGAAAACATGATTTATCATGATTCTACCTTACCATAATTAATCCTAATACTATCATGATTTATCATAATTTATGCATTGAGAGGAAGCATGATTTATCATGATTTTATTTGACCATGATTTATCATAATATATCATGATTTATTATAATAGGATGGACTAATATATTAGCATGGGTATTAACCCACAGGGGGAGTATGGAGCCTTCCCGCCCTGACGCCGTGACATCACAGCCTTCTTGCCCCAGCCCCAATATGGACAGTTGATAGGATACAACCCGTACTAACCAGGTGAATTAGGGAACCAGTTATTATACAATGTTTCCAGGCTTCTGGAGGGGCACAATACGTAATACTAACCAGGGGAGCTAATGGACCCTGATCCCGTAATTATACATTGTTTTAAGGCTTCTGGAGGGGCACAACCCGTGATACTAACCAGGGGAGCTAGGGGACCCTGATCCCGTTATTATACATTATTTTAAAGGCTTCTGGAGGGGCACAACCCGTGATACTAACCAGGGGAGCTAGGGGACCCTGATCCCGTTATTATACATTATTTTAAAGGCTTCTGGATGGGCACAACCCGTGATACTAACCAGGGGAACTAGGGGACCCTGATCCCGTAATTGTACATTATTTTAAGGCTTCTGGATGGGCACAACCTGTGATACTAACCAGGGGAACTAGGGGACCTTGATCCCGTAATTGTATTATTTTAACTTGGTAGTTGACCCCCCCCCCCCTATTCCTCACAACCCTTCCTCACCCAGCCAACACAAACCTGGCCGCATCTATGACTGAATGCTGCCACCACAGTGCAGCAGGGAGAACAATGAGGTGTGACTGAGCATTCAGTTATAAACAATGGGAAGTGTGTGACCTATATATATATGTACATGTAACGACCAAAAGCCTAGGTCCCTACATCCTGGTTACCTCAACTAAGTAAATTACTGGTAGCAGCAGTCTCACACTTCTGGTGGACACTGACAGGACATGTTATTCACCATGTATACACGTTTCTGTATAGAATAATGTACAGGTGCATATTATTCACAGATCTTATTGTTGCAGATCGACATTTAATAACTTAAATGTACTTAAATGTAACATTTAACTTAAGTAGTAAAAGTGACATTTAAGGTGTACTAAAAAATGAATTATTATGCAGTGATTGTTGTAGGGATAGAGGTGCGACCATACAACAATGCTCCCCTAAGACAATAGCCCTGGCCCCATGCAGCCGGCCTCAGTGTGGGTGTAAGATATGGGTTATTTTTAAACAGGATGACCAGTACACTGCAAGGCAGCAGACTGACCACATGTACATGCATGGTAGTTATGGGACCCTGATCCTGTTATTTTACATTATTTTGAAGGCTTCTGGAGGGAACCTTATGGCGCTATTATACATTATTTTGAAGATTTCTGGAGGGCTACAACCCGTGATACTAAACAGGGAAGTTAGGGGAGCCTTATGCCGCTATTATACATTATTTTGAAGGCTTCTGGGGGCTACAACCCGTGATACTAACCAGAGAAGTTAAGGGAGCCTTATGCCGCTATTATACATTATTTTGAAGATTTCTGGAGGGCTACAACCCGTGATACTAAACAGGGAAGTTAGGGGAGCCTTATGCCGCTACTATACATTATTTTGAAGGCTTCTGGAGGGATACAACCCGTGATACTAACCAGAGAAGTTAAGGGAGCCTTATGCCGCTACTATACATTATTTTGAAGGCTTCTGGAGGGGTACAACCTATGATACTAATCAGAGAAGTTAGGGGAGCCTTATGCCGCTACTATACATTATTTTGAAGGCTTCTGGAGGGCTACAACCCGTGATACTAACCAGAGAAGTTAGGGGAGCCTTATGCCGCTACTATACATTATTTTGAAGGCTTCTGGAGGGCTACAACCCGTGATACTAACCAGGGAAGTTAGGGGAGCCTTATGTCGCTATTATGCATTCTTTTGAAGGCTTCTGGAGGGGTACAAGACGTGATAATAACCATGCAGGGGAGTAAGAGGAATGTGTCTCATATCATATCATTAGGTTCTAATTATCACAGGGGGAAAATAAATTAGATTCTTATATAATTGACAACTTATTCATATTAATAAAGATACTTTATAAATTCGGGCACACATAGCATAGCATGCTTCCCCACCCCCCTGCCACCCCAACACCCCTACCACACTGCCACACTGCCACAGGTAAACAATGGGAGGTGTTATAACGGTTTCTATATATACACCCATGGCACCATGCATATACCAAGCTGTGGGCCAAATACATGTACCACACATGTGACCTACATACATTATAACTACAGCCAATAGGAACACAGCAGCAGGACTGAGTGGGCAGTTTGAACCAGTAGACTGTTGGACATGGACAAGGACACATGGTTACATGATATGCATGTAATGCATGTACTATTATCTTGTTACAGGTAAGTATATGAACATAGTGTGTTTATCATGTTTGTTCATAGTGTGTGCATACTGAGATTAATACAGTAAGCTATACTTTTAATACAATAATAATTATACAATAAATTTAGGGTATCTTTCTCTACATGCATGAACCACAATACCTGGCCCTGGGAGAAGACCATCTGTACTGATAAAAAATCAAACACCCTTATACATTATTAGGGACCGTGTATTGCACTAGGTGGCGCCCTGATGTGAGCCTCCACAGGGCCTGTGCAGAGGGAGTCCCACAGGTACTCTGGAGAGCCCCTCACTCTGGGATTCACTATGAACTAAATATTGGGAGTTGAATGATGTTATATAGCTCATTTGAAAGGGAAAGTAATGGCCAATAAGAGGATACCACCTTTGGCAACAGCAAAGTTAATGATCTGGCTAATGTGATTTAATTACATAATTATACTACTTAAATAGGGCAAATTGATATCAAATAATGAATATCCAAAATTATCCGCACCACAGGGGTAATTCTACATCAATTGTGATTGCATATTTTCAATTTTTATGTTTTTTAGTGGAGGCCCCTGAAGGCCCCATGACATATAAATCTTGGTGTCTGGTTAGCTATCTATAGCTATATATGAAGGGATAGGGGACACATACAAAGACTGGGGAGATAATGAAGGAGGTGTAGGGGACCCTGGAGGAGAGATGGGGTACCAGAGGAGGGATGTCGGACACTGTGGGCTGATGTGGGGAGGGTGTCTCATCCTCCTTGTATGGAATGCATTATTTCTCTATGGTGTCCCACTGATCACAACTATATATGGTGCCCTGTTCTTTCTCTGGGGTGTTCAACCCCATCATTATGTAACCTAATACCTCCTCCAGGGTGTTGCTGCCAACTTCTATCATGACTTGTCACTTCTATAGCATATCCCATCCAAAGTGTCCTAGGTGTCAAATCCATTTCCTGTTGTGATCACCCCTCCTCCAGGGTCTCTCACCGGTACTCAGTAACTCCTGCAGGGTGTCCATACTAGGCTCTATGGTGACGTGTCCCTTCCATAACATGTCCCATCCAAAACTTACGTTACTCAATTGCTCCTCCAGGGTGTCAGATTTATTCCCTATTTTGCTCATTCCTCCTCAAGGGTCTCCCACTATACCTCTTTGTGTAAGTATTCTTCCTCCTGGGTGCCCCATCATAGCCATATGGGACCCAATGCCTCCACTATGGTGTAAAACCATGCATTTAAACCGCACAACCCCTATTCCAGGATGCCTCATTATGGTACACGATCCCTCCTCCAGGGTACCTCAGATAACCTCGATTTAGGCTCATCATCACCCCTCTCCTATCCAACTTATTGGCTAATTCATCCCTACATCACTGTTCCTATATCTCTCCCAAATGTTCCCAATAAGTATTTCCCATACCCACTGTAATGTTGTAATGCCTTCTCCAGTGTGTTATTCCTCCAGGTATCCCATTTAACACACATGGTCCATATACCTTCTTGCACTTGTACTCCACCAATCTATCAAATGTACTTTACTACATTGGGAATCACTTAATGTCATAACACACCCTAAAGTATAATAATCCACCTGTAAGTAGAGAGCAAGTCCCAAATCACAGTTTCAGGTAGGAGATCCACTATAACCTATAGTGCTAAGAACTGCCCATATTCAGTATTTCAAATCCATTTTTCTCAGCTTCTAATCAACTTAGAAACAAAAATATGAATGATCTGGAATGCTTATAACATAGAGCAACATAAATCAGGAGAATAATTCTTTTTTGCAGTACTTAATTGTTTTTGTGCTGTCCCTAACATTATGAGTTTGAATTTAATTTATATTGTATAAACATGTCTCACCAAAAAATAAAAAAATAAACATGTAATTAATTTCCTTTTTCTTTTATTTGCAGATGGACCTCTCAGATGGGCCTTCCACAGACCGGCCCTGCCTTCTACAGACCGGCCCTGCCTTCCACAGGCCGGCCCTGCCTTCTACAGACCGGCCCTGCCTTCCACAGACCGGCCCTGCCTTCCACAGACCGGCCCTGCCTTCCACAGACCGGCCCTGCCTTCTACAGACCGGCCCTGCCTTCCACAGGCCGGCCCTGCCTTCCACAGACCGGCCCTGCCTTCCACAGACCGGCCCTGCCTTCCACAGACCGGCCCTGCCTTCCACAGACCGGTCCTGCCTTCCACAGACCGGTCTTGCCTTCTAGAACCAACTAGCCGTTAAATGATGAAATTGATGAATGAATGCATTGACCACTCACCCCACCCACAATAAAGATATTGTCTATCCACATTGAAAGAAGAAAATGTGATATTTAAAACTGTTTTATCATGATTACATTATATGTGTCATGGTACAGTAAGGTAAATCATGATATATATCATCATGTTTTGACCATGATATATCATGATGATTATCATTCTATATATCATGATTTTTATACCATAACATATCACAATTATAAAATAGGATAAATCATGCTAAATATCATATTAAATAAATCATAGTTTTCATGAAGAATATGATTTTGGACCATGATATATCATGATAATTAACATGATTATGTCACGATAAACCCTGATTATATCATACATATAAACATAACGCATAATAAATCATGATATATCTTGGCAAATTTACTGTGGTAAATCACCTTTTATCATCAGAAATCATGCTAAAATTATCATGTTGTTTTCACGGAAATCATTATTTCAAAAATGTGAAATAATATGATACTTAATGTGATTACATCATGATACTTATCATGATGAAATATATTTCATCATGATTAATATTATGATAAAGCATAATAAATCATGATTAATTACGATTCATCATGGGAAATTTCATATGGTAAACCATAAAATATCATGGTTCATTATGATCTTCATCATGATAGATCATAATATTACCATGATATATCATGTTTTACAAATCATGATATCCGTGAAAAACGCATTGTTTTTCTAACACTATAAAATCATGATATATATTATGATATTTTTCTACCTGGGAAACCCGGATATTGACTCACGCAGATGGGATGGGGGGGGGGGGAGGGGATAAAACACAAAAACAAAAGAACAAAAATTGACACACAGATTAGAACAAGTACCGGGGTATAATAAATATATATAAATATAAATCCAAGTCGATAACTAGCCAATATAAAGGTTCTAGTTTGGACTGCATGATTACTCCACTCTCGGAAACTGATCCAAAGAGGAGCTGTTCCCTTCAACAATAGAAGCATAGTTATGGGCAAGAAAAGGGGGGAGGGGGTTGTCATTTGAGTAAGGTAAATTTGGTTATTGCGAAAATAATCAGTTTTGACACAGTAAAGTGTACAGGCTAGCAATTTTAGTGCACATCCTTGATGTATTCACATTGTATTATGTAATAATACATGTATACAATGGACCGGTAATGCATATTCTTATTCTTGAGCTCTGAATTGTATAAGGGCTAGAGGGTTAAGCACGATACACAACTAAATATCTAGTACATAACAAAACAACAGACTACAATGTATATTTATTGAACTCATAAGTATGGGAAGCGGTCAAAACCCGATGGTTTACATAATACTTATCACTAATGGTGATAGATATAATTGATTATTGAGGTTGTACTGAGTTTGTGCGTCGCTAACATATTATACCCGGTCGTTAAGTTACCAGCATCGAGAAACTAGGAAGTGGGAGCAGCTCAGTGTGAGGCATAGATCAGTGGCGGGAGGCGAGCAGCTCGGGAGAAAGCCCGTGACCCCGGCCTGGCTTGGCAGGACTGGCCCGATTGGAATGATGGCTGTGAAATATTACCTTTCACGGCACAACGTGCCCCGGGCAACTCGCCAAGTGGGCAATATTGACTGAGCTAAAGAGGACCAACCCCGCCCTACATTCCTTATGAATGACAGCCCTACAGTTTCCCCCCTCACCTCTCAATCCTCTGCCCCCTCACTGCCCTCCCTTATACTCCCCTGTACATAGCGTCTTGTCGGGCCGCCTGGCGGTCAATAAGCTCATCTGGAGACGCCGGCGGCGCGTCCGACGTCACCGTCATCGGCTACGTCAATAGCTGCAACAAATGACCGACTGCGCATGCGCGTCAACGTCTGCCGCCGCTAGGGCGCGCGGCAGTCGTCTTGTTGTGGACCAATCGTCGGCCGGCGTGCCGACGTCCTGAAGGATTGACCTCTATGGAGTTGTAACGGGGTCATCCTCTGGCGCCGCCATTTTGAATTTTGATCGCCGATAGCGCTCGCTGGTTCCCGCAGACAAGCAACGAGATCCTGCAAATAGCATGAAACACTTGGTAATATCGGAACCAGCGAAGGTATACCAGCTACATGTTAGTTAGTTTCCTTCCTTGCTCTGATGGGAGCTGTACATGACGTTGCAACCAACGTGTTGCGCCCATATGGGCGGGCGGTGTCGCACGCCTGTTGGCCCACCCGCTATGTCACTGACAGGCAGGACAAACCGACGACACGGCCAGGGTCAACGCGGGCCGCGGCCTCCTCTTTTAAATTAATATTTGCAATTGGCGTCGAAGCCCGCGCCCGGCGCTGCTGATGGGAGCAGTGTGGGATGAGCAGAACATGTGTGTGTGTTGGGAGGAGGGGGAGGGGGTGATTGCTGGACCCCCAGCAGTGCTCACAGCAGCAGGGGGTGCCCTCTCCATCCTTCTTCAAGCTGAGCACCACAGCGACCCCACTCGGCGACCAGAGTAAACAGCCCGGGGCTGTATAGCTGCAGGGGCCGTGCCGCTCTGCTGCTTCCGGCTCCCAGCTGCCTTAACTAGCTGACACTCTGCCCCCGCCCCGTGTCGTCCCCACTCGCCACCAGGCGTCACTAGTGGCGCTCTTATCGCGCGGCGACGGCAGCCATGTGTGGATGGGAAATAAGGGCGTCGGATTTCACTTTGTGCTGGGGCGCCGTGGTCATGGATGGATAAACACCCACATCCAGGAGCTAGTTTTGTTTAGCTTTTTGTCAAGTATCGTTTTTATCACTGAGAAAGTAGGTCGGATGATATTATTGGGAGCATTGTGGAAGTCAACAATAATGTAAAGGTCACCCAGAGGCTTTACTTTCGTTCTCCTATTGTGATATCATTTAATCACATCGGTACCCTTTATCAATACTATGCAAAGCTCTGAAAATATTAATAGGAGAGATGATTTACCTTTGATTTCATAAGAGCCTTAAATCGGCTAGACATGTACAGCGACAACAGAATAAATAATACCGTAAACAAAAAACAACATGGTGGGTATTAGCATGTGGTGCGAAGAGGGGGTATTTCAACCTAATATCGCTCACCTCAGCCTGGCCTCCAGACGGCGCCAGGGTGGGCCCTCCTGGTGCCCTCAGCATGTGGATATATTTTAAAGAGGGCTTAATACCTTTATCCTCACCTCCAAATCCATCTGAGCCGCTTCAGAAGTTTGTCTGCGGCGGCGCCGGCCTATTGACACACACTTAGAGGCCCCGACGACACGCTACCGAGGTGTGGACAAAAACGGTGCACTGTCAACACGGCCGTGTTTGCCCTTCTGTGCCCTTCCCCAGCCTCAGACCTCAACCTGCCTCCATATACAAGTAATGTTTTGGGTAAACACCCCCCCCCCCCAACACACACACACTCACTCACTACTCTCTAATGTTAAAAAGAAAAAGTTGTAAAAAAAAAATGCCAGGGTTAATATACAGACTGCTGGTCTATAATATACCCACTTAATAACAAAAATATGCCCTTTTACGTCAAAATAACTTCGTTAACGTTAGACAACGTTTGGCCATAATAAGGAGCCAAAGAGAAACGTTCTGAAACGTTGTATAACGTTCTTTTTTACTGGGTAAAGTTTTTGTAATTTCAAAGGCTCATTATTGATGCAGGTATAGCATTGGACACTGAGGGAGGGTTGGAGGCAGAGTAACTAAAGGCGTTGGGACGTTTTGTAATTGGCATTGGGGACAGGTCCAGCTGGGGTTAGGGTTAATAATGACCTGCTACTGAGGCTTATAATCACACGTTACTCGCCGTCTGGTGGCATCAACGCCCGCAGCCATATCATTAACACTCTAAGGGCCACATAGTGCCTTAATGCCCTTGGTTTTTATGATCCATGAATACCGCGCTGGCGAGTAACTCGCCAGGGCGGCATTTATGCATCATACCGCTCCTTCGGGAGTGTAGCAACCCCGTACGGTCAGCATGATGCTTGCATGTAGCTGGGGTGAGTTACTCGCCAGGGCTCCTAACCAACCATATTAAAACAGTTGCAGTCATTAAATGGTTAACACCGCCAACTAATACACCCCAGCAGGAGCCTGCATATAAACAAAAGACATTCACCATACAGACAGGCGCCGCCATTCTCTTTGTGTGTTCTGTAATAGTTATTTTTTATAACGAAAATAGCTCGCATTTGAATTGTTGATTAGTAACCGAAACGCTGCTCGGGGCGTGTAATTCATCAGGGCAGGCGCCAACTCGGAAGTAAGGGTGTCATTTGTATGTGTAACAGCCACCCTGTTTAACCCCATTTGGTGTGTATATCTTTTTTTAAATGACGTTTTCGACTTCATTTTTCGAATATTAACCAATTTAGCAAAGCGATGCTCTTTAGCAGGTGTTCAAATGTGTGTGTTTTTATGATAGTGTCAATAGAGAATAATAAAGCTCAATTTGATAGGAGACAGTGTTCTTTGATAAGGGCAGCTGTATGAAAGAAATATGGCTGTGGCTTTTAGGAAGAATAATAGACTGTGGTGTCGGGAGCAGCTCCATTTGATGAAGCAGACGACTTTTGTAGATGCCGCGGTGTCTCTGAACAAAAACAATGGACCCCCCCCCTCCCCCCCCCCCCATCAAACGCACCCCTGGAGTGGTGAAGGGGATGGAGAGGGGGAGGGGGAGGTCCGACTGCTGTGCTTAGCAACCGGAAAATATCACATCGATAGGAGCGTTTAATGGCGCGTCTTTGATGCCTCAATTGAGCAGACGACATTTAGAGCACAGCGCCCAAGTGTCGCGAGCGGAGCCTCCTGGCTGTGGATGTAATACAGTTCGTGCTGCATGGGCTTCACTGCAGGGATTTTCATGGAAAAGGAAAAGGGCAATAATATTAATGATAAAAGACTGAACAAACAAAATGATGATGTGCAAAAAGGCAGTGGGAGGAGGGGGGTGGATTGGGGGTGTGGGAAGTAGGACTTTGAGCTGGCTGTGAGCAGTCTGGTGGCGGGAGATTTGTCCCGGATTTGTGTATGAGGAGGTAATCTGGGCAGGAGGCGGGTGACTGTGTGTGAGCCGTGAGGGCCGGCTGTGTGCCGCGGGGCCTCACGGGAGTTTTATCTGTCACAAATGGACGCGGACACATTCTCGTCAGGAGCTCCCCTTTATCGCCCAGCGCCAGCTTTCATCCTTTTTAGCCCGCCCTTCTCGCCGGTTGCCGGCGGATTGACAATCGCGCCCGTCGTCCCCGGAGTGGGTGGCGCCGGAATGATGTGTGCCCGTGACACAATGCCACATAACCGACACACACACCGCCTGTCGGCAAATAGCGAAATAATGATTGAAAATTCGTCGTTTTCCCCCTTCTCCCAATCCCCCCTCCTCCTTCGTCTCCGAGACACCGCTCACAGAAAGAACACGGAACGCTGTGTACCCAGGCCACATCCGGGTAACCCCCAGACGGCCCGTGCGGCCTCACATGGGGACCCCGCGCACCTTCCGCATTCTAATCCGGTCATTTGAAATGGTGATGACGTCCGTGGCGAGACGCAGAGACGGTCGGCGCCAGTTGGACCCGTATGCCGGAGCGTGCTCTCGAAATAGCGTTCCTCAGTCGCTGTGTCTACAATATTCTTGGATACATGGTTTAGTGTTTCATCGTATCGCCTGGGCAAACATGGGACCCGTCCTCGTCGCCAACCGTCGCCTACGACGCCGAGTTTGACGCCTCCGTCATGTCGTCCCATCTGCGCGCGCACCTCCGCGGCCGCCATCTTGGGACGCTGGTGTCGGCTGCAAATGGTGACAGCGCAGACGAACGCTGTCCATGGTCTCGGAGGGCTCCTCACCAAATTATTTTATTGAAATTATTATGCATCACATTTATTGATAACAGCGACAACCTACATGAAACAACACCTTATAAATTGTGGCATAACATGAAAAAAAGTAATATCAGCCCCCAACTATCTCTTCGGCCGATATCATTATCACACTTAATACCCGTGTTATCGCTATCATACAGTACATCGCGGATAGATATAAATGATGTAATAACCACCCTTAGATACCTGTCAACATCGATCTCAAAGTGTGTTAAGACGTTTTACTTCTCTCAGACTCTTATCTAAAGAGTGGGTACACACGCGATATTATAGCAAGTCTCTATACGTGGGTATCACTTCTGATACTAATTAGCCTTTCCCCCTACCATAAAGCCCTTACCTGTACATGTAAAAAAAGGCCACATATGTATATCACAGACATACAAAAACCAGCATAGCCTTCTACCAAAGGCCACCCAGCCCCTGGGGTCAGAACCACGCCCAATGACGACACCAGAAGACGCTTTGATCAGCGTCAGACGAGCCATGCGTGTCCGGGTCGTGCCCCGTGAGGTGGGCGCTAGGGGTGGGGCGGACACAGGCAGAAGGAGTATATCACAGCTTTGTGGCCGGGACTCCTACCTTGATGTGTCTGTTGTGGCACCTTAAGTAAAACCCGACCAAAGTGGGGGCCGGTCCGCCATGCTGGGGAGATGAGGGAGGGGTGCTCTGATCTCGGCTGACGGAGAGCTCAGGGCCGGCCCTTTGTAGACACTGCCCCTGATGACACATGAGAAGGGAAAAAATATGTCGGCTGTAACCGCCACGGGTCAGACCTGTGCAGATGGAATACCCCCCCCCCCCGCAACGCTCCTACTCTCACCCCCACCCAGGCACCACCAATCGCCAACCTCTCAACCCTAAGCCACCCACAGCCAACAACTTCTGTGTGTGCCGACTAAATAAGGTGGCCATAACATGCAGTTTAGTGTCGGGGAGGGCATTTTGAGAAATCATGAAAGAAGTTTTATTTCACACTTGATTATGATGTAGCTGTCCATATTTCACCAGAGAGGATGGGATCTTTTTATAGTAAGAGCGGTATCGTAACATAATGGTCAGAAGAATGGAACCATAGACATGGTGCATGGTCAAAATAGTGGAACCATGGTCATTGGCTAGGAGACTTAATTGACAACTTTCCATAATACAACCAGAAGAATATATGTGCAATATGTTACTGATTTTATCAGGATTGTAGGACGCAAGTCGCCGACATCACATTTAATTGCAAAATGTTGTAACGCTTGATTAAACATTGTATTTCAAATGATTTTTCTGGAAATAAAGTGAGCGTTGCTTTTACATAAAAAATTAATTCTGCAAATTATTGTATTAATTCCACGTTGACGTAAGGTTATAACTGCTCTCATTACACACCCCACACCCTGTGGATGCCCCTAGTGTCCAGCCCTGTCCGCCAGGCGTCTCTCTGACCCCGTGACCTCAGGCCGACACTGAGGGGGCGCCACCAGTAGGCTATCCATGTCGCCCACCCCGCCCAGATGAGAGTCTCCGGTGTCGCCACTAATAATGTCCCCGCCCGCCTTTCTTACGCTTAATTTGTTGGCATAAAACGCTGCCGTTAGTTCGTCCCCATCCACAAAGGGGGCGCCCCAACGACCGGATGCGCGCGCACCCGACCAGGCCATTTCCGGTTATGTCATTGTCCGCCGCGCTGCCGGAACAAGGGGGACCGCGGTGCATGCTGGATCCATCATGGCGGCGGGTGATGGAGGAAACCTGAGACGCGGGGATTGACGGGAAGGGTCGGGCGGGGTGATGGGTTGTTGCTACTGCATGGTGTCGTTGGTGTTTCCAGGGGGACGTTCAACTCAATGGTTAGCGACTAAACTGATAATTGTTGACACATGAGTGCATGTGACAATGAATATGGGCCTGTGTGTTGTATCATAATAAATCATACCTTGTCATGATTCTACTATAAATGGGGAGTAAGGGGCTTTGATGTTTCAGGCCAGATCAAGACACATAATATGTCATACCCATCTACTTTCCTATTGTATAGTTAGGGGTGGATACAGAATTGGAAATTTTATTAGCAGGACATCATTACATTGTAAAACGTAACATATGAAGCATTTTCTACAGGGCAGGGGAAGCGAGGTCCTCGAGATTGGGACAGTCCTAGTATCTACTTTAAATCAGCCCTACTTTTTTTTTTAGAAAAGTGGTAAGATATATGGAAGAAAACGAAATTGGGGAACGTCTACAATGCGTTCATTTAATCAAAGAGGTAAACAAAACAGTAGGAGACGCATTGGTACATACATGTGGAACATTTGATTGTTCTTATTTCATACTATAAAATTCCTTAGACTTAGATTAAAAAAAAACACGAAGTCAATAATTGAATAACTTATGTAATAAGTAGGCATATAAAGGAGATACAAACAATAAGGCTATAGAATCGATCGCAGGCAGGTGGTACTGGTCAACCTATCCACACAACTCGTGACCAGAGGTAAACAAGGTAACCACAAGTACTCTATACATAATCCATCTCACTCATCCACCTCTCAATCAACCCTCCAAGCAGATGCTTGGCTGTATATTTAAAGTTAAGCAATACACAAAGATTCTGCTTGATGCTTTTAACTATGCGTTTTCTCACATGGTGTGCGAGTCAATGGGGAAGGGGTATAGAGTCCTACGTTTGTAATATTAGGTATACATGCTGAGGGGGGGGGGAGCTGTGCTCTCTCACAAAATTCCACAGGTATCTTTTCACCCCCTCCCCTTCATGGACCACATCAGAGAGTGCCGCTGGTCACTCGCATCGACCGCCAGGTGACCACTGCTGACCACCAGGGTCCACTGGGTAGCTTAAGGTGCCTCAAGAGGGATTAAGATAGGGATTTACTGTGGTTATCAGGTACTTGAATGCTGAGAGGTAACTGATGGTTATGAGTGGGAATTCCCGCCAATCAAACCCTTATTATATGTCCCATTAAAGGTATTAACGGTTTAGCTTATCAGGGGCTTCAATAACCTATTATCATGTTTGCTGTCTCCAATGACTGTGCGGCACTTTATGTCAGCAGACTATAGAGAAAGTGAGGTAGACAGAGATGAGGAGACAGAGACAGGAGCAGAGAGGGACAGTGAGACAGAGGGGGAAGAGATGTTTGCAATCTGCCAATTTGGATGATCAGCTTTTGGACGTGCATTTATTACTGTCTGTTACAATGATTTCAATACACCATTTCTATAACCTTAAGGCATAACTGGCATTAGGTACCGAAAATAGAGATGATGGATACAAAAGTAATACATGTTCAACACAGTGTCATGTGTGGTGGTCAGAACATGTATATAGATTTGCCAACAGGCACAAGTCGTCACATCAGTTACATGTAATTAATCATTCATTCACTCTTCAGGCAGTACACACGTGTAAGGAATATTACAAACCCATAGAGTGGCAATGCAAACATACAAATGATGGCAAAAACACCATCCAAACCGCTAGGCAGTTCCTATACATTCACCCCCCCTCCTCTGAACCTATTCCATACCGCCACCTATCCCGGAGCTACTCAGCCGACCCTTCTGTAAGGCGCTAAGCTGTGTGTAGGGGGTGAGCTGCTCGGGACTGGTGAGAGTGGTTGGTGCTTAGCCTGACGTATGAGCACATTAGGGCTCGTTGTTTGGTGCCGTGATAGACGAGCAGGCCATAGAGCAGCTCCAGCACAAAACACTTCCTTGAGGGTCACACACCCCAAAGTGAGCCCTCGTCATTTAAGTAGCTCCAGCCTTCAGAAAGCACAGGCCCTTCCATCACTAACTGGGAAAATGTAGCATTCAAGCACCCAGACCCAGCCCTTATCAAATGAACAGATCTTGCCTTCGAACTTAAACATACAGACCCGGTCCTTATCAACTGGGCAGACCTAACCTTAGAAAGAAGACAGACGTAGTCCCAGCCTTAAATAAGTAGGGACTATGCAGCCCTCATCAACTAGGCAGCTTCAGCCTTCAGGCAACACCAACCCAGTCTTCATCAAGGCAACCCCTGCCTTAAAGAGTAGCACTCCTTGCCTGCAGCTCCAGTCTTCAAGGGACAGAGACACAACGTTCATTAACTGGGCAGATCAAGCCTTTAGGAAGCACACACACAGTTCATCCAGCCATTACATACATGTATTGAGTGTCTGGCCCCTATCCTTGCTTCAGTAATACAGTTTCAACTCTAGTAAAATGAACAGAATCATCCCTCACCAAAGAAGCCTATATGTAGTACACATCGCTGTATTCACGAGCCTTCAACACACTAACCCAATCAGTCTTATAACTTAGTAGTGAAGTCTCAGCTCTCATCAGGCGAAAGGACTCGTATTCATAAAGATATACAGATCATGTCCCATTATATAATATAAACCAGCAGATTCTTAATGGAATATTCGCAGACACCGTTCGCATTCAGGGAAACCCAAACTGCCTAATTTAGTTTTGAATTGAAGGTACCGCTCCAGTATTAACCAAAGCCTGAACCACCTTATAAGGCGACGGTTTATTTCACCCATGCTTCCTTCCTCCGAAGACTCCCTGGGCTCTCAGAATTAATCAACTTTTCCATATACTACTCAGCCCGCCTCCCCACCCCTCCTCCTGCTCCCCTCAGGGCCGTCATCAAACACTGATTACCTGTGGATTAATTACCATCAAAGCGTCGACCTGCCGCGCTCTGGGTGGGGCGGCGGTGATAGATTGACACGGGGCAGGCCACCCTCTGACAGTCACTAACCCTTTAAGGGCCACATGATGTTTTAATGTGCTATGCCCTTCGTCGGTATATATGGTGCATGAATGAATGCATGCATGCAGCCCTAGGGAGGCTTACTCGCCTTGGCTGCATTTAATCGTCATGCCGGCCCTACGGGGTTGATGCATGAATGAAGCCCTGGCGAGTAGACCGCCCCCAGGTCTGCATGCATGTATCATGACGACAAAGGACCGAGTACATTAAAGTACTATGCGGCCCTCTGACAGTCACTAACTAGCAGTAACCCTAGCTGCTCACCGCCTATCAGCTCCTCCCAGCAGCAGGAGCAGTAGGGAGAGGAGCAGCTCATGGCAGGCGTGGGCATGTAGAGAGCAGCTCAGGGCGTGGGGTTAGTATAAAGGTTTGAGTGAGTTGACAGGGCTGACTCGTAAGCATACATATGCCAGTATAACTAACTTTGATAGGATATATTTTGATGTAAAAAAGGGAAAAGTAATAAATTGAGTACACGTTTTGGACTTGTGTAAACCCCTTCAAGCTGAATTGCTCTCCGCAAACAATTGGAGGGCAAAAGTGGGTGTACGCCTGTGTATGTGTTTGCCCCATCATACATCAATATACAGTTAAAAATACACCATTGGATAATTAGAAGCCTGTCCTAATTTGAGGTCACCATTTCCATGTGTTACCAGTCTTCACATGTAAAACGATGAGCCACTCAGACATCTCCGACTACAGACTACAGACAGTACAAGATGTAAAGTAAAGTTTCCTAATTCCACACCTATTTTCGGATCCTTTCCATCAATTATTTAACCGCACCGAACGAAGGGTAAACATATCCTCCTAGCCAAGTTTAACCAAAAGGACTAGCGTTTGTAATGAAATAATGAAGATATAAACAGGGTGTCCGGAAATAGGTGCGGTCCAGAATTAGGCGACCTTACTCTATACTTAGTAGATATGGAACAGCCCGGAACAGCTCACTACAAAACACCCCCTCCCAACCACACTCACCCCCACACCGGGAGCTAATAGCGGGAGTCTACGAGCGATCAGAGACTCGACCCCGACCCCCAGCATCCATTCATCAAAAATTCACGAGCGCGTTTTGATATATCCGCGACTCGAGCACGCCCTAGGTGAAAACGACTGCCGCCCGCGCTGACAACTATTAATGGTGGCCAGGACTAATTGGGGTCCGCTGAACGAAACTCGATCAGCTCCGGCGTGGGACGCCTGACACCGGCCCGTGGGGAGGGGAGTGATGGGGTGAACCTGTGCGTTATGGGGTAGGGTAGGAGTGGTGGTAGGTACTGGAGGGGGTAGCGAGTAGTAGTGTGGGTGTTGTGTAGTCAGATACAGGTAGTGAGTATGGGGTAAGAGTGGTGGTAAGTACTGGAGGAGGTAGCGAGTAGTAGGGGTGGGCGTAGTGAAGTCAGATACAGGTACTGAGTATGGGGTAAGAGTGGTGGTAAGTACTGGAGGAGGTAGCGAGTAGTAGGGGTGGGCGTAGTGTAGTCAGATACAGGTAGTGAGTATGGGGTAGGAGTGGTGGTAGGTACTGGAGGAGGTAGCGAGTAGTAGGGGTGGGCGTAGTGTAGTCAGATACAGGTAGTGAGTATGGGGTAGGAGTGACGGTAGGTACTGGAGGAGGTAGCGAGTAGTAGGGGTGGGCGTAGTGTAGTCAGATACAGGTAGTGAGTATGGGGTAGGAGCGGTAGATAGCAGTGAGTGCAGTGAAGCGGACATGTATGGTAGTAGTATAGTGAAAATTGCGTTAGAATCAGGGGCTAGGAAACAAAAGGTTTAGGTATATCACACTGTAAATAGTTAGTGTAGGTACACAGTAGAATCTACTGTAGATCTACAGTAGAACCTACTGTAGAATCGATTTACAGTAGAATTTACTGTATATTTACAGTAGATTCTACTGTTTACCTACAATGAACTATACACCTACATACTGTACACCTATAAAAATGGTAACCAACTTTTTACAGTGTTGGAGTGGTAGATAGGACCTGGGGAGTAATGACTAATGGAGTGAGTGGAGTGTAGCGGACACTAATGATAGTAGTATAGTGAAAATGGCGTCAGAATCAGGGGCTAGGAAAGAGACGGTTTAGGTACATGCATATCAGTGTAGGGCACACTGGTGACTTATGTTTTGCCGATTTATGTTTTGAATGATAAGTAGGCTGTAAAAATATAAAATCCTGGAGTTGGATCTTACAGAGGTTAAGTAGTATAGTGAAAATGGCGTCAGAATCAGGGACCGGGAAGCTGAAGGTTTACATATATAATCAAGTGTAGGGTATATACTGGTAAACGTATGTATACTGCTGATTTATTTTAGGAATGATGTACAAATACAACACCCTGGAGTTGGATCTCACAGAGGTTAAGCTCTAGCAGCAGGCTGCGTGCTGAATAGGTGGCACCCAGGAGGGCTGACACACCTGACATAGCCTCCTCCACGCGCAGACATACAGTGGTGCATTATGAGCAGCTCACTGAGCAGGTAGCACTTAACCCTCACTAGGGGTGAATACCTACAGGCTGCACTATTGATAGGGGCGCCACTGCAGGGCTGAACGTTCCAATTGCTACACAGACCTCCATAGGTTGACTTATCGGTATCAGAGATGTGATTATATCTTGACCATCGAGTAGGAAACTAGGTGATAATAACGACCTACTATAAATTCTCACGTAGAAGCCGTACCTTATACATTGTCTACGGGACTTAGAACCCCGGGGTGGATAATCGGATTTGCCAAAATTCAGGTCGTGGCTTATACAAGGGATTTTGCCAGTATAGTGCAGTATTAAAGTAGCCATGATTAGACCCCAGATGCGGCTTATGTAATTTTCCCAGACTTGAGGTGCGGCTTAGAAGACTTAAGAAATGACATAACCTATAAAACAGGAGGAAATTCCACACATATATACATACAGGTAATTTCTGCAATCTCATCATGCAGTGTTTTACATGATCTCATGAGAAACAAAAACAAAACTCTATTCATTGTAATATAAATATTTTTATTTTTCTTAATCCATTAAGGGTCAATCAAAATCCAATCCCTCATAATTATTCACAATGCTGATTACAAGCTTCTTTCTTTTATAGTGAAACCAGGTCACTTTCTCATAGTCATACCGAACATTTTATACACTTATCTTTTACAATTCAGTCTTTGACCATAACTTAATTACATGCTCCATAATATGATACCCTAATGAATTGGGTATACATGCATATAATTATGGCAATTAGCAGTATATACATACTGATATTGCCATATTCTTTTTTTGGTGTTTTAGTACAATACCGTGTAATATTAAAACAGATTATACTCTTTATCAATTATTGTCAAAGCATTTTATTTTAGTAAAGATATTACGGTGCCCATTGTGGTATCAGACTCTTCATCTCGAACACAGTATTAATTTACAGTTAATGCAAACATACTAAAGTACAGGTGTCATAGTCATGGTGAATGCAGCCTTCTATAATAACTAAGCTATGAAACTAAGCGCTAACATATGGTATTGTATCTACACCCAGTGAAATATGAAGAATTAAAAGCCCCTTCCCAATATGGATCCAATGTACTGTATTACATAGTGAAGGTGACGTTTTATAGGTTGAATTCCAATGTTGAAACAATCAGAATACATACTTAAGCCTCAATACACAAATATAATATCAGGATACAAATCTACCGTACTTGTAATATCAGGCAAATTTACATTAACATTTTGGATGAGAATCCAATTGAAAACTTAAAAATATAGTACTTACCCTAATTTCAATTCCACACAAGGACATTCTGGTTTAAGTACATATATTATACAATGTCATATCAACAGCAGACAGAGATAGTGAAGGAAGTCACAAATGTGCACAACATTGACAATTCACCTCTATTTTATTTACACATATGGCAGCTTCAACACACACAATCATTTTTTTTAAGTCTCATTCAACAGCAATGCACAGAGAAACTCAAGTTGAAAAACATGCATGTAAAATACCTGCTATATCACATTTAACAGGCGAGTTTATTTCATTGAGTCTAGAACAGGCAATTGAAGACACCCCTATGGTCCATGAAAAAGTAAAAGGGAAAGGCATTGTATATTGAGGTTTGCCTGTCGTTTTCTCATCAATAAATACACTGCTGTGAACACTAACATGACATTTTCGTTTTGTGCTAAATGAACATGAAAGTAAGGGGAGTACTGAATGTAAATAGGCTTTAGTTCATGAGCATGCCTAAGGGATATTCCACGTGCTTTTGTTTCAGAAGTCTTCATTTTGGCAAAGTGAACAAACATGCCATATATCACTCAATCATACATGCAAGGACGTTTCGTCAAAAACCTTTACATATGATCTATTTAACAACAGATAACACTATTTGCGTGACATTTCCCGTGCCTAATGTAAATGTAATTTGGATGGTAAAGCTAACGAACAGGTTGCACAGACCCTGTGGTGACACGACTTTCGGGCCCATCAGAGGAAATAATAAGCGGTAAGAGGATGGCTGTGCCATACAGGCGCCTCAAGAAGCCACAGGCGTCCAATGGCTTCTCCATGGGAGGCGGTGATGGGGAGTGTTCAAAGATGGCAGGTTCCCCTCCATTCCCCGTTTTTTTCTCTTTCCGTGCTGACGAAGCCACAGTTACTCTGTGAGCACAACCCTAAATCACTACCGTCTGCGCTGGTTCCAGTCAGTACGCCGCCGCTCGCCGCAACCGAAGCCAGCGCTGCTCCAAGGCCAACGGTAATCAGCGCAGAGTGGAAATGTCGTCTGCTCAGACGGCAGCTGCTTTTTGGCGGGAAACGCTGCCCACTTTTGGCCCCGGGCTGGAAAGGGGGGCCGCGGCAGGAGCAGCAGATGGGCTGAGTTAGGGCGGAGCACCCGGCTATTGTTGCCATATTGGCAGGCCATGTCGAACCAGAGACGCTGTGAGGATAATTAAATTAGCACAGCTCCCCCTGACGACCGCCGCCGAATGTCGTCTGCTTCGACACGACGCCATGGTTACCACCCCCATTATCGCCCAGGGCCACAGGGGCCGCTGTCGATGCAGCAAACAACATCCAAAAGGCCACCACTGTTCTCAAAAACAATGTGTGCCGCAGGCATCGGCTACATGGTTGCCTGTGGAGGGGCGGGGCTGTGGCTGTTTGGAGAGGGTATTGGTGGGGCTCTAGGGATGGTGAGGAGGGGAGGAGGGTAGACACATCTAATTGTGGTCAGGTGTAACCATGAGGTGTGTAAAACACCACAGGAAGGGGAGGTTAACTGGCTTGTGAACCTTTTATGCTATTCTAGCCGACACCATCAGGAAACCTCATAAAACGCGGTGAGCAATGTAAACAGTGGGCTTCCCTTCAATTATCAATTAGCCCATGTCTATAACCCAAAAAAGCAAAGCAAAGGTTACTTTTATACACACATGGATTTGCGGAGGGTGTTAAAAAGGCAGTTTCTAAAAAAAAGATGAGTTGTGTAACAGTCCAACTGTCTCCGTTCCTTATTGAAAGTCACCCCCCCCCCTCCCCACACACCACGACATAGAGCCATCCCACCCCATTCAGTCTGTGTCTAGGTTACTTTGTCTGTGGGTGAAGTGGGGCGTGCACAACGTCCATGATAGTACAATTATCGGTGGTGGATAGCGGCAGGTCGGGGGTAGTAGGGGGTTACCCTATGTTGGATCATTAAGTTCTAACCCTCCTCAGTAGACAACAGCAGTACCAACGTAGCACCCGTATCAATAGCCCAGTCCCTACCCTACCTACCCTTTGTCCTTATATGACACAGGTAGATCTTAACAGTGGGGAGTGCTGGTGGTAGAGATCTATATAAAAGGTAGGGGCTGCTATTGAGTATCGGGGCCGGCCGTCAGCACTTGGAGGTGACTGGAGTCTGTGGATGGGGAGAACAAAGGACATTCAATCAATTAGGGGCGGCCTTAATTGTTCTGGTCGGCCAGGCCGGCGGTGGCTGTGGGTGATGAAGTGAATCCCTAACCGGCTCTGTCAGTCCGACAGGCCCTGATTTCTGCGGCTACCAGCGCTAACTGGGGGCCCTCCATGCTACACACGCCTACACATGCACACACACTCTGCCTCTTTAGCCCCCCCCTCTGCCCATGCATCTACTCCCTGTAGGGTAGATTCACCTAGATTCGACCACATACTTTGAAAATCTGACACCTGGATTTTAGTAAAGTTCTTAATGCATAATAAGCTCTCTATTAATTTTGCCCGTTGGAGTAACACTTAAATTGTACTACATGTACTATAAACAAATATATGACTTAGCACCCTGGATCAACTACAAATTTGCAAAAGTATCCAACTCAAGGTATGTGGTCGATTCTAGGTGAATCTACCCCTCGTGCACAATATCCGCCTACACATCTATAGGTGCACACATTAACAGCAACACTCCCATCTCTGAGAAGCTCACAGACTCCCCTTCTCCAAATTACTCCCTTATCTAAGTATACCTGTAACTTTCTGAGTAGCTCACTATATAAGAAACACCTCTTGGCTATCCGTGATGAGTAGCTCAAAGAGTCCCCTATCAATAAAGCAGAGCAAAGTTCTCCCTCTCTGAACAGCCCAAGTTAAGCTCTCCATTTTTATCTGCTGGTCATCATATTTATAGTTATACATTTTTACCGTTTTGGGGGGGGACAGTAAAATAATCATACAAATTCCGATCAATATGTCAAAAATGCTAAGAATACATGAAAATAAGCCCAGTATACTATACGTTTTGTTATGGAAATATTGATGAGATCGTTTTCCTATCCTACAGCAAACCCCTAAAGACCAAGACAAAACAGTTTCCAATATTATGTGCCTCACGTCACAGATTGAGCATTTCATTGAGTTTGATTTCGACTACTTTAGTATCTCTCCTTAATGTATACATGTACATTATGTCTATATAATAAACTTGTTCTTATCAGTGCTACATATATAAACTAATAAATGAAATATTTTTAGAATTTACTAACCAATATCCAATATTGAAGAGGATAACGTTTATATAATAAACGTAAACATATATTTTCTTTGCTGTATAAATATGTTATAGCGTATGATATAGTAATTTAGTATATAATACCATTTCAGTCTTGCTCAGCTGTAAAGCTAATTCTTTTATTGACGGGTCTACATCTAAGTCTATGTTGGCAAAGTAGTAGTGACTTTATTTTGGAATGTAGACCTCATACCCGTGCAGACATGTATTATCAAGTTGATCCTGTACCATAACGTCGATAGCCATTGGCAAAATGAATTTCAAGTAAAGGTATTGGTGTAATTCTGAATAGCTAGAATGGTATTTTTTTTATATCAAAGAAATACCTGTATGATAAGAAACTCATGGCCGACGGCCATTTAAACAAGAACCCTCATCTAGAGAATACAATATTATAGAGTTCACATGTGCATGAAACCAACAGTCAACTGAGTACACAACTGTGCATATTTTATAAATCTTACAAACCTTTTAAATTTAAAATTCTACTAACAAATCACATACTTCAAAACGGTTTTGGACTCTTGTCTCTTGGTACCCATGCTCTACCCATAACTCGATCCTCACCAAAACTAAGACCTGCCCCCAACATAACCCCAGCCTTTAATACTGGCTGGTGATAAGTTGGATGAGCTGATCCTTTAGTAGCCTGACTATAGGCAATCAGTTGGTGGGTGTTCAGTTGGACTCATCTGGGGATCCGTTGGATCCGGGAAATACCAGCACGTGCTCGATGCTGTGTGGAGGTTCTGGTCGGGCATCGAACGACGCGCCGCGACTCCGCGACGAACTGTACCCGGAACCAGAACTAGAACTCAGCGTCTCCATGCTGCCAGGGTCCACGTCCACTGCAAGTAGAGAAGGAGCCATGGTTAGAGTCAGTTGTAATGTTTGATGTGGTAGAAAAATAGGGGGAAGGGATAGTCAGATTGTAAGTAGTAGAGAAAGAGGGGTATAGGGTTAGAGGCAGATTGTAAGTAGTAGAGAAAGAGGTGGACATGGTTAGAATCAGTTTTTATTTAGTAGAGAAAGAGCAGAGATATGGTTAGGGTCAGGTTGTAAGTAGTGGACAAAGAGGGACATGAATATTTAGGATCAGTTTGTACAGTATATTATAAATTAACCCACGGTGGGCGGCTGAAACAAAGGCTTCACATGTTGGGTATACCGCATATCCGAGGGTTAAATCAGATAGACTACACCTGGCCAGGGTCCTTCCACATACCCACTGCCCACTGGTCATCGACTCGGTGTATGACACCTCGTCTTGATCCTGTGGGGCAGTGGGTATATGGAAGAACCCTGGCCAGGTGTAGTCTATTTAACACGTAATTCAATAATTGATGAAAGAACGTTAGACTAATATATACGTGTATCGATGTACAAAATACATACATGTATTAAAACGAGCCAGTATTGGCTGGTATTGAGATAGGTTTAAGCATGCAGCCATTGCTGATAGGTGTTGGTGATGTGTGAATACATAGACACAGGGCGCCTAACAAGGCAGTCATTGATCCCCCATGTAAACTCTACATCGACTCATCAATCCTCCACTCATTAGTAATTTACCACGCTACCACATACACCCACCCCTCCCCTCCCTCCCTCCCCACCACTCCACCCGCCCCTTCTCTTATCCTCCCTTTATCATGGAGGACCATGATAAAGCGACATGGTACCAACATAAAACCAGCCCCATTCTATGGGTGTTATCTTAATGACCCGGCTCCTGCCAAGTCTATTTAGATCCGACACTTGTTTATTCGGACATCAGTATGACGCTGTAGAATGGGTGGTGTGTGGTGGGTGCTGGGGGTAGGGAGGTATTGTAACTGTAGCTGCACACAAAACAATGTCCATTTATCAGCTTGTATTTCGACACCAAGCGCGCCGACATTTCGACCACAGCGTTTACAGAGCGGGCGGTTAGGGTGGCGGAACCCATCCGTCATTTGGCGATACTACCTGCTCTAGCCCCCCCCCCCCCCCCCATCCACCTTTCCCTCCAGACACACACTAGTGGGATTACAGGGGGCGAGGTGTAGGCTATGCCTGAGGGGATGGGGGTAGGTAGGGGAACGTTCATAAATTACATCACCTGCTTGGAGATTGGGGTTGTTAGGAGTCTTTGGCTTCAGTGATGAAACATGACACGGGCCTCATACGTTTCTATCAAATCTCCCCAAAAATAGTGGCAAAATGGGCTAGGGGTCTTACCAAAAGGTCCCAAAATAGGCGACGTCATTTGTGAATGTTCCCTATAGTGTAGATGAGGGTCATACACGGCTGACCACCATCAATAGGTGATAGAACTCGGAGGTGCGGAGCGCACATGCGGAGGTGTCATAAACGTCCATATGATATTGCATAGATTGTAGAGATAAGACACCATTGGCGTCAGGGGGTGGTAGGCACTATAGGCAGGTAGGCATGGAGGGGTGGGGCTGTATTGTCAGGTCTGGCGCCAAGCAGAGGCTCCTAGGGACTGGGGGAACAGTGCCAGCTCATTGAGGCATGACCGCAGGCTATACAGGGATCCAGGATGAGTGATTGCTGTACGACCCACAGGAGACCCATCTGACACGTACTGCCCGCCGGTATTATCCAGGTGTGTCGTATAATCAGCCCTACACTGTAGTACAGGTGTGGTGCTGTATAGCTACATTATGGTATGATTTATACAGTGTACTCCATGTGTATACAAAGCTGTTAGTATATGCCTCAAACGGTTTGAACTGCCCACCTCAAATCAATTCATAAACTAGTGATCATTCTGACACAACCCAATGTGACTTCAACTATCTGACCAAGAAAATAAATTGTTGTGTTCAGGTAGCATGACCAAAAGAATCAGGGTAGGTAGGTCGATTAAAAAACGACATATATTTAGTTGTTGCTGATTTGGTAAATTTAATAGATTTCACAGATAATGATAAACCATATTTGGCCCAAAAAAACCTTTGGGTATTTTCACAAAAATGATAAAGGTCAGGTTACATGGACAAAACTTATTTTTTTACGCCTAACGAACGCTCTGCAACTTATCCATCACTACCGCATCTCTATTCCACATTAACCACTACCATTTCACTAATTTCTGTATTTCTGACGCACAGCGCATTTGATGCATTTGGGAGCGTTTCCACTGAGTCGGCATGACGTATGCATGTATCACCAGTGCTGCATTCATGAATCATGACGACAAAGGGACAAAGTGCATTAAATTAAGTACTATGCTATCATTAACGGGCTGTGCGATAACTGATATGACCCATCACAATTGAGACTACATCGACATAGCCCATCATTCAGTAATCAGCAATTTCAACACAGTTGGGCACGAGCAATCTGAAATCAGGCTCAAACATGTTAGAAACTGGAGCATTTGATCCCAATCATTATGTTATCAAAGCGGGGGCACAGTACTTAATCATAGACTATATACATGTATATTCTTATTCATCTTTATGCCAACTATTAATGCTGTTTGAATTCGGTTCATATATCATAGACATGATTATATGTTTATGGATCTATACATATTCAAAAGCCTAAACCTATACTGCAAGGGTATTTGTGAGGTCTAACATAACAGTGTTTTGTCCCATTTTGACCGATGCAATATAGACGACATGTTTGGAAACGTTTAAGGCTTCCTGTGTACTTTGATAACCATCATTAGGTATATTATGGCACCTCCCTTTGTCAATATTGACACTTAGTTCACAAAGCATTTGAATTATTCACTAATAGCACCCAGCCCGACTTACGAGGATACAATATTAATGCGCTTAAGGTACTAAAGTGCCTTCCCCGCATGAATTCAGCCTAGCTCGTAAACTTTAAACGCTTGTTAAAATTGAATAAAGTGCAATAATACTCAGGAACTCTGACCACGGTGGGGGCTACATTGTATAACTGATAATACATATAGCAATTGCCCACACATCTGAAGCTGTATAATTATCAGTACACGTAATGGCCAGTGTCCAGTGGGTTCTGATTATTTACAATTCATGTAGGCAAATGTATGGCTTAACCCTCTAAGGCCGACCAAATTTTCATAGATCAGCTGTGGGGGGCGGGGCATTTTTACAGGAACTGTACCAGGGCCGAGCCTTTGCTGAATCCCATAGAGTTAAGATGACTATAGTCGATGCTCGGCCCCCCATGGCATCGACTATAGTCGATGCTCGGCCCCCCATGGCATCAACTATAGTTGATGCTCGGCCCTAAAGGGTTAATCGGCCGTATAGAGCTCTGTGGATGATGTGGATGAAATATGGATGATGTGGATGAAATACTTGGGTTGACATGTTTTGCTGGGCCATACTGATAGGCTCAGGCCATGGTGTTTTGCGTTGAAAAGGGTTTCAGTCCATCGTCTAGACAGGAACCACTGGACAAAGGAGCACAACCGAAGCTCCTATTGACATAGGCATAGTTGAGGTCAAGTCTAAATGGATGACCATCTTGATAGCATTATTAGTACCAGACAAGGATTTCCTTACAGTATAAGGGTGTGGATATTAGCCAGGGTTTAAACCTTGAACCACACAAGAGGTGAGACTCTACACCACTTCCTCACATACTTGGGGTTTTATCTTCAAAGAAGCCAAGCCTCTTATCCAAATACCGTGGTCCAGCGGTGGGGTGGGATCCTGCCTAAGTCTACTTAGATCCTGTGGTTAGTTGATTGATTAGGGAAGATGGAAGTGATAAGAAAGAGGCCTTATGGTTGTGGAGGGTTTTAGTGCATGAAGGTGAGGTTGATGAAACTTTCATGGAATCATCCATTATCTATAAGGTTTATGCTTTAGTAATAGCAGTGTGGCTGATTAGCAACTGCTCAACTTCTACCACTATCTAGGGGTGAGAAATAAGTTATATTTAGGATTATGTAGACTCTAAATCTAGTACGTCCCTCTAAAATGTCTACATTGGCTGTTGTGGCTGTTCAATGAAATCCTATTCCTGTTAATGTCTGTGTAGTCATGTTGTTGAGAAAACTGATTACAATCAACACATAAAAATACACAATTGATGAGTATTGATCTCAGGATATGCATCCATGTGGAATAGATATAATGTGCATTGCACACGTAAGCAGTCTTCAACTGGCCTATAAAATAGGCAAATATGTCGAATTCCTTATATCACTAGGGTAATATAACGCAGTAGCATTTACACACATATACGAATTTGAATGTAAAAATACATGGGTCGATTTGCAAACAATATATTACAAATACAAGTACAGTATGAGTATATACATTACAAATGTAAACAATACAGTATTTAAGGCACGAAGCCAGATTCAATAAAAATATGAAATCCCAGTTCAGTGAAAGAGACCATTTGCACTCATTTATTAACTTCTTGACCCCCATAATTCCCAGGTGCTTACACCGTACCAGGTGGCCACCAGTCAACGCAGATCTGCATGATACCATTATACAGATCCTCTCACCCCAGACAGAGTCATTATACTCCAGGGTTTCCTCCAGGTCCTACTCTCACACCTCCACACATGGCAGAGCTTTAATCATTGCCTTAAGGGTGAATTATAAATGAGAGGGTGCAGGATCTGAAGGGTCAACGACCTACACGGCCTGGCGCGTCTTTCCCATTGATCCGTAATGGAATGTCCAACTCGATAAGCACTGAGATAATGGACGTTTGACCCAGATCATGACAGAAAGTTGTTCCTCATAACCTTGACATGTGTACGACAACAAAGAAAAAAAGACCCACGATACCAATCATGGGACTTCAACGAGGTTCAGTGGATGTCAATTTCTGAAGGAATCTCCCGTGCATACTTTATGGAAGCCCCGTACATGTATTACATTTGAATATTGAAATTGACACTTGTTTGAGAGAGACTTTCTTTTCCATATTTGCCCATGCTGTAATATGGGCCATTACTACCACTCACTGGATACCAAATCCTAGAAGAACACTCAGTATTAGCTTCAGAAAACTAAAGTTACTGTCACAGACATAGTACATCTTTTAAGAATATCTCTGAATTACATATCAAATACATTTTCGAGTACATATGCTCAGTGGCATTCGTGTCTTGAATCCTAACACAAAAGATGTTTTAGGTCCCTTGATCATACACCTTGATCACACCTAATGCGACAGATATCCATAACACCTAGAAAGCCAGGGAGATATCAGTGTTCCCACCCCATCCAGGCACGCGGTAGAATATGCAGCATTAAAGTAGGTGTTACCTATGTGCACACAAACCTGCAGTTATGTAGGTAGAAGTTCAAAGGGTACCTGAACTGTGTGCTGGCGCAGGTGTTAATAGGTTCTCAGTCTAAAAAAAAGACCCATACCTTACCCAGCCGCTCCATATGGTAGTCCCCTCCTCCCCTTTCTACCCTGCCGCCTACACTATAATACCCAAGGTCTTCCCTTCCCCCCCCCCCCAGAAGCCACCTGAATGTCCCCTAGTACCTAGGTTTCCGGGTTAAGTGGTAGATTCAGGTTCATATCAGGGGTGCAGACCTATGCTGGCAGTTGCTACAGAGGTTCTCCCAGATCAGTGACGAGCCTTATACCAGGATCACATAGAGCTAAGGTATCAGGTGGTAAGGACTGAGTCAGTTGTAGGGAAGGGGTTCTAATGTTTCTCTTCATTCCCACATGGATCTGTTAACTATCTAAACATGTGTAACTATATAGATTTATTTAATACAATGAAGTGTGCTAGCTTTTATAATGTAAACAACCAACTACATGTATACCCTTACGTGTTAACTTAACGATGTTTATGTTCAGCCACTTTCCATCGAATTTCAACGAATACATATTTTAAGAAGTTTCTTGAAATCAAACTTCGTTGTTGGCATATAAGGGTGTTTCTGGAGGCGCCTGTTACTCGACACGTAAAGATCAGCACCCCCCCCCCCCCCCCTACACACACACAAATCCATCCACCCACCCAGACTTCCAGCACAGCACAGCTATCCTACCCGGCTCAACACACTACACAAAGGCGACTTTCTGATGAATAAAAAATCCTCGCACCAAATATTTGCGGGCGGCGTCGAGGTTCGGCCGCTGGTGGTGCCAACTCCTGTGCCCTGCCCATTCTCCGCCTGATACTGCCAGGCCCGCCCAGGACGCTTGTGAGCGTTAGAACCTCCCCTCCACTCCCCTTCAAACCCAGCACCCAACCCTCCCACACACTTCTCTGTCAGGTCCTTCAACATGCGGCGTTTGGCAGGCTTTGTTTTAAATCTGCCGGCGCCAGCAGGAACGCTGCCAGTGTCACTTCGCCACCAGCACCCGACGCCGCAAAATATCCAGTAAAAATTGGCAAAATGGAGGGATCTTCATGTTGTGAGGGTGAACTGGTAGGGGGGGGGGGGTGGGTGAGGATCTGGCGGATGACTGGGCTGGGAGTTGGGGGGGGGGAGAGTGAAATCATAGCTGAGAGAGTTTGATATGATACACAGGTCGAGGCTAGCTATGAATTATTACTCATGATATCACCGTTCGGGATCGTCCTTCCATCTGGTAGAAAAAGCTAGGTCAAGGTCAAAGAGGTCAGCTAAAGGGGCTACATCAAGGTCGCCTGGGGGTCGTATTTATGGAGAGGTCAACCGCTGACCCCGCCAAAACATATTTCAGTCGTCACAGGATCCGGGAGGTTTCTATTGTTTAGCACAAAAGAGCGACATGCAAAACCGTGATTTATGAAATACAAACACAATCTCAGCGACCAGAGCCAACAACCCCCCCCCCCCCCTCCTCCAACACCCACACCCACGTTACTCAATCCACAATCCTCTGCTTCCTAGAGGCATGACTTGCTCGTGGTAATAAATACACTGTTTGTTCTCTGCTGTTAATCAATATTAGGATAAATCCTATATAAAGTACAATGTATACACCGTTGCAGCCAAAAATAATTTTCTTATTTCAAGAAACTAAGATAAATAAACTCGCCTGGCGGACAAATAACTGGTTTTAAGAAAAAATATTTTCTTAAAACTAGTCATTTGTCCACCAGACGAGTTTATTAATCTTATTTTCTTGAAATTATAAAATTATTTTGGGCTGTGCAGCAGGTGTCCCTTTCCAGGTTTTCATGTGTTGCCTCAAAGGTATGGACATTAACTTCCAACGCATTGTGTGAAATAAATACACTCTCGAAAATATTGTGTTCTGCTTCCAATGCATGATTTGAATGAATGAGAGTGTACTGCATATCTGGGATGATAACTGCATTTAATAAAGACTGCAATTAATGTGTATTATCTGCTTTGCAAATAATGATGATGTCTAATCACAGTGTTCTACCAGCGCAATACACACTAAGTATACCCACTCTCACCATACATCTCAATGCACGTGCCACCAGCAAGAGTGCCAGTCACTTTTTAATTAGCACTTGATGAGAAACAATTATCAGTGTGTAGCGCATTACCTGGGACTGAACCTGGGCCTCCAGTACCTGATGATCCAGTCCTGGTTAATCCGAGCCAAGACAGATTATCCCTAATCTACTCCAGTTGGCGCCCGCCCCACTCATTAAGGGGCTGTGCTTGAGCTTGGAGGTCTTTGTTTCAGTCTGTATGGGGGATATAACCTGATAGTGGACGGTGTGGGGATGGGCGGGGGGGGGGGGGGGGTAGTGATATCATGTAATCTAAGTACAGCATAGAGAGATAGGGAGTCTGATATCATGGTATCATTTAGACACATTTCTTTAGACACCATTGCATACAAGATGACTTCTCGTTGATGGTGTCTACTCCCAATCGAACATTTCTAATAATATCCACATGTTTATACATGTACATAGTTTGAAAGTTCTGTGACATGCTAAGAATCAAATTATTACCCATGAAAACGATCCCTAATGTGATACCTGTAATCATGTGTACGTGAGTCCCCTAAGTTAACCCTTACAGCCAGTCAATAACGTCAGCATGAAGGCATAAATCCCACATACTTAAACGTTACCTATATATGATATATACTTGAGGATTAGGGAGGATTTGTCTGAGTTAATCTCTTTGGATTAACCAGCTCTGTGTAGAGACTGTCTTATCTGTTGCAAATTCACCTGGAATAACCAGGCCATTCTCACTTGTAGATATGCTTTTATTTGGGAAATACCACGTGGGTAGTTAAAGGGTATGGGGATACAAAAATGGAACTCATAGGACATTTACGAACCAACTGTCAATTACATTGATAGCCTCATGGATATATTCATCGATAGTACATACATGTATATAACCAACGTTCGCCGCGCTTTTGTGTTTAGTATGGTTAAACCAGGTCCTAGTCGAAAAAAAACAGCAAATCATTTGAATCGATCCAAGGTTTTGCAGGAAGTAGATATATTTTAATGCATAGATTCCTACGAAAATAGGGGAACTCCTACAAAAGTAGGAAAAGTGGCATCTCTGAAACATTTGATATTTCCAGATTGACTATAAAATCTAGATATCAATGTGATGCTAGTAAAAAGTGGAGATTAGTCCCCGATATGTTTTGTAAAAAATATGGAGGGACCTTTTGGTTGTTTACTTATTAATAATCGTATACATGTGACATATCCTGAACTAGAGACTTACAGAACTGGATCAGAGCTGCCATCTTATCAGACTAGGCGCCATCACCCTTCTTGTCCCCGTCCATAATTACAGCAGGGGGCGAACACTCCCTTGGCAATTATTAACATTTACACCAGCATTAACAGGGAGGGTCCTCCAGATAACGGCACCTCCTGGAGGACTAGCTCCTTAAGCAGTACATTCATCACCCTGCCAAGTACCCCCAGCAAACTCCTGCTGGCAAAAACAAGCTATAAAGAGATCTGATTATGAGCAGGGTCCACAGTGAGAGGGTGTGGGAACCATGGCCACCTGCTGGCAACTCCAGGTACTAGACCCTGGAGGGTGGAGAGGTGGAGGGTGGGTGGGTGACAGGGCAAGGAGGTGGGTGTGCTGAGAGGAGAGGGATCAGGGTAGGAGAGGTCAGAGAAGTGTCAAGATTGGCATGTAGAGCAATAAGCACGTGGGTAATATACTGGGGTGGGCACACTGGAGGGGTCTAGACCACACAGGTGTCGGAATACTGAGTCTATCATTCCTAAATACAAATGAGCATGTCTCGTGGGGTGCATATCATAGTGTGAGGTAGGACAGAAGGCTGACCAAAACTACTAGGAAAGTGTGATAATATATCGGTGAAAAAGGGCTTTAATCTAGGCATACACTCTTAAGAACTACTTTTTACTAAATCTTTGCACTGAGGCGACGATATGAAAATGCTTAATATGCAATGAGACAACACAATCCATCTAGAGTCAATGATCTAATACATAATTATATAATATCTACCTGAATACATTCTGTAACTAATCTAATAAGGGCTCGTTTTAATTAGATATTCATAATCTCATACGCAGTTAATCAATTGGACTGGAGTGTGCCATAAGAGTGATTATAACAGTTGAGCTTTGATAAAGAGCAGATCAAGTGTTTTATCTGATTAACACTTGGATGATATGAGTACATTCACACTCCACGCCTTAGGTAATTAATATCCATGTCGCCATGAGCAATATAGAGGTACGCCACTTTTTATAAGAGGATTTTAACCGTACAATATGTAGTTGTGTGAGCACGTATACATTCGTGTACATGTATACAAGAAATATATCGAAGGATAAATTATTAATAACTTTAAATTGAAAGTCTACATCACATACACTTTTGAAAACTCTGATGAGCTGATCCTATTCTGAGCACTACTTTAATAAAAATCCTTTGTATTAATACAAAACAGGTTCTATGAATTACTACTATATATAGCATTTATGTAGCTTATTGGTATTGGCCACCCATTGGCCATCAAATTCGATTCCTGTTTCTAAATTCAAAGAGGTAGGTGTTCAATGTATAACCCCTGTCCCTCTTACTCCCGTTGGCAACCTAAACTATATTACCGGTACATTTATGTATTCTATACGCTGCAATAATATTTTGAAAAATATTATTCTCAGTATCCACTAGTTGCATTGGTTAACCTCTCAGGGGGCCACACAGCCTCTACAGACCTCTGTATAGAGTAGCTCAGTGAGCAGCTCGGTTCTGTGAACGGCTCTGTGATGAGCAGATGGAGACTGCTTGTCTACCAAGCTGCCAGAAACGGTGGGTAATAAAGTCTGAACTGAGCCGCCTGCCAGCTCACCCAACCCTCCACACACACCTCCCTGGCCAAGGCAGGGCGACCACCGACGCCATTCCAGCCTGCAAACGGCTCAAGTCCATTACTTTCTGAAGGCAGAATGGCGCTGTGCCTTTCCCATTAAACTTAAGAGGCATTGACAACATCCCTATAACGCACCAAATGAGGCGAGTACATTTGTATTATGAGTGTTGTGCTTATACATACATTTATATTCTAGGTGTGGGATAATCTATAGGTAGCCGTGTTTGGGACAGGAGTGGGTCATCATGGGGGGTAATTAAGGTAATAAAATGAAGGTGTATTAGTCAACGTCTGGCTGGTGAACCTTTTCATTAACAGTTTAATTACTGTTAGCTCCACCCCTGCCAAGTTTAATACACCTCCAGGGCAGAGCTGTGATTACAACACCTCAAACTTAAAGTACCGGTAGGTGGTCAAAGAGATTTACTTTGTCGCAGATGTTAATATCATAATATATTCGTATTTATATGGGAGGAATTTGTTCATCATGGACATCAACACAGCCATGAGCCATTCATGTGCAGAGTATTAAAGTAAGTTGGAGGTAGGGCAGGTAAATGATGAGTCAATGAGTGTTTTTTTTTAAATTTATTGTGGAAATGGTGAGTAAAGGGTGAGGTTTAGGGCGGGTTTATAGGGGTAGAGGTATTGTGTGCATTGTTAATGATGTAAATAATGCACCAGATGGAGATCTGGTATCGACTGAACCGTACATGTATATATTTACACAGTGTAGTTTGGATACACATAACAGCTTTTACAAACCCACTTAAATTAGAACTGGTATCGACACAACAATCTAGCTCATCTACCACTATATTTGGCTATATGGAGTATAGCTATATAGAGTAAGACAGTCTCTAGAATACAGAGAATAATCATGATTATACCATAGGTACAGATAATTTCCACATACTAAGATTATTTCAAGTGACACATAGCTAGATCAAAACTCTATAATCTTTCTGTCAGACATGGCTACACAAGTCCCCAAGGCCTATTTTATAAGACGTACAGATAAGTAAACATGCCAATGCTGTAGCTACACCACAGTCAACTCTAATCATCTTAAAGCGGCCCTCTCACCTATGGTATACGATGGTGATGTTTTAATGAATAAAGAGTGGCATGTTAGTGGTGAGAGTGAAGCTTTAAACCCCACACACTGGAGTGAAGGAGAGTCTGCATGCCTAAGAGGGGTATCAATAACACAAACAGGAGCGGCCCTGATTATCGCCCACTGGAGGAGAGGAGACTAAAGAATGGGGAGCCGCCTCAAAAAGTGACTATCACCTTCACCCAGAGCACACCGGCAGCGGAGGGGAGAGGGGTGAGTAAGTGATAATGAACGGGGAGGTGGGTGAGGGGAGAGCGAGACCTGGGAAAAATGCCACTTTTTGTACTACTCCACCAGCCGGTCGTCAAGCAGGCCCCTCCTGGAGGAGAGATAAGGGATCACCTTGGGGGTCTAGGCTGTCTGGCCGTTTCACTGGTGTGGGAGGTGTGGTGGGTGGTATGAGGGTGGAACAGGGTGGGTGGTAACACCATGGGACTGGAGGAGAGGAGAGGTTTTGGTTGCCTATACGTAGTATGCGTGATGGAGCATGGAAATAATGCATTGGTGCAAAATGGACTCTCACTAAAGACTATAAACTAACATCTATAGAAAAATTGTAATCTTGAGCCTACAGTTGCAATGATGAACAGTGTCTACATTCCAACGTTTCATTTTTATATTTTCTTTTTCAATAAATCTGTGACCGGAATTAAGATGTTTGGGGCGTATAATTCGGCGTTATTTCTTCGGCGATATATGCAATCTCTTGTGTGTTACCTGAGGGCTATATTGATTTCTAAGGGCAGGTTGAACGAGTTCCTAGCCTCCTGGTGTAAATAAGCAAAGTGTGAATTGATGGGGTGCGTCCCTCCTACCTCCCAGGCTGTAGGTGTGAGGTAGTGGGAAGTGTGGTGGGGGCACAGAGGTGTGGGAGCCCGCTGGTCCCATCTGTAGGGTCTAAAGGGTGCCTCCCAGAAACGTGGAAAATGCAGGTCAATGAGGAAGTGGTTGTATACTGGGGTGATTGATTGAATATGGAGTTTTATGACCAAACCTGGGGCCCCATGAAAACACAATAGGTTTAGATACTAAATCATGCTCCTCCAGCAATTATGGCTATGCACTTTTGGGGGGAAAAGTAGCTTTAGAATTACTCAAGTCTAGGGCTAAAATGGAGGAAACATTGCTGAGGCTAAGTATAGGGAACTGAGAAAGCAGAACGTCAATGGTAGCATCCATTATAGACCATGCAACATAGGCCTATATACTTAGGGTTACAATCCAGTGGATCCCTTCCACCCACTGTCTCAGTCTCTAACCATGCACGAACTATAGCCACTGGACGGCACACGCTCAGCAGGTCAGAACCAATTAGGCGATAATAACCTCACAATGCCCCCACCCTGCATACAACTCCAGGGCACAGTGGGAGACCGGCTCTGGTCACGCGGCTGCCGGGCCTCCCTGCGGCCAAAGGCGGTCAGTGTGGCCGTCGTCGCCCCGCCCGTTGATCACACCTGGGCTTGGCTTACAATGAAATTAGCACAAGCTGTAAATTCATGCTGCACAGGAGCGAAAAACTGGACACCAACTGCGGAGGAAGGTGTAAATGAGACACGTGGGGTAATTTGGACGCCGGGTGGGGAATCTATTAGGTGGTGAGGCCCATCTGCAGCCTTGGGAGGAGGGTGTTGGGGGTGGGTGGTTGGAAGTATGGGGTGGGGGAGGTGAGGGGGTGCTAAGGGAGAGAGGATTGGGAGGGGGATGCCATGCTTTAATGGTTTCTCATGGTATATTATGTCTGTGGGTGTTCATGTATTTTACTGATGTCATAACATATCAAAGTGTGCATGCACTACTTTAAACTTCTTTGAAAGTGAGAACTATGGGCTATGGATTCCAGGAATTATCAGTAGTAGTTATAGAACGAGTACCAAGCTGTACGCGAAATACAGTGAAGGGAACCTTTCACTGAATACCCCCACAGCTTGGGACAAGGCCTATAATTTATTTATACCACTAGCTGTATGCAGTATACAAGAGGTGTGAAATTCTTTGTTATCTGTGCCCGCTGTGGTATAATTGAATATAATTTCAATGTACAACTAAAAAAACGCGAAAAAAAGCCCTAGATTAAACACAAATTACACAGAAAAGGGGAGGGATGTCAGTTTAATATTGAACTAATGCGCCATCTGTGACCAACAAGAGTGTACATATTGACATAAGATAAGCTCATTATTTCCCTTGTAACATGTGTATGTAGTCTAATTTTCGAAGCATGACGAGAGTGTTTTTAATCCTAGAAACATATCGGTACACATGTGTACTGGCCTATGCAGTTCTCAGTTTCTAAAAAGTAGCTATAGAAAAAATGATACCTTGACCTGCACACTGTACAGAGCCCGATACTCCTTTGTTGTCACATCACTATTCTGGTCAGCCAGGTCCGATCGTCGTCAGCACGACGCGACCCGAACACACTGGTAGCATGTCCGCCGACGTGGGAACGGTAAACACTGAGACACAGCTCAAGCCGATACAGACTATAGCTGAGAGAATATCACCTATCATGTGTATTGTGATAATACTAGCTGAGAGAATATCACCTTTCATGTGTATTGTGATAATACTATAGCTGAGAGAATATCCCCTACCATGTGTATTGTAATAATACTAGTTGAGAGAATATCACCTATCATGTGTATTGTGATAATACTACACTCTAAGAACAGTGTGTTGTGGGAACATGCATAAGGCATTACACACACAAATTTGCAACACACTTTTGAGATCAACAAAGGGTGTGTAGTGTGTAGTGTGTTACACCAAAGTGTGTGTTAAAAATAGCTGCAGAAAAGCGTGTTAATAAGTGTGTTAACGTAACACACTGTTCTTAGAGTGTAGTTGAGAGAATATCACCTATCATGTGTATTGTGATAATACTAGTTGAGAGAATATCACCCATCATGTGTATTATGATAATACTAGCTGAGAGAATATCACCTATCATGTGTATTGTGATAATACTAGCTGAGAGAATATCACCTATCATGTGTAATGTGACACAGACTAGCTGAGAGAATATCCCCTACCATGTGTATTGTGATAATACTAGCAGAGAGAATATCACCTACTAGTATCATGTGTAATGTGACAGACTACCTGAGAGAATATCGCTCATAATGTGTATTGTGATTCAGACTATCTGAGAGAATATTCCCTATATATCATGTGTATTGTGATACAGAGTGAGACTACCTGAGGCTGAGAGAATATCGACTACCACAAATATGTATCTCTTTCTATATTATTAATATATACAAATGTGCCTCAATATTGACATATATTCAGCTTATCATTGCCACATATGGCACCTTTGTTTACATATTAATATATCGGTGTCTGCTTCCCAACCAAACTGTCTCTCCACCACCTATATCAGCCCTAATTCTGAATACCATCCATGATATTAATTTAATGCGTCTGTCACCCTATATCAACTTGCATGTATATCAAGCCCAGTTTCGCCCATCTGTCCGGATAACAAAATGTCAATACTTTATTGCCAACCTGCCTCTCTTTACCACAAAATAGTTCCAAAAGTTTGTAACACATGTAGTCTCTACAGACTGCATAGAATAAAGAAGCCGATCCCGGTAATTGATACAAACACAGCCAATTGACACAGTTATAAACAAAGCTAATTGACACAGTTCACATTGAATCTTTGTCCAAACAAAGGAATACAGGTCAAAACATGATCATGCTAATCCATCAGGTATATGCACGTCTATTCGTGCTGTTTTTTTGTTGTTGTCAGAACTGTTTGTTGTTGTTTGTTGTCATTGATGTATGGAAATTACCTATTCATGAGGATATGCAGTGGGTCATACAGTCAGTGAAATGTCAGTGAACTTTCAATGTACAGCTAAACTGCTTATTCTTTTAAAATTCAGATGAACACTGGTCAGATATTTGTATTTGATGAAAACATAAATTCTGACATTTCCCCCTTCATCAATGAAAGATTTCAACATGTCTTGGGCTGCATATTTTTGGAGAACTATACATGGGCTCAGCCAGTCATCACTGTTACAGCCAATGTCCTGACACTTTACCCGGACACTTTACATGTAAATTTAATGTGTTATTTTACACGTCGGTGCCTCCTTTACTGGTTTGAGGCCTGATTCTGGGCAATTACACACCTTCTGCACTGGTCCCCGATAACCAGCGACACTTACTCCATCTGGCGCCTCCTCGTGAGCAAACCAAGAACTTCCCATACCCCCCTTCTCCATGACAAACCATACGCACGTGCCCCCCCCCCCCCCCCCACGCCCACCACACACACATACAGTAAGTCTTTCTCTATACCTTGAGGTAATTTGACCAATTTGCCCCTTTCTCCTACCCTAGTCAGGATTGTTACCCGAAACACGGAGACGACAGTCTGGCCAGAACGTATGCCAATTGCTCACGACACCATTATATTTGATAATCAAATGCATATCGCCCCTAGCGGACATTAAACCCCAAAATCCTCCCACATCCCTTTGTCGGCGCCACACCGCCTTCTAGTTGGTATTCATTTGAGTGAAAAATCACAAAAAACTCCAGTTTTTTCAAAGAGCATTCCAGCTGAAGTTTAAATACACTAATATCTGATTTGACCACAAAAGGTGTGTTTAATGGAGCGGGTATAGGGGCCCATACCTGAAGTTGGCCTCATTGGGGGTTCATACAGAGTAATCCTTTAAGGGCCGCACAGTGCTATAATGCATTATGCCATTTGTCGCCATGACGCATGAATGCAGCTCTGGTGATTCTACTCACCAAACCAGTCGATGCCAAGGCCACAGTGCATTAAAGCCCTTGAAGGCCCTTAATATGTCTTAGGGGACTAACGCTTTGGGGTAGGAGGTCGGAATAAAGCAGGGTCAAGCAGCCGCCAGGAGAGCACTTAAATGCTGCTTACTGCACAAAGTGGAGAGAAAAGCCGCAACTCGAGATGCGAGTCAATGAAGGGCACCACTACCACACGTCCAAGTACAATGTATGTAGATTCACCTTGAGTCGGTCACATACCTTGAGAGGGACACTTGAATTTGTTCTTTTTCAACCTTTCTAATCTATTTATTTGTGAATAATGATAGCGTTTAAGTGTAATTTTTTCCATTTAATCACAAATAGAAGTTTTATCATACCTGAGTAATCAGAATGATCAGTGTCCATCTCAGGGTGTCCTCTCTAGGAATGTTTTCCATTTTGAGTGGATTGATACACTTACAGTGAATCTGGCATCAATTTGCTACTATATAGTAAAGTATTACATTTAGTAGCAATATCTTTTATAGTGTTGATGTTGTTGTTGTTATTATTATTGTTATTGTTGCAGCTGTTGATGATTATTTGCTATTTTGGAGGGTGATAATTGAATTAAGTGAAAACGAAAGGCAAGCCCCCAATCTCATATTTTGCACACATTGGAAACTACCTGAAACAACATGACGTGCTCAGGAAGGGAGAAAGACTTTGTTTCTCCAATTCAGGACTGGTCCACGAAAATAGTTGTGAAAATGACACGATAATAAAAGACAATAATGAGTCATTAGTCGATGCCTTGTGGATTTCTATCGATCTGATGCGTTTTGTTTTCAATTAGAACGGCACAATGAACAGATAAAACGAAACATGAAAATACTTTTTGGGTTTGGGCGATGGAATGAAATAATTTAAGACGATTTCACACGCAAGGGTACTAAGGCGTGTAATGAAACGAAAAAAACGGATTCATTTTAAAGTAGGACCGATGACGACTGTATCATTATACATAGTGGTTATCATTATTTGTTTTAAATTAAATAATTAACACAACACCAATTCATTAGATAACGCTATACATGGTATAATATTGCTGCCTCAGTGGGGATATGGCGTATACATGTAGTTGAATTAGATGCCGCTGAGGCCTTATGGTATGGCCAATTTAAAAAGAAGATTTGCTCCCCTCCTCATGCATATTTTTTCTTCATCAATTTTTGCTTGACCCCCCCCCCTCCTCACCGACCCCTGTTGACTAGGTGACTAGGTAGGGTATGTGACAGACTTGACGGCGGTGGGGTCTAACTGGGTCCAAGGTCTGACACTGGTGGTATGGAGGGGACCCTGGGGTCATGGTAGGCTCTGGCACCATGGGGCATCAGGGTGGAAGGTGGGGGAGACAGTGTGGGAGGAAGGGAGCGAGGGGGGCTAGGTTTTCCTGTCCCTGGTCAGCAGGTATCAGCAAAAATATGATTGGGTGGGGGTCAGGATTGGACTGCGGTGCCATGGGGGTTGGGGTTGCAGGAGGGGTGAATCTCAGGAACCGGGGAAACAACTGTACGGTAAGTGTTTACAGTTGGGTCAAAATTAAGCAATTAAGGGAAACTAGTTTAGATGCTATTGGTGTACTCTTACTCATGCAGTAATCAGTAAGAATTCATAGTCTCAGGTTTAGTCACTCGCTCAATGTAAGAATAGCCGTACATATCCTACTCAAACATAAACATGAGAGTCCTGTACAGGTAAAATAGTTTATTCATAATTGACAGATGAGCAATTCAGGCTTCTTTCGTGATCAACACTCTGGATGCTACTCAATCCTATTACCGGACCAGAGTATACACATCTATTAATTTACTCTCAGGTCCACTCCACCAGATAAACCCCCCTTCAAAACACAAGACCAAAGCAAATCCAGTGATAAATTCTGCATGCAATTACCAGGTTAACTATCGTTTCAAAACCAAAAGATGTAGCCCTGAGTCAAAATAAAACCCTCAGGTGTAGAGCTACAGGTCGCAGTGATAAATTCAAACTTCACCTTTTAGTCAGAGACGCACCCAGAGATGTATAATTCCACAGTACCATAATTGCAATTTGGTGCACTCCATTGTACATTTGTATATTCAATTACAGAGTTAGACGCGATGAGGACTCGACGCAATAGACCTTATATATCCATAATTCCCCCGCAGCTCGGGTTAAAACTTTCAACCTGTCTCGGATTTTCAACTTATTCCACTAATTAGTTTGATTACAATATTCCATACAATTCCAGATAAAAGACCTTTACATTGGCAATACAAACGACAGGAAATTCAGTGGTGGCGGGTGATGGCAACTCTCAAATTATTTAAAGGCTAGGCCCGAATGCCTATCATAAAACCTGATTAATTTGCAGTGCCTAATCGGTTGGGCGAACCCTCACCGAGTTATATCTCAACGCAATTCTCCATCCTCCAGAGACGGAGCCTCGATGGAGTAAATAAAAGATTTCTACTTACAGTTTGAATGGGTAAGTTCTTTCTTAAACTTAGGATACCGCTTGAAGGAATCCTCCAGGGCTTAGCCCTTTCCGGACTCCCTTTCACGATTGAAAGCCCCAGGTGAGTCTATTCTAGTAGGGAGCATGAAAGGTGTTCAGACAATAGTGCTGGTCGCTGTTGCAAGTAACTGCCTGGATATATCAACCCTGACGTTGGCATGGGGAGTCAATCTCCAACCCCTACTACCACTACTGGCTGTTCTAACTCTGCATGGCGAGTAGGTTTTCTCCCAACTAACTCCTCCCTTTAACACGCAGATATTATATCGTGCTGTCAATTCATTTTATCACTACGCATCACTTTAGGAACCACCATTATTATTTTTGTTACCCTTCTCTCCTCCATTTCTTCCAGAGGGGGACGACTAAACGGCCGCTTTTTCCCCGCCTGGACGGCTACCAGATGTCCTGTCATGCGTCATTCGGCCCGAAGCCTCAAAACACCCATCTATCTAACGGACTATATTTTTCACACTTTGGACAATACTATTATTCTTCACAAGCACTATTGTCACTTTTACTCGTTCACTGCGTCAGCCCTCATGCTTATCCAAACAAACAACAGACCATACCCCCTCCTAATGGATTAAACAGAAGGATATGTTTTCTAGAGACGCAGTCTCTCACTCCTAGCTGCCTAAAGGACCATCTCCACTTAAACTTATATTAATATAATACCTTATAAATATACCCTCATATCTCCACCCATTTGGGCACTGATCATGAATAAAAGGCATCTGCATACTTTCAATCTGCATACCGTCTCTTTATAAACGATTTCTTCGCTATTAGGTAATATACAAAATACCGCTTTACTGTACTTATACAGTACAGCTACTGGGGGGTTTTCTCAGACTAGCTGTACGCTAGTCAGTTCTCATTTGCAATATGGAGTTTAAAACCCATTCCAGCCGGATCTTCTAGCCCTATTCTCTGTCTATCAATTCTGGTATCCTCGGTCTGTTGTTCCTGCAGCCTTTTCTGCTAACTACCTAACTACGGTTTCCATTAATACACCTTAATTGTAGAGGCTATATGGATATAAAATAATTATATCCCCCTTTTAAGCTTCTCTACTGGGCTCCCAGCGTTGTTAGGAGTTCCCCTTTCTTGTTAGTCTCTTGTTGCAGCTGCTACCTACCTTAGGCGCTTATTGCACAAGCACACTGATATCATATATCATTACTGGATGTATTTCTTCCCAGCAGTCTGTTTCCCTTCTCGAGTATTTCACCCTATACAATTTTGAATGTGGGTTCATACGGGCTCTCAATATCAGATTATACAAATTCAGTTCCCGAAACAATGATCTGTCGACCTGGCGGTATTCTCTACCTCCCAGGTTGAAGTGAGTAAGTCCAATTATTCCCCTGCCCATACCGGGATTTCCGGTGTGTTATACATAGGCGGGTAACTAGCATCATAACCTTCCCCAAAGCCTACACCTTTAGGTGATGATCCCTTAGAGTTGCCATCCCTGTTCCATCACATGGTTAAATAACGTATGCACTATATATATATAGCACTAGACAACACTCGGCGAACAACTGCGTTTTGGATATGGTGAATAACAATCGTCCCCAGGTAAGTTCCTACAAGTCGGCTGTAACATGAAAGCACTGGAGCGTCAAAAGCAACATGTCGGTCGTTCCGACCTTCGACAGGTAAGTCATCAAATCCCCAACATTTTCATATAAAATAGGAAATCGTAGATAATACAAATTCTAGACATACATAGTCAAAAATGCATTGGATACACTTCGCCAAATCATGCGTTGTACACATTCAGGCATTTTCTCATTGACTTTGATCACGAGGGGATTCCGCATACCATGAGCCACTACACCCCTAGAACAAGTGGCTGGTAGAAGTGATTTAAGGGTTCGCTGCGCTATTCCCCCTCAGGGTAAGTACACCAGATCTCTCTTCCTTCGCGGAATTTCTTCCAACCTCTACACCTAGCTCAGTGAGATTTTTCACTGCACTCTACTTACAGATGGACACATACAAAAAAAAAAACATATATATATACACCTATGTGCATGCATATGCACCGGCATACGCCTATACCAAAGAACAAAGATAATAACAACACCTTATTAGATACATCCCATTTCAATTAAGTTTCCCTCCGGGAGATTTCCTGAAGCAGTCCGGAACCTTCCTGACAGTGGATGCTTTCAAGTAAGTTAGTAGTGTTATAGAGTACTCATATGTTCAGATGCCCTTGACACCTGTCCTAATTTTGCATTCTTTGTCGCACCATCGAGTCCCTACTGACCGGATTCTTCCCTTTCCCTTCCATACAATGAAGGGGGGTTTCTCAAGGTAAGCGGTTTATACGAGACAATGGGTAAGTCCCTTTTTCCATTTCCTCGGACGGTACACAAGGAGGATCTTCTATAGAGTAGGACCCGACTAACTACTTACTTGATCATCAATACCATTCAAAACACTCATAAGTCACTTAACCATTCTCGCGACACTTCTCAGGTGCCCGACAAAATCATAGACACAGATAACCCAAATCCTATATTTAACCACATCTCATGAAGTACCTCAAACAAGCCGTCAGCCATGCTCGCCATTCACACCTATACTACTGCTTAGTGTGTAATAAAACCATCACTTATTTCCGGATGTCATTCTGGAATTGTGCACATATCTCGGGCTGCTAACCTCACACCTGGAACAGCCTCTCAACTGCAGCCAGTGTGATACTTCCGCGCGGCTTATCCGCCCAGGGTAAGTAAAAGAACCCCTCAGTATAATAGATGTATACGTAAGGGCTTTGTCTCGAACAGCTCACCTTCTAGCCGTTACTACTTTCAAAACAATAAAGATGTAAACATTGACGTCAGGCCAAACAACTCAAGTGATCCGTAAGACGACCGAAACTAGTGATCAGGTGGTTCCCCTACCCTCACACATAACACTGGTATCCCAGACATGGTAAGTTTTGATATTAACAGGTTTAGTCCCATGGCGGCCCACAGTTTTCCCTGATGCATTAACCACCAACTTCATGCTGAGCACTCTGCTAGTGTTGGCCCCTTTTTCGGTCAGGTAAGTATCCGCCCCATTTGTCATGGATTTTCGAATACCACTCCACAAAAACGATGGTCATCCGATCCTATTTTCCTGTAGGTAAGTATTTTAGATTTTTACTGGTACGCCCGGATCCTTTATATATATTTCTCTGTTCAAATGTCCCTGTTTCCTTGGCTTTCACCCAGTTGGGTGTTCAGACTAAGACTGCCTGAGCTACTCCTTCTAAGGTCATCACAGACACGTTCGTGATATGGTAAGTAATATCTTTTTACTGTTATCTGGTTAGATACTGCAAAAAGAATATATATATATATAAACCCTCTCTACCGGACTTTTCTTGATCCGAGTGAGGTATATTGCCTCCATTTTACCCAACTGTTTCTGCTATAACTAATAACACTAACAGCAACTCATTCTGTAACAGGCTCTTCTACAGTTCCTTTACGGTAAGTTAGCTTTTAATTTATTCTTTTCCCCACGCGAGCGTCTCAACTCCCACAAATTACTGCTGCATTGTCTCTTCCCATCACTCCAATAGTGTGTCAGTTTAGTAAGTATTTCTATTACCCGGCTTTTCCCGGATCCTTTTATTTCAGGGTTTGACCCTGCCTTGTTTTAACCTCATTGAGGTTTTGCGGTAGGCCACACTACTTGTGGGCCCGCCTGGTAAGTAAACATGATGCGTTTTTCTCCTGCGCATCCAGACGTGAGTGTTAGTTCCAGCACGGAACGACAGGATGTGTGTCTGTAGTAAACACTAGAATTTAGTAAATGAGAAATTGGTACTTTTCAGCACGCCCTGGGTTATCCAATGGACCACCCGAGGACCACCTCTTAATGCTGAGTTTCAAACATATAAATTATTCAACAGTAATTTCTTTTTGTTTTAGAATATCAAATAAATAAGACCCTTTTAAGCGGGCTAGGGAAGCCCCAAGGTGCATGACAATAGCAACTTCCCCTTTTCAATTATACCTTTCCCCTCTTACTTATTCCCTTGCTTCTTTTCTACCTGTTATTTATTTCTTCTCTAAATTAATGCCCCGGGTCACCGCCAAGGGCAGACGCTCGTCTTAGCTCCTACGCTCCATTCCCCATACCGCGAGTTCTCCCCCCCCCCCCTCCCCATCCCATACACAATATCACAGCATTTCTTCTGGTCAGTCATCCAACATTCATTCCAAGCCGCCATAGCAAATACATGAGGTATACATGGTTGGCATGATTATTCACATTAGTACGCCATCATGCTGGAATATAAATCATCAAATTCTCAAAACAGTATCAATTCCAAATCCAAACCACCAATATAACACATAACATGTCACAGTTATGCCGCACCAATATACATCGTCTATTCACGGAATACCTCTTTAATCAGGCAGTTTATGATTCTCATACTGTCTCACCGGCCTGCGTGCTCGGTGCCCTTCTCAATACTGTCCTGTCATAATTCACTGCTGCATCTCTGCCCAAAATTCTGCACCCCGCATGGGCCCTGTCCTATTACCCGCAGCGAATAGTGCATCAGTTCTCAATTCATTCTCCTCTGGACGGTCAATCGGCCAATAGGTCATCGTATACCCCATAGCTCAGTCCCTGTGAGGTCAAGTTCCGGATGGGTAGTGTCCCGGGAGGTCTTACCTGTCGCACCTGAGGCCGAGGAGGCGGCTCAGGAGTCGAGCCCGCCAATGCCTCCCCTGAATCGTCCTGACTAACACGGGGCTCAGACATGGCCCTAGATCCCCTATTAATGTCTGACATAGTCACCATGTGGTGACTAGTCATGGTGGTGCTTCCCACAGTGGACCAGCCCGCCTCGCTGATCATGGGCATTTCCATAGGCACAACGGAAGCTAATCCACCCGTGTATCTAAGTAGCCTAGCCATGATGGTGGTCCCCTCTGTCCCCAATAGTGCTCTGGCCATGGCCCTAGACACGGTGAAGGAGTCTGTAATGGGGAGAGGAATGGCTCGGGCACCTGTGGCCATTTCGGTAGAGTACAAGGTACGACCCCATCGCACCCGCGCCACATTTCTAGTGCACAGGTGATTGACCACCACATCCCGGATCAAGGGTTCATGACCTGGCCTCTGGAACAGGTGGTCCATGGGCATCACACACTCCCCCATGGGTATAGTCTCGGTGATATCCTCCGCCGCCAACTGAAGGTATATCCCGTCCTCCAGTCGTAGATTCCTCTGGCGCCTCAGTCTATTGCCCAAGTATATAAACAGTATAATCCCAATAATGACCATCAGCGTCAAAATCGAGATAGCCGTGCCTGACTCGGGACTGGCTGCTATACATGTATTGGCCGTGGTGCTATGTCCCTCCTCCCAGAAGGGGGCGGCCGATACCCCTGTGGTTCTGCCAGCGAGTACAAAGCCCGTCATCATCTTGCGGTATTTATATCCACAGAAACACAGTACTATCACAGCTACCACTATGATGAGCAGAGTTACTCCATAGGAGGCAATGTTGTGGCCTCCCGGCCCATGGCTGCCTTTCAGTCCTTGCTCAACCTCATATCGTCCTTGCCTTATTCTGTCTCTGAGCTGGCTCATTTCTATAGCAAAGGAGGCGTTGTTGGCGGCCGTCCTCTCCTCAATATTCTTCCTCAGAACTGGGGGTAGAGGGTCAATGGCCAATACCTCAATGGGCTTTCCATTCAATATAGTCTGCTCCCATTTCTCCCGGTCCATTCCCAGACGTACTAGATCATTTCGAGGGTATGTAATGTTATTCGTCCCTTTATGGGTCGCACACCCCCGTAAACTGTACGGTATCCAGGAACCGGAAGTAGTAAATCCGCAATCACATTTCAGGTGAATAATGGAATAAAAGTGCACGATGACCCTCTCGGGGGGCTGGTTCTTACATAACACTGTTCCTTCCACGGCATTGCTACTGACGAGCAGAGCGCCGCCTCCCAAATACACAGAAATATCAGAGAAATGTGGCTTGGTGATGTATTCCACCCTACACACTTTGGCTATAGCAGCCCTGTCATTTCTAATGAGGGCGGCAACACACACCTGTTCTGATATCTTTCGCATGTGGGGAACGTCGGGGCATAGGGAAATCCGTTCCCCTATACACCTGGCCCAATTCAGCACTGGTCCCGAAATATAGTACTGTCCACTTCTGGAGATGGCAACTTCGTCGGGCATATCCAATATCCTAGTGCCATCCGCCGCCCGTCCATTCACTCTGACTGGCACTGTCAAGGTGAGCACCCTGAACACCTCAAACAGGTGTTCTCCGGACACAATGGGTACACTGAGCCTTATCACGATCACGCCACGCCTCTGAAAACAGGCGACCCTGGAATTTTCATAATAAAAATCCGGGTCTTCAAACGCCACCTCATACCGGGGGTACGTGGATCGTAGATATTCATTAGAGTTAGCAATGGCTCGTTGAAGGGCCTCTGGTGGCACTAATTTTGATGACAGTCTATGTCTCATAGTGAGCCGTACTTCGGATAATATCTCCCTCAAGGTGGTAATGTCGCTCAATGCATGAACGACATACCCCATTTTCACGCGGAGTAACAGGGTAAGGTGTGCAACATACACCTCTAAATTGTTGATAGAGATGGTATTCGCACTGACCCATTTCTGTGTCCTAGTCTGTTGTCTGATTACCTGTCTCACCACCTCTGCCACCTCCTGTTGATATTCCATAGACGCCTGGATCTTCTCCTCGACAGCCTTAAACCCACTCTCCATCAGTACTACTAATTGTTCAGTGGCCTCGTTTAGTCTGCCATAACCACGACTGAGGACTTCAATATCCTCGGCATTGTGTGCTACATCGTCCGACCGTGCTATTCCTAGCACATAGTGTCCAAACTGGGCTAGCAAATTAAGTCCCGGCACCCCTGCCGCGCGCCGATCCTTAGTGCTGTTTTGGGGGTGGGGTACCGTGCCCATAATGTCACTCACAGCCCGCTGTCGTATGTCCTGTAATTGGGTCACAACGCTATCTAACCACTCTTCTTGTAACCGAATTGTGTCACAAGTTCCCGAGTACAAGTTCATGCTACTCCAGTTTGTAGGATGAGGCGCTACCACCGCTGCGTCACACTGGTCAGCTATGCTGGTGACAGGCATAATGGGTAGCATAGGGGGAATCTCCAATACAAAGTCTTGAAGCAAATGCTGGCTCTCAGCAATGCTGATAGTACGCCCCCGCAAAAATATCACCCCCAACTCGGCCCTATTTAAAACGGTAGAGTCTTGGGCGTCGGCCCTGGGTAAATTTAGTACCAGCCATAGGCCGAGCACCATAATGGTGTATGTCCAGTCACCCTTCATTTTTTTTTTTTTTTTTGCGTATAGTTCCTATGACCGTGAGCACGTCTCTTCTATTCCCTCATCCACATATGCCTATAGTATTATATGCTAAGGTCCCACCTGTGTCGGTGAACATAGGCCAAGGACGTCCACTCAAATCCTTTTAGCAAATTGTCACAGGCGTTAAGTAGCCTGGTACACTGGAGCTTTTCAATATACTACTTCACATTCTTCCCGGTACTGGCAAGCTCCCTTCATATTTCTGCACTCTACATATCCCCTGTCTGCCGTTGTGGATGACCTCGGGAGGCAATATCAACACCAAGTGTCACTCACAAATCGACCTCGTCCATGTGGTCCACTCATCTCTATGTAATTCACTCGGCGTTTTATATAGTTAATATAGATCCCCGTATAGGCTTATAAGCCAATCCTCATGCACCACTGAGCGACTTCGCTCATACATATATATATATATATACACATATATCTCCACATATATTTCCCCATGTGTATATATATTGTCATCACACAGTGCCCATTTACCATGGGCAGGTCTCAGGCATACTAGACCTCACAATATTACTGTCAGTCACACCTATATCACCCCCCAGTCAGGGCCTAATGTCAGCACCACTCCTGGTCCTATCTCAGTGACACATGGCCGGGTTTCTTTTCTCTCACAGCAATAATTCCTCGTACTGATTACTGTTCCATCTGTGCCTCGCCCGGCCGTCTGGACCTTTAATGCACCCCTAGTCACATTTCAAGTTGAATTATAACTTAATTCTTTTCTCATCCCCCCTATATATAGTACTTTTCCCCAAATCCAGACGTCAGTACCCTGTTTTGGTCAGTACTTGAGTTGCTCTTGTTGCTTCAAGATGTCCGACCCAATAGTGTTCAACTCTGTCGTTCACCGTTCCACCCGTATATTAATACCTTTTGATCAAATGGAGGCGCAGGGGAATTACTTACTCATCCCCACTCCTATATATGATGTGAACGGCCTCGCCACCCGCGACTTCTCAGCCCAGCTGGTGTGGATCAGCAGTAATTGGGATGGGGCGTCACCCCCTGAGGGCCAATTCCGGGAGGCCCTGGACAGGCGCAACTTGCTGCCCACCAGGTCCGTCCACGACGCCGCGGATGTGGTACTGGAGCTGGATTATGAAGTGCCCGCTCACATTCCTCACATCTATCAAGGTAACGCGCCCTCTGCCTCCTTTGGAAGTTATCAACAAATGATGCCGGCCTTCACTATCCCTGCTCCCGCAGCGCCATCGTCCAGCACCGGAGCAGGAGGAATCCCTTTGTCCCAGCTGCGCTCCGCCGGCGCCGCGCCGTCGGCACCCTCCGCTGGTCAGGTAGTGGGTTCCATCGTTCCACTTCCGGTCAGTCCTATGTCACCCACCGTGAGTCAGGTGCTGCAGGCGCTCAGGTCGCCTCCAATGTCAGGCACTGTTCACCACGTCCCGGGGATGACAACGGGACACGACGCTCCTTGTGGGTCCAGAGCCACTCCCTGTGTGGGTGACCCCGACCAAAGCCTAGAGGTCAAGCCCCCTGTATCCAGTGTCCCATCATCACAGGGCGCCAATGTCCACTCTCCGCGTCAGGTGTGGACTGTACCTCAAACCACCCACCTGGAGCACTTCCGGTCACTTGGCGCCTCTGCTCCTACCCCTGTCTCGGCGGTCACGCCCCAGCCGGCTAGAATGCCGGGCTATAGTATGAGCTGGGGGCGCGTCTCTACTTCCGGCGCAGTCCCGACGGGTTCAGTTTCGGCTACCACCTGGACTCCTTCAGCTGCCTCGGGATCCCTGAGTAGCACTCCTTTATCAGGGCAGGAGGTGTCACGGGCTCTGGCCAATCTTCACCAGCCGATGCGCATTTCCTCACCTACTTCCGGTCCGCGGCCAACCTCAGTTTCCCCGGCGCGGGTTCACCCTTACCGCCAGAGCGTGGCCGTGGCGCCTCAGCCACCCGCCGGATCCGCCAGCAGGATGTTACGGGACTGCTCTGTAGGTACTTCCGGTGTCGGTGCCTCCCGATATCCACTGAGGAGCCTACCTAGGCCTGTCTACACTCAGTCCTCCACCACCGAGGACGATAGCGACCCAGGAGCGTAAGTGTTTATTTAATATTAATTAGATTTTTTACCTCCAGGGCTGCCGCCAGTCCTTTTCTAGGTTTGCATCACCTGGGTGTGGTGTATAAATGCGGGGTTTAACGCTCCCGGTACCGCTCCAGCCTTAGGCCCTATATAGCGTCTCTGTCCAGATTTCCTTTTAATTGAATGAGAGTGGGGTCTCATGGCGTGGCCAGCCCCTCGCGGGTTATGTGTCATCCGTCGCGCCGGACGTTCTGATTGCACGCATGAAATCAGTTGACCCATTATTCTTTACCCCATTACATAGCTCTTCTTGTATGCAGTGGCTCACCAACCGGTGTGATGCGCTGAGTCACCTCGATTTTGTGTATCAATTATTCATACAGATACACATATAGAGGCACCCACCCAGGGGTAGTTCACACAACACCAGTCTATTCCTTATAATAAAAACATTATAATATTCCCTCCAGGGTAGTACATATAGGTGTGGTATACAGGGATCGTCTCAATGGTTCCCATTTATATTTGCACCTGCTACAGTCTTTGGGACGCAGTATAGCACCACAGATGTTTTCACCGTCTAGCCAGTAATGCCTCCGGTGAGTCAGGCAGCTATAGGAGGTAATCGTGTCGGCACACTCCCATCACCTCAGTGTATTATAGCAACTTACACAAGTCCAAGCCCCCTCCTACAGGTGTGTTAATGTAAAGTTCTCACACCGCACTGGTGCCTCCGGCCACGAGCTGTGACATGGGAGTAGGCATTACTATAGTGCTTGCTGCGGTGATTGGTTTTAAATAAGTAACCGGGTCTATTTTGTTATTTTTAGCATAATCGACAGCCACTCCAATACAGGAGAGACAGACGCACCTGTTGGTAAGTCCGATCATTCTGGCCTCTGTGCATGGTCCCGCTAACTTGTATGGTACAATTATACACCGTCTACTATTAGGAGCCACTCTAATAGGCGTAATCATTACACTAAAAGGTTCTGTTTCCGCCGTTGTTGCCGTACCAGGAGACCTATTGGTGACCGGCACATACATAACGGTGATCACATCAGTCAAATGGGCGAATTGAATACTAGTAGAATATACTGAGGGGAGTCCTGTGCCACATTTACATGATGGGGTTATAATATTTCCGGGGTTAGAGTCAATTGCTAATTTTGTTAGAGCCCGCAGCGCGGTGTCTGAGGCCATACTAACAGCTTGTCCGCATGTAACAGTTATTACTCTAGCCTTGGCGTGTAGACAAATACTATTAGGCGTATATCACCTCATATAGGCCCCTCCGGCCAATACTTCAATATAAATGAAATCCTGGAGATACTGGCCTGGGATGCACAATAGCGCATGAAACCCACGCTGGCATCAGCACCCTCTCAGCGCGGCCAGTTTGTACTGTCACTATGGCTGCATTCCCCGCTCAATTATGCACCCATCAATATTTGCATGTCATCATATAGAGAAAACAGTTCAGCCCATCTCCGCCAGTGGGGGTAAGTGTTCATATTACTAACATCCATCCCGATTGTCACAATGATAGGTAATCACCTTCTCCAATTAATTCACCACTTAACAGTTTGATTCAGTTCATTTTTCTATTCACATAGACAGTCGACTATACATACAGGCGCGTGTCCATTCTGTACACAGTATTGTACATCCCCGCTCTCACGGCCGGTCCTTTGGTGGGTGTCACGGCACCTCGGGCCGACACATATATTTATACCCACATATACACGTATATAACGCCACGCGACCTCGTGGGTTTTCCAGCCAGTCACCATTAGTCCATCACGTTCCTACATAATTTGGCGCCCTATTGTGGTGGCACCATTGTTCTCCATCTTAATTGTAATATACGTCTTACCTTAAAATGGCGTCACTTAATTTCCTCTACCTGCGCAGACATGAAGGAGGCTGCACCCCATTGTTCGATTGGACCACACCAATGTCCACTACCAGTATGCAGCGTTGGGAGTGTCCCAGGTGTCCTTGTCCATCAAGCTTAACACCGTTGATGTCCAGCTTCCACTGGAACGCTCCGGGGCTGGCGATACGGGCTTGAATCACCCGTCCCCCTATGTCATTCTCAGCCTCTTCAAGTTCAGCGGAGGCAATGGCCGTGTCTCTGCTGCGCCTGGTTTCACCCGGCATGTCTAATCAGCGTCAAGTAGACTGATGTGGATCCGATGAGGCGTCGCATCTTAAGTATCATATTCCCCCCCCCCCCCCCCCCCCCCTCCCCCCATCCCCATGGTCTTGCCTCATGGCCGTTCCTTTTCCCGCCTCATTGTAAGGGATTGGTTCTCCAGATACCCAACGCCGATCATCATAACAACACGATTTGTCACATGTCATCAAACATGTTTACTGTAATTGTCCCCTCCGTTTTCTTTGTCCTGACAGAACACATTTATCTCTCCCCCCCCCCCCCCCCCCCCTCCTCCTTTGTCTTTCTTGCTTACAGGATTTATGTCTTTTAAAACGGCTGACGCTCATTTATTCCCCCTTGGTGTGTCCATCAACTTGTTTGTCCGCCGGGCACATCAGGTTAGCTCATCACACTTTACCCGCTGTCACCATGTGATAAATCCCCCACAGCATCGCCCCAACAGGGTCCCATTGTGTCTCGCCCTGCCCCCAAGGTCAGGGTCCCGGATTCAGAGGGCCTACTGCGTCACTCCAGATCCGGGAGGACAACCTGTTAATCGCCCCCATCTGGTCCACACACGGCCGGCATTGTCGTGTCTCTTTAGGCACTTGACACCCCAGGCCGTCAATTTATTGCCCCTGTATCAAAACATACATAAACCCATATACTTGTGATAAACACCATTAATATAAAACGTCTTTGTAAAACTGCGCACCATTTTTCGGGTGGTCATTTCTGTGCCTAGCGGAGGACCTCTTATACATCCAACTCTACCAGCGTAATTATAAACATGCAATTATATACAGCTATAGGCCCTTCCAGGCAAGCGTTCAGCGCTTGGTCATTGTACGGGACTCCCGGTCCCCTTTAACTGGTGTTCAAGACCACCTTATGTAGCTATATTTGCCAATCCCCATTACATTCTTGGAACATAATTCCCAATTTACTACAACTGTTTAGCTTGGGCTCTCCTAGCATTACTCCAGACGCCCTAGTATAAATTTCTTCCATTTTAGGGTATATAAAATTTCCCTATCTCTGGGGTGCTGAACATCTCAAATTTCTATCCTGTTAGTTAATACTCCAAAATTTCACCCGACTAATTGCTAATTCAAAAATATTCCAAATTGCCGATTGCCTCTTAAAATCACTTCTCGCCAAGCAGGATATTGAAATCGTCGATTACCGGTTCTGAGCACTGACCTTATTCAGTTAATCCTGACGAAAAAATATAAGGTCGATTAATAATTTCGGAAAATGAGATTGTCGATTGATAATTTCGAAAAATGAAACTGTCGATTGATAATTTTGGAAAATGAAATTGTCGATTGATAATTTTGGAAAATGAAATTGTCGATTGATAATTTTGAAAAATGAAATTGTCGATTGATAATTTTGAAAAATGAAATTGTCGATTGATAATTTTGAAAAATGAAATTGTCGATTGATAATTTTGGAAAATGAAATTGTCGATTGATAATTCTGGAAAATGAAATTGTCGACTGATAATTTTGGAAAATGAAATTGTCGATTGATAATTTTGAAAAATGAAATTTCTTCCTCTGCTTACAGTTGCTTCTCACTCCTCCGAGTTTAACCAATGCCAATATATATTCATGTAGGCATATTGTTCCGTTAAGCATATATTATACAGGAATGGCTGGGGTATTTCTGACGGAAAAACTCGTCAGATGGTACCTCTCGCACCACCTACCTGGGCCACCTGGCCACTCACCCCAGCCAGTACTCTTCTTATCAATATTAATTCATCGTCTAGATCCTGGTACCTGTAGGCGTCCCTACAATTTTCAGAAGTTAGACTGCTCCTCCTTTGCGGTTCCCAGGTCTATGCATTTACTGCCATCCATTTTAGGGTGGTTTCTCCTTCACCCGCTTCGTCAGCATCCGAGCTGCTGGAGCTGGTGCTCAGTTCCAGTTTTCCTGGTCTCTCTCTTCTCCTAATGGGCCCAGCCGGGATAAATACGTCCGGTCTTCCCTCGCGTTCTTCGAGGCTATCACTTAACTCACTATCTACTTTGGTGAGTCTACGGATGTCCGCATCTCGTTTTAACCTTCTTTGTAGTGCCCTAGCTTCACGTTCACTTACTTGTCGGGCTTTCTTATTTTCCTTCCTTGCCTGTTCTAAGGCTTGTTCCTCGAGTACTCTGTTTCTTCGAATTTCACCTGCGCGCTTCTTTTCTCGTTTCTTCTTTTCCCTTTGTTTCTTTTCTTCCTCTTCTGATGAGAGGGAACTGGTTTCCTCACTTCCCGCCCACATGGTCTGCTCTGCTCTCTTCCTTGGGTCGGGCCACGTGGTATTTCTTTCTCGTGGGATCTCCACGGCATTCTCCTTTTGGAGAGTATTCCTGGGCGTTGCCTTGCGGTCGCCTCTTTCAATCTCGCAACTTTGTCGCGGTATATCTCGTGGATTGTCCACGGCATTCCCCTTATGGAGAGTATTTCTAGGCGTTGCCTTGCGGTCGCCTCTTTCAATCTCGCAACTTTGTCGCGGTATATCTCGTGGATTGTCCACGGCATTCCCCTTATGGAGAGTATTTCTAGGCGTTGCCTTGCGGTCGCCTCTTTCAATCTCGCAACTTTGTCGCGGTATATCTCGTGGATTGTCCACGGCATTCCCCTTATGGAGAGTATTTCTAGGCGTTGCCTTGCGGTCGCCTCTTTCTGGTGCACCTTTAATTATATTCCTGCCGTCTTGTTCGGCGTATAATGCCCTGACATCTTGGCCGCCTGTTTTGGGTCGACCTGTGTTCTGGGGTTTTTCCTCCTTCCTCTGAAGGGCATCCTGCAGACCAGTCGAGGGTCCTTGCTGATGTTTGCCATGCGTCGAAATTTGCTGCGAAGAGGAAATTGCGGTGTCCCCTGAGGGATCTTCACCGCTCTCTCTCCGCCCCTCTTCTGACTGGTCTCGGGTAACTTCTCTGTTCCTTTCTACAGCCCTCGTTTTCATGCTATGTCCACGGGCCTCGATTTCTCTACTATCTTCATCCTGTCCTCTCGACATTTGGGATTCCTCTATAATCCCACTATTTCCAGTGTCCTTGTAGTCATTTCTTCTTCTTCTATCAGGTTGGGGGTTTTCTGCTAAATTTTCTGTTTCTCCTTCCATCGGGGAACCTGCTCTTTTCCCATATTGCCGGAGGGGTACTTCCGTACTTCCTTCCTTTGTTTCTCTTTCCTTCAATGGATGATGGGCCGGTTGTCTGCTGAGTCTCTGACTATCACCTCTGGTGATTGGTCCGGCAATTTTGGTCCTCGGATCTGTCTCAGATTCTTCCCCTTCGCTTTCTAAACGCCGGCCCTCATCGGTGTCCTCTTCTTTGACCTCTCTTTCTTCCTCCTCCGTTCCTTCCTCGGTTTCTCCTGCTTCTACTTCTCCCCACAGTGGGTTCCCCACTTCTACTTCCTCTTCCTCCGGAGGTGGATCCTCGGGTTCCACCTCGGGTGGAATACAGGGGCTCCAGGGCTCATATGCCCTCTTTATCTTCTGGATGTTCACCAGGTGTGGTATTTCCTTCCCAGTATGCAGGGACCTCAACCTCAGCAGGTGATCTCCCACGGCTTCCTCCACCCGGTAAGGCCCTTTGTACCTGTCCGAGAACTTGGATAGCCGATTGGCTGCACATTGGGGGTCGTAGTACAAAACCAAATCCCCTTCCACAAAGGTTCTGGGGTTGGCATTCTTGTCCATTCTTCCTCTGAGTTCACTCTCATACTTAGCCGTATGGTCCCTGGCCATCTGTTCAAACATCTCAATGCAATGTTTTGTTCTCAAAAACCATTCTTGGTCATCCCCGTAGTCTGGGGAAGGAAGGTCTTCCGGAAATCCCATCGCTGGTGGATCTCTTCCAAACAGCAGCGCGTATGGCGAGAACCCAGACCGTCCCGACGTCATCGACCTAATTGCAAACAGGCTGGGTCCTATCAGTTCCGGCCAGGTCTCATGGTCATCTGAGATGTAGCAGGCAATGATATTCTCAAGACTCTGATGCAATCTCTCCACGCGCCCGTTCGAACGGGGCATTCTGGAGCTGGTGAAGGTTTGCTTACACGACAACCTGGACGTGATTTCACGGAACATTTTTCCCAGGTACGAGCCGCCTCTATCTGAGTGTAGGTGCTCCACCTTACCATAACGGCACACTATCTCCCTCAGGAAGACTGTGGCTGCCGTCCTGGAAGTGCAATCTTTGGTGCTGAACGCCTCGGGCCATCCTGTCAGCATGTCCATGAAGGTCATTATATATTTATGACCATTCCTGGCCTTTCGTAACGGCCCCACAAAATCTGTCTGCACTACTTGCCAAGGATACTGAGGCCTATCCCACGATTTGGCGAGTGCCCTAAAGTGTGGAGACCTTTTCCTCAGTGCACAACGTTCACACGCGCGAACGTAGTTAACTACGTCAGCATACATGTTCTTCCAGTAGAATCTAGCCATCAGCTTCTCATTCAGAGCTGTGATTCCAACGTGTCCTCCGCAGAGGATGTCATTGTGTAGTAGATAGAGTACCTTAGTCACCAGGCCAGGTGGCACAATGATTCGTCCTTTTAAATCTGTGTACCTTTTTCTTCTGCGTGATATTCTCTCATACTTGCACAGAATCCCCTTCTGGTTCACACTCATGTGTTCGCTTTTGGCCAGTAGCGTTCTACACTGTTCCCAATCCTCCGGGAGCTCGTTGTCTGTCAGGTACCTTATCATGGCACTACACTCGGGATCCCTCGCCTGTTCCTCTCGGATCTCTTGTTCGTCAATCTCGTCCGTATCTTCCACGAAGGCCATTAACTCACATCCCACCTCGGGTTCGAACTCCTCCTCGTTGCCACTCTCTGCACTTTCATCTCCTTTCTCCATTCGGGAAAGGTAGTCTGGTAGACAGTGGTTTTGTCCTGGTTCATATTTGATTTCATAATCAAAATCGGTCAGGGCCAAGGCCCATCTCCTGAGCCGTCTAGATGGGGCCTGGTGTGCCTGCTGCAGCAAGGGGATCAGCGGTTGATGATCCGTGACTATGGTGATTCGTCCTCCTTGTAGCATGTCCTCGAAGTTCTTCAGGGTTTTGACTACTGCCAGTCCCTCTCTTTCGGTCACGGTGTAGTTCATTTCTGCCGCTCCAAAGGTATACCCGTAGTAGGTGATAGGCCTTAGGATATCATCCACCATATGGCAGATAGCACTGCCACATGCTTTGTCTGAAGCGTCCGCAAGCACGTAGAAGTGCCCTCCGATTTCGGGGTGTATCAGCAGCGGAGGAGACACCAAGCGTTTCTGAATATCCCCAAAGGCGTTTTCACACTCCTCTGTCCATTCAAAGGGGATGTTTTTCCTCAACAGTTTGTTCAGTGGCACGGCTGATTTGGCAAACCCTGGAATGAACGCCCTGTAGTAGTTGCATAATCCCAGGAAGGACTTGACTGTTTTAGGGTTATGTGGCCGCTTGAACTCCTTGACCTTATGCAGTATCCTTGGTTGAGTGGTCAGGCCTTCTTTACTGACCACATGCCCCAGAAACTTGATTTCCCCTCTACACCACTCGCACTTGGAGGGTTTCAGCTTTAACCCTGCCTTGTTTAGAGCCTGTAGGACCTTCTCCACGTTGGTCACGTGTTCTTCATAATCTGGGTCAAACACAATTATGTCGTCCAGGTAGGCCAAACAAATGCGAGGCACTAACCCTCTCAACGCCAGCGACATGACCTTGGTGAATTGCCACGGGGCTCCCACCAACCCGAAGGGTATCCGTTTCCATTGCCACACTCCGGAAGAGGACTCGAAACAGGTGTACTTTCGACTATCCTCCTCCAACTCACATTGATGGTACCCCGAAAGTAGGTCAAGTGCTGTAAACACCGTGGGCTTCCTGGATGCCATATACAGGAATAAGCTACGTGTCGTCGGCATCGGGTACTTGTCCTTGGCCGTGAGGAGATTCAAAACCCTGAAATCGGTGCATATCCGAGGCTTCCCGTCCTTCTTGGTTACCACCACTATCGGGCTCCTCCAAGCACTATTACTCGGCTCTATGACATCCAGATCGAGCAGCTGTTGTATCTGTTCGTCGATTATGTCCATCTTCTGGGGTGAGTATCGATACGGGCGTGTACTGCAAATCCCTTGAGATTCATCCACTCGGATCTTCATAGGTGCCAACGTACAATGTCCGAGTTCCCCCATATCGAAGGCCAACGAATCCATATTCCTCACCAGCATTTCCTTGAAATCGTCCTCCTGTACTGGGCTGATACAGGTCTTTCCCAAGTCCAACGCCCTTATCTTCTGTTCCTTCACTTCTCTGGCCTCCTCCTCATCCTTTTCTGCTTCCTTGCCTCCCGTTTCCCTTTCGGTGTGCAAGGCATAGAGTTCCGCTTCCAGACCGTCCGTCTCGTCGGAGTCCTTGTTTCTAATTATGTCCATCACGGCACAAATGTCTTTGGTACTTAACATGGGCATCTCCTGAGGGGTGGCGTACGCCAACACCTGGCCCCGGTCAACTGTCACTGTCCCAGGTCCTAGGTTTGCCACTTTCATCCACCATTGTCTCCCCGGGGTATTAATGCATCCTTCCACGCATACAGCCGTGAGATATGATGGTTCAAGCAACATGGCTTCTGCCTCCTCCTGGGTGGTCTCCCTCCAAGGCATTACCGCCACTATCTTTTCCTCATATTCTCCCAATTCAATTTCCTCCAGGCTTGATACCGGACAACCGGTAAACAATTCGACTTTTCTCTCATCCATTTTAATTTCTGCCTTTAAATTCCCCAATAAATTTCTTCCTAAAACGAGGGGATGAATCAATCCCTTGAGCACATTGAAGGTGTAACACACACCCACCCCACCTATAGTGCAGCGGATGCGTATCGTTTCATCCACCGTGCACAAGGACTTATCCCCAAATCTCACCCTCTTCGGTCCGGTTTCTTCTGAACATATTATGTCCTCCGGGGCTAACTGGTCCCGGACAGTCTGTGAGATAAAACAGTCCGAAGCCCCGGTATCAACCAAACACTGGTGACCCTTGTTTCCAATTTTCAGATTAATAAATAAAGGAGAGTTTTCCGTTGATTTTTCCCGATCTGGTCCGTCCATCTGTGTCAACTCCACTTCAATAGATGATACGGACCGGTTAACTAGTTTCCCTGGTTCTGAAACGAGACCTTCTTTCCTCCGGTTGCTTCGGGTCCTCCACCAGGCGAACTCCCGATGCTTCCCTTCAGCCATCTGCACGCATCCGTACTGTGGCCCATGCTGTCATGTATCAAGCAATACTTCTGGTTATCTTCACCCAATTCTGCCCTGCTCTTTCTTTCTTGCATTGTAGTAACTGGCCTCACCTGCAGTCTCTCCTGTTCCTGTTGTCTCAATCTTTGTTTCTGCTTGTTGTAGCTATCGGCCCCCTGATGAATACTACTCTCCGTCACAGGCGGATATGTTCGTGGGGCCTGGTATTGGAAACTGTTTGGTCGATTAAAATTTGGCCGAAACGGCTGAGGTCCATACCCCCCTCGTCCAGAACTCCCGCCTTGTCCCCTATACGGGTTCTGGTACGTCGGGTTGTATCCTCCGCGCCCCCCTTGAAAATTCCGGGGTCTTTGATAATCTTGGTACTGGCGGGCTCCTTGCCCAGTTGCATACGATGGAGCAGGGTTCGAATCCGCCTGCATAGTCATCATATTCATCATAGTAGACATCTGCTGTCGCAGCCCCTGGATGTCTGGATGCGACGCTTGCATTGGGGCCGATGCGGCCACGGGTTCCTGCTCCGGCGGCTCGACTTCAGCGAGGTTCAGGGAGACTCCTCCGGTTCTCTTCTCCAGGGTCTCCAGTCGGGTAGCATGGTCGATTGCCGCCTGAAAAGTAGTTTGGTGATTCCGAGCCAGCTCTCTAGAAATAGCGGGGGTCACTCCGGTCACAAATACTGACAACAGCGACCCGTCCGTATGACCCTCCGTCTCGTATTTCTTTATTTTCGCCGCAAACTCCATAACTGACTCATTTTTCCCTTGCTTCATCCTGTATAGATCTAGATGTTTCTGCCATTCTTCCCTCTTGTCCTTGAAGGTGGCTACCATGGCAGCCTTGACCTTTTCATACGTGTCCTTATCCGCTTCCGGAATTCCCCGGAGCCACAATTTAGCTGTCTCCTTGATACAATATTTGGTCATCTGCAAGTGCTGAGCCGCATCCCATCCACACAGGACCCGGAGTTCTTCCATTTGGGCGAAAAACTGAATACAGTCATCTCCCATTCCCGTAAAACTGGGGAGCTCGATTTTTGGTGACGGCGGCATATCGTCGTCTCCGTCTTCACTCGAAGTACCGTGTTCACTGCTCTCCTCCCCGCTACTGTCCTCTCCTGGATCACCGCCTTCTCCACTATCACTCTCTTCACCTTGATTATGTCCGTCCCCTTGATTATTTACGTCGTTTTGATCATCAGCGTCGCTCTGATTATTAATGTCACCCTGATTATTATCGTCGCCTTGATTATTTACGTCGTCTTGATTATTGACGTCGTCTTGATTATTGACGTCGTCTTGGTTATTCCTATTTCTTCTATCCTGGATGCCTCCTCTACCGATGCCCCGTAAATTCCTAAATAGTCGTCCCCCCAAGCTAAACCGGTTCCAACCCTGTAACAAATCCCCTATCTCCTGTCCAGGCCGTGGAATTACCTGTTGTGCCCCTTCGGCCCTTTCTTGTAATGAGCCCTGCCCCGCTGCGGGAATCCCTTCCGGATAAAAGCGTTGTAATCTTCTGAAGACACGGTCCTCTTCCGTCTCACTATCGCTGTTTCCCTGGTCCCTCCAGGTGCGATCTATATTACTCCTATTACCTATTCCTTCTTCTAATTCCTTCTCCCCTCTTTCATCCGTGGACCCCTCGCGGTCGAGCTGGGTACTTCCCCCAGCTTCTGCACCTTGGGCAGAATTTTCTATATCAATCGGGGAACCAGTTCCTTCTCCCCGGGTAGATTCGACTTCCACCCCTTTTTCCGCTTCCGTGGCGGGTGCCTCTAGTCTGCCCTCTGTGTGATGTCCTATGTCGTGAATGACCCCTGTTGTCACTGATTCGGTGATGGCTTCTGATTCTTCCTCCTCGTCCACCGAACGTAGTTCTTTAGTATTGCCTCCGTCTTCGGTCTCCTCCTGGCTTCTTTCTGAAACCTGAAAATCCCCCTCCTTTTCTTCCTGTTTATCACTGGATTTATTTTCTGTGGTTTCCGAGAAGTCTAACTTCCTTCCCACCAAAGATGTTCCACCCCCTGTAGGCCCTAGTAGCGATACTGCTGGAGTGTCGCGCACCTGAGAGCTATGGCGATTCTCACCTCTCTCACGAATGCCCGTGCTACACTGCCTAGGTGTGACTCTGAAAGTTATTTCAGCTTCCGAGCCCTCTTCAGTATCCTGTCCACACGTGCTGGTAGCCCCTCCTATGGCATACCCCTGCTGCTCGCCTGTGCTACTAGGTGTTACAGGTATGTCTCGAGCAAACCCGTGGACCCCCTCTGTTGTCTGATTATAATTCCTCGATCCCTGACTCAACACCAAATGAGCGTCGGGATCACTTTCCCAGGTCTCCCTTTGTGGAGTTCCCTGGGTTGATTCAAAGGGTTGGGGATTACCTGACCGCCGCCATGCCTCAGTCACAGGCTGTATCCTATTGTCGCTGCCCAGTTCAACTGGGTCCGCACTACCCCCAGATCTCAGGACGCGTCCGGGTTGATCAGTCCCTTCGGCCTCCGTATCGACCCGGTCACCTAACGCTTCCACTACACTCTCACCTTCACTGCTATACACTCTGCCAACCTCACTGCCAATGTTACCTTCGCCACCACCTACCTGCGTTGGTACTATTGCGCGGCCCCTACTCGTGACACCGTCTTGATCGGTGTCTCCCGCGGGCGGTCCTAATTGAGCCTGTAGCCCATCCGGTACGGGGAACGGGGTACCACTCATCAGAAGACGAGAGGCTGCACTTGAGGTGCTCCACCAGTCTGTACGGTAAGTGTTTACAGTTGGGTCAAAATTAAGCAATTAAGGGAAACTAGTTTAGATGCTATTGGTGTACTCTTACTCATGCAGTAATCAGTAAGAATTCATAGTCTCAGGTTTAGTCACTCGCTCAATGTAAGAATAGCCGTACATATCCTACTCAAACATAAACATGAGAGTCCTGTACAGGTAAAATAGTTTATTCATAATTGACAGATGAGCAATTCAGGCTTCTTTCGTGATCAACACTCTGGATGCTACTCAATCCTATTACCGGACCAGAGTATACACATCTATTAATTTACTCTCAGGTCCACTCCACCAGATAAACCCCCCTTCAAAACACAAGACCAAAGCAAATCCAGTGATAAATTCTGCATGCAATTACCAGGTTAACTATCGTTTCAAAACCAAAAGATGTAGCCCTGAGTCAAAATAAAACCCTCAGGTGTAGAGCTACAGGTCGCAGTGATAAATTCAAACTTCACCTTTTAGTCAGAGACGCACCCAGAGATGTATAATTCCACAGTACCATAATTGCAATTTGGTGCACTCCATTGTACATTTGTATATTCAATTACAGAGTTAGACGCGATGAGGACTCGACGCAATAGACCTTATATATCCATAATTCCCCCGCAGCTCGGGTTAAAACTTTCAACCTGTCTCGGATTTTCAACTTATTCCACTAATTAGTTTGATTACAATATTCCATACAATTCCAGATAAAAGACCTTTACATTGGCAATACAAACGACAGGAAATTCAGTGGTGGCGGGTGATGGCAACTCTCAAATTATTTAAAGGCTAGGCCCGAATGCCTATCATAAAACCTGATTAATTTGCAGTGCCTAATCGGTTGGGCGAACCCTCACCGAGTTATATCTCAACGCAATTCTCCATCCTCCAGAGACGGAGCCTCGATGGAGTAAATAAAAGATTTCTACTTACAGTTTGAATGGGTAAGTTCTTTCTTAAACTTAGGATACCGCTTGAAGGAATCCTCCAGGGCTTAGCCCTTTCCGGACTCCCTTTCACGATTGAAAGCCCCAGGTGAGTCTATTCTAGTAGGGAGCATGAAAGGTGTTCAGACAATAGTGCTGGTCGCTGTTGCAAGTAACTGCCTGGATATATCAACCCTGACGTTGGCATGGGGAGTCAATCTCCAACCCCTACTACCACTACTGGCTGTTCTAACTCTGCATGGCGAGTAGGTTTTCTCCCAACTAACTCCTCCCTTTAACACGCAGATATTATATCGTGCTGTCAATTCATTTTATCACTACGCATCACTTTAGGAACCACCATTATTATTTTTGTTACCCTTCTCTCCTCCATTTCTTCCAGAGGGGGACGACTAAACGGCCGCTTTTTCCCCGCCTGGACGGCTACCAGATGTCCTGTCATGCGTCATTCGGCCCGAAGCCTCAAAACACCCATCTATCTAACGGACTATATTTTTCACACTTTGGACAATACTATTATTCTTCACAAGCACTATTGTCACTTTTACTCGTTCACTGCGTCAGCCCTCATGCTTATCCAAACAAACAACAGACCATACCCCCTCCTAATGGATTAAACAGAAGGATATGTTTTCTAGAGACGCAGTCTCTCACTCCTAGCTGCCTAAAGGACCATCTCCACTTAAACTTATATTAATATAATACCTTATAAATATACCCTCATATCTCCACCCATTTGGGCACTGATCATGAATAAAAGGCATCTGCATACTTTCAATCTGCATACCGTCTCTTTATAAACGATTTCTTCGCTATTAGGTAATATACAAAATACCGCTTTACTGTACTTATACAGTACACAACGATAGTGACCAGGGATGTGGACAACAGCTCTAACCTCCTGTCACTACCCTCAGCCCCCCCCCAACATGCACACACACACACCTCACCTTATCGGTAACCTCAGGTACCCACCTGTCCCGGCAGGTCTAGCTAGGGTTACGCGGGACACGTCGGTAATCAGCGCCACCCCGCCCTGCCCGCCCACCAGGGGTCGTGATGGACGCGCCCCCTACCGGCCATCCATCACAGCACCGACAGTGGCGCCCTCTATATCTTAATTAATAAATACCCCATCGTAATGACACATCAGGGGTAAGCAAGGGCATCTTGAACGGGCCCTGCCGAGGTTTGAGGCCTGGTACCGAGGCGGGAGCTGGGGAGGGAGAGAGGGAGAGAGGGAGAGAGGGAGAGAGGGAGAGAGGGAGAGAGGGAGAGAGGGAGAGAGGGGGAGAGGGTGCATGGGGGAAAGAGTGACGGCGGGAGGGTAGGGTGGCAATCTGGGAGAGAGGGAGGTAGGCAATGAAGAGCGGATCGGGGAGAGATGGGGCGGGGGTTAAAATGATAGAGGACCGAGAACTGGAAGAAATGCATTTATAGCACTGCTGGTATACATGTAGTAGTCTATAAGAAGAGAGTTGGTAGATGGCACTGTGGTTTGGGTGCATGATAGCACATATGAACAGTGACACAGTGCACGATGGAGGGAGGGTTTGTGTTATGTACACCACCAGGAACAGCACATACAACATCAGAATCATAGCAACATCACCAGCACATACAACACCAGAAATAGTTAGCTGAGCAGTGGAAACAGCACACTTAGCAAGATAACCAGCACATACAACACCAGCGAGCGCGACTTAGCACCAGAACTAGCACATACAACACCAGAAATAGCACACCTAGCACCCGAACCAGCACATACAACACCAGAAACAGGACACTTAGCACCCGAACTAGCAGATACAACACCAGAAAGCAAAACAGCACAATTAGCACCAGAAACCAACACACTTAAAAAAACATCAGAAACGGCACCTAAACCAGCACCGGTGCAAACACACACAGGACCGAAACTAGCACACATACTGACATAGCACCAGAAGCAGCATCTATACACCAGACACAGCACAAAAACAGGTGACATATTGAGAAGCCTACTGACAGCAGGAAAAGGGCTGGAGGGGCGGAAGTGGACATGCGTTTTACGACGACGGGCGTCTACTGGTAGTAGGAGTTGCTGATTGGGTGGGGAGGGGTGGATGGGGGGTACTCGGGTTGCCATGGTAATCGATGGCTATAGGCTGATGACTCACTTCAGAGCGGCGAGGGTCAACCAATCAGCAGGCTCGGTTACTGCGGGGTCACCCCATGACCCGACACGGGCCGCCGCCATTAGCAGGAAACCAGCGGCCAGAGCTGGTACCTAGCGTCCCAGAGTCTATATGCATGTACACTTTCTGGGTACCAGCTATAGCTGAGTACATGTAGGGGGTATGGGGCATCTATCTAAACAAGCAAAAGACCAAATAACTCAGTCCATAAGGGCATAGGATTCAAGGCATTAGAGCTGCTAGTTTGCCATATCTTTCTGGGGTAGTGGGTATGTCCACATAAATAGTATATAGTGCAATAATACTAACTTATTGTCACGAAAAAACTAAACAACTAAAAAATAAATAAAGGGTGTCTCATCACCAAGCACTGAAGATATGACAAGGGAACCTTCTCCCCTTTTCCTTTCACAAAAAAACACCACCAAAAAGTTCACATGTTAGTAGTTTATCAATCTTCAAAATTTATGGACATTATTTTGTCATCTACATGTGTACTTCTAAAAAGGAGGATGAGACTATGACGTATTTATGCTAGATCTAACTCAGCCACGACTCCCCAACATATTAACTTTATTTTAACTGTAAAAACACAGTACATTTGGTCCGGCACCTGGACATCATGGAGCAATCCGACATTGCAGCACCAACCCCTGGTGACATAAATTGCAACTACAACCTAACCTCGGCAGTGGCTTCTATAGTCAGTCCCAGCCACCACTTATCTGTCTGACATTTTGGAAACGAGAACTTGGCCAAATATAAACCAATCTTAACCTGACTTCCATAAATCATAGTTAATAATGTAACCTGCCAATCCCCTCCGTCCTCGGGTGTGCCATGTCTACGTACATTACGGCTAGTTAGGTGTTTTGATTGCAGTAGTCTTCACGGGAAATTGCTTATTTTATTTTATTTATTTTAATTTTTACCTCAGTATATAGGAACGAGATATCTTATTACGTCGTTCACACCGACATATATATATCCCCTACCCTACCACCATCTGGCAGACTCTATCCTAGACCCTCACACCTGAATCGAGTTTCACATGTTATTACAGTAAACAACTCGTTTTGAGTTGTAATGGGAGGGTTATTATCATTTTTTTTCGGACAAGGGGCCCACTAAAATGCAGGAGCGTTTAGGTTTATGGGCCAAGTGTAAGGCCAGTCATGTGACATCGTAAATTTAACTCATATGCCACAAATGAATTATATTTTATATCATGTTTATTTTAAAAACAATCTTTCTTTATACAGACACCTGTTACATGCCACAATCATTTCAATGCTTTATGCTACATATAAAATTCGCATCTCGCTGGAACATTTACATCTGCTTCATTCTACATGTAAAAAAACACATATATATACTTTACACTTTTAGCTATGGAAGTATTATAACCGATAAATGTACCATCGCAAATAAGTCTAGACTCCTTTTACAATTCTACCAGTACTGTAGAAAACTCTACTCATGCTATACTATTCTCACCGTGATGACTACTGGGAATTTCCTAATTGCAGCACAATATATTTATAAACATAGATCTACTGTTTAAACCACTTACCTGGCCTAACTATACAGAATGCCCAATATGTACAGTACTGGTGTTATAAACGTTCACGATGCTATTGCAGTGTATATACGTGTATACACATATGCATATGTTACAAACTGTAAAATTGATCTACATATATGTATCTAAATGTATGACACGTTATCAAGCATCACACATGCATGCACCCCTCCATTAATACGCACTCACACCCCCCTCCTTTAGATTATAACCATAACATAACCCATCCCCACCCAAGGGGCCTATTCTACCCCCCCCCCCCCATCCATATCTCCCTCCCCAACCTCCCATCCCCCATCCACTCTACAACATCCAGTGGGGGTGGGACAGGCCGACTCTAGGTAACCACGCACACTGTGCCGGTGACCTACATTTCTCTACTACTACCCCACACGACCACCACCACAGGCAGCAGCCTCTCCTCCTCCCATAGCCTCCTCCCCATCCACCTAGCATGGACCTTCTATTGGATTTTGATCCATCAACCAACGACCAGCACCAGGTAGGAAAGGGTGAGGATGGTGGTGGTGGGGTAGGAGGGGGGATCTATCACCCCCCCCCCCGCCACCTGCCTGCTTCTATAGACATAAGGTGTATGGGAAGTACTGGTATGGGAGATGATGATGATGTGTGTGTGTGGTGGGAGGGGGGATTTGGGGGTATGGGGGGGGGGCGTGATAACAGGCAGGTGATGACAACCTGCCGCCCTCCTCCAGCCCCTCCTCCAGGGTGAATTATTGATGCCGCCAACACCCTATGTGTGAAGCGGCCTTAATGGACGATCATCATTTCGCATGTTTACACCGGGAGGCCCCGTCCTCCTCCTCCACGGTGGGAGGGGTGGGAGGGGGTGCCACACCTGGGTGGGTGGTACAGGAGGAGGTACGGGGGTGGTGCCAATAAAACCCCTGGTAATGACTATGGCAGCCTCCCCTGCCCAGCCAACCGCCTCCTGTACCAATGTTTGCTTAAGGGACAAATTAAAAACAAACACGGTAAGGAGGCTTAGAATGCCTTCCTTCAAGAAGACAGGCTTCGTGGCGAAATGAAGTGTAAAAAAGCTCTGTATGATGTTTTCCCTTGTCTTTTTTTCTTCGTTTATTTATTTTTTAAATATTTTCTTTTAAAATAGTTTCTTTTCTAAATACTGGCTGTAACTATTAAACCCCACACACGTGCTGGAGGAGCGGCGGTCGTCAATCAGGAGGTAACTGGAGGCACGCGATGTGGCACACACCAAGGGTATACAGATATACAATATACAGAGGAGGGTGCAGCTCACTTAATTAAATAGGAGGGCCCTCCTCCACGGCAGTAATGACAGAAGGGCCATAGATACAGTGGGGGGGGGGGGGGGGGGGGAGGTACACACACTGTCAAGGACGGCTGCGACATGCAATTAATTCAAACAAAGATCCATATAGGTCCCAGAGAGGCATGGTGGTATGTACAGGAGTTGTTCTGGAGGTGTATGGAGTAAATAAACACAGTTATATGGTTGATACGGCATAGTTCATTGTATATTAATACACATTAATATATTACTCGGGTGAGCTCAGGGCCTTATGTGAAGGTATATTCTGGGTAGTAGTATCTTATAGGTACTTATAGGTTTTCCTCTGATAACAAACCCTCCCCATCTGTGTACCCCAGCTCAATGGTGTCGCCTCCTGCTGGTTCCTGGAGGAGTCTTAAGTATAGAGATGGGGTGCTGCATGCCCTGGAGGGGGACTATTGCAGCTTGAATAGTCTGCAGGAGGAGCATGGGGCCCATGCATGGTGAGTGGTGCTGCAGAGGTTGGGTGGAGGTGCTGGTGCTAGAGTACATTGTATTAAGGTTTCTGTAGCAGGAGGAGGGGGTAGTGTGGGACAGTGCAGCAAGGCGGACTGCTGCTGCTGCACCCTGGCTGTAGATTTCCTCCAGTGCCATCAATCACTGTCATCGTCTGACTCATACCCCACTCACTCCATCACCCCAACCCCCACCCCACCACTCACAACACGCCACCATCCCCTGCACCCCCCCCCCCCCCCCACTATACCACCACCACACACACACAGACCCTCAATGCACCACCGATCACCACCTTCAGAGAGTACAGTGGCCATGTTACATGGATCAAAATAATCGACAATATCTGTCTTTTATGTATCTTCTTTCTTCACCTGGCAACACTATATCCACGATGGACATATTTAATATGTGTATTTATTTGCTGTATTCTGTCTGTGGATTTGTAATGTTATTTGTTTGTTTTCGATTGACTGGTATGTATAGGCTACTCGACGAATTGGGACGAATGCTGCAGAATGTAAAGACACAAAATAGAACTATCCCCGGCTCCAGAACAGGGGATTTATCAAGTATAATTTATGATATATTATATATTATTTCTATCGAATATATATGGCCATAAACCATGTCATATCATTTGAGGTCGTGGTTAGAATTATTTGTTTATGCACTCCTAGAGGCAGCTAGGCCCTAATTCGGCATTGAACAATTGCAAAATGGATAGCCCCGTGCCTGGCTAAAACTATTCAATGATATAGAGGGAAACCTTTCCTAAATATACAGTGTATATGTTATCAACGAATGTGATTCAGTTCAATGGGGGTGAACACATTGAGAGAGCCCATTAGAAACCACTTTAAAGTACACGAACTTGAAGCTGTATCGAATGCTGCTTTTCGTTATGAATTATCAGGCACACAAAGTGTGGCTTCCCTTTGGCTGAACTGTTATATATAATAAATAAGATCTACATTAGTGTAGGGTTACTATAGCCTTCTTTGTGGCTGAATATGTATGTCGGTGACCATTTGCCTTTATACCATTGTGTCCAGCCTTCACAGTAATGCTAGAAAGCAGGTCAGTACACTACCTCTGAGACACAATGACGATTGTATACAGCACAATAAATATACATCTAATTATGGAGACCACAGAGAGGGTCCCCACCATATGGTTGGGCCAATTTCACCTCCTCTCAGGTGTGGTGGGTATCTATCACTTCTCGGTGAAAAGTATGAAAGCTTTTGATAATGAAATCAGTACATGGGTGTCGCACTGAATTAAGAGCAATGCTTCATGGTGGAAGTTGCCTTTTTTTGTGTCCTCTTCACAGGCTTCATTTTTAAATTTCCGCGTTGATTTGGACAAAAAGGAGAGAGATGACAACAAACTCATGCCATCCATCCCAGTTTCAGGGTTCATCACCTGAATCATTCTCTGTGCTTTCAGAGCCATCCATCAAATGCCGTAGAGATAAAAAGCATAACTGATAACAGAAATTGTGTGATTGTCGACCGAAACGAGAGGAAAATGTCCCTCTTTTATTTCCTGCTTCTTCTGGGAATTCTCTTTTTTTAGCTGATTGAGTGCATGGCTGAGATAAACAAATAAACGAGGTTCTCAATTTTAAGCATCTGAAAATCGTTAAATTTTCATTTAAACGTGAAAAGGGGTAGACTGTGATGTTGTGTAGACTTATAGATTCATCAATGTGTAAATTCAAAATTATTTTGGCGGTGCCCTGGAAAATAGAACAGCGGCTACAGCGGTGTGCTACTTATTTTTCTTTTCTTTTTTTTGAGTTTTGAGGTATTTTTATTTGGCACAAAAAATCTCATTACCTGGTGAGTTATTTTTATACATGGTTTTATAGGTGCTTTATTTGGTATACTTTTGTGATTTATTATTTCATGCCCATCTGCAGTCCATACAGCAACAACACCAACAACAGCAACAGCAACAACCAGCCCCAACTCATCGAAGCCAATACAGCTTATAGAGCTGACTCACCATTGCCACGCTGTATACTCTATAGCCCGGAGACAAACCTAACCCTTGTTTAGATGTGGACACTTACAATGGTGGCTTGTCAGCGGACTCCCCTCTGCCCGTCCATCTAGGTTTAATATGGCGGCTACTGGGTCACGACTCGCCGCCCACCGACCTACTGAGACTCAGACCCTGGTCCCCGCCGGCTGAACGGCTGGCCGGCCTCACTAGGCCTCCTGCCCGGTGTGAGGACAACTCCCAACCCGGTGTCAGGTCCCAACTTTCAGCTCATCATTCCCAACTTTCAGCTCATCATGCCATTTCAAATCTCAGATATCCCTGGGCAATAATACAAACGTAGGGCGTCTTCAGAACTTGTTCAATTTTCTATATGCTAACTACTTTGATTTAATTCTGGAACTCCATGGAAAGGTCTGAAATCGTCATTGCTTTGGCTGTTTCTGATATCTTCTAATAGTCTATGATGTGTACAAAAACATGTGTATACATATTTATATATTCTCGTGTCTGTCATCATCACATACACATGTGGTCACCCATGTGACCTTCTCCATAGTATGTTCGTCGTCACCGTGTCTAGTCCTAAATTGATACCCTATAGTTTCAACCGTTTTTGTGCGTCTTATACCAATTCTTTACATTACCCCACACAGACTATCAAAGCCCATTTTGAAGCCGTATTTAGTTTTTGATTACTGATTATCAACTGGTTATATACGGCTCTGTGATCACTATGCTGTCCATATCCCCAGAACTTGCTTTGAGGCAATAGGTCCTTCCATTTTTTGTAAAGGCCATAATCTACGTGACTGTTCGACCGATTGAGGCCACATTTATGTAGCATTTATATGCACCAGCCCCATGGACTTTGTCCTTAATCATGCATGTATTTCTCCTGGGGAATATTATGTTTGTCAGCATTAACACATTCGAATCACATATTCCTGTTATCATTGTATACATGGTAGTATTCTCATCAGCTAATTTATCTTATTCTTCATTGAATATGATGGCTTCATTAACAGACCGAATTCAATGTCTATACCCCTCTATAAAATATGCGTCATTCTTTATTTGTCACAGGGATTCGTCATCCAAATTACATGTACATGTATTTATCACCTATACTCCATATGATGTATACACAAGAGCCTAGTCTATATCCATACATATAGTCTACAAATACCATACATATTATAACATATAGGCACTGTCTATACACAGGGTGCATTATGACATGTACAGAAGATGCTGTGGCAGAACCTAATTAAGACCGGATGAATAGGAAAGGGCTGCGACAAGCAAAGCTGCTATACTGGGACTCAGTTGGAGACTAGGGAGCTGTGCTAATCAAGTCTATAAGAGTCACGTAAAGTACATTCACAATTACATGTACACTGTTAAAAAGTAGGTGTACAGTATAGATTCTATACTGTAGGTGTACAGTAGGTAAACAGTGGAATCTACTGTAAATCTACAGTAGACTCTACTGTAAGTCGATTCTACATGATTTTCTACTGTAGATCTACAGTAGATTCTACTGTGTACCTACACTAACTATTTACAGTGTATAGACCTACCTCTGCTGTCTGTATTGTACTGCATTGCCTTTTACCTATGACATTATAGTCAGCAGGAACTTGGGGGTATTCCAGATGCTGTAAACCCAGTGACCTATTTACTGACTGTCCTCTCTCCCACCCCGGGCCTCACCCTGTAGTCAGCCGGCAAGTAGAAGCAATTCATCAAATACACCCCCACCCCCATGGACCTTTCCATCATTCCAGCCACTGTGTCAGTATGGGGGTTAGTGTCACTGATACTTCCTCCTGGAGGAACCCTCCCCCCCCCCCTTAGCCCACATGGAGGCACCTCCCACCCAACACACACATCAGCCTACACACCTGGGTGGGAGAGTCCTCATGGGACCTGGAGGAAGCAGTGGGGAGCTGCCAGGGACATGGGTAACCGACGAGCTGACGGCATGGAGGCTTTTAGTGATGTAGCTAACGTCTACCTGGGGTGGTAGCAGAGGGGGCGGAAACACTGAGGGTATTTAGCGTCGGGGGACGTTCACAAATAATGTCCACAGCTTAGGGTTGAAGGATTGGGTGGATGGGGTCTTCGGATTTAGGGATGAAACGTGGCCCCGGACATAGATTTGCATTGGCTAATTTGCTCAGAGTAGTGACACAGGGGTATAGGTCTTGAAAGGTCCTAACCAAGGCGACGTCATTTGGGAACGTTCCCTTATCCACAGTGGGGTTGTGGGGGGGGGGGGGGGGTAGATAGGCAGCTCTCTGACGGGGAGTGACGCTGGAGGCGGTAAGAGCGCCGATGGCGGCCCCTGGAGGAGGGCGTTGGTGGCTGGCGGCCCGGAGGACATAGTGTTGCCATGGCGACGTGTTTCCCTGACGACGTGTTACAGGGCCGCCATGTTTCCGTGGTAACCCCATCAGACTGGGGCCCCACGTCGCCGACACGACGACGGCGCCATGTCGCGGCGGCCAGGCGGGCGGTGGGAGCGGCGCGGCGAGGTTGTCGGGCGGTGGTGGTGAGAGGAGCAGAAATGGATTTGGTTTGTTAGGGTTGAATCTGCCACCCATCTACAACCCACCGACATCCAGGGGCTGAAACACTGTTTGACAGCGAGAATGTCGGCTTAAAGTAAAATGGCGGCCCAGCCTCTGATAGGGGTCAAATGACCATATATTATAGTGAGTTAAATAAATATACCATTTTTTTTCTACTAATTGCAAAGACCTCTATATGCTTTTAACTCTCTATATTCTATTCTCCTATTCCCCACCAACTCCATACACCTATATACCGGGTAAGTCTACTAAACAATAGCACTACCTTACACTGTATATCCTAACTCCCCCATCTGCAGGCCCATCATAGGTCTCCATGCCTCAAAGTCTTAGTATAGCCACTGCAGTCTATAGCTGTCTGAAACGGCAACAGCTGCACAATAGGGGGAAACAAACAGCAAATTAGACACCCACCTTTCTGTGTGTAGACCCCTGTAACTCCCACCACCTCCTGTACCACCCAACAGCCGCTCCTCCAGCACCCTGCAGTGGCTTCCTCCTGTAGGTTAAGGAGGAGGAGGAGGAGGAGCTGCAGGAGGAGATGCTATGTCTGTGTACAGCATAAGGGGACTGTATCAAAGTGCCCAGATACTATATACAGACAGAGGGTGGGGAGGAGACAGAAGGGGGTGATGGGGAGTAGTATAGAAAGGGGTGGCGGGAGGTGCAGGGGACCGTGCAGGGTACTATACTATAGTATGGAGTACTGTAGTGTAGGGATGGTGGGGGTATATCGGCGGGACGGGGTGGCTACGGTTGAATCGGCAGCTCAGGTAACACACAGGCAAAGTCAGGTGGGCTGCTGGGTCGTGGTGATTGACACTACAATTAGTCTGGGTTCACCTCGACCCCCGTCCTCCTTTTCTGCTAGCTGCACCCCCTATCCTCCACCCCATACCCTACCTGCCCATCGCCACTCCCGAGAGAACGTTCACAAATGACGTCACCGGGTTGGGGGTGAGGGGGGAGTGGGGTCTTTGGGTTTAGTGACGAAACATAACCTGGGCCATCCTTTTTTTTAAAGCCATTTTGCCAAAATGATAGCAGTGGATGTTTTTTTTTTTTAATTCCCAAAATATAGGTGACATCATTTTTGAACGTTTCCCCAAACCTCATGCTAACCGCGGCTGAAGCAACCATATCTAGAGCTCCCTACCCAGGCCTCCCCTCTCCCCACCCCTCCTCTGCCTACCCCCTGGGGGTGGGGGGCAGGGGTTGAGTCTACACCAGCCCACCTGCCCCAACTGTCTTTTGTCAGGGCGCAGCAGGAGGGTTAGTTCCCTGCTGAGACGATGAGGGAGCCACGAGCGTTTGATGGACATCAACATCAACACTTCTTAGTAGTTCAGACGCCCCGTGACCCCCAGAGTGTCTATTAGTTACTTTACATTTCACGTCTGTGCAGAGTCGTCCTCTTTTTTCAATTTCAATTTCAATCTCAGAGTGGCAGCCTCGCAGGTAGACATGCAATATTCGATTAGATAAATTTGTTATGATAGAGATTTGTATTTCTATACTTCTATTTCTATAGAATTGTATATTTCAGTTGTCTATTTTACTTTTATTACCCATGTTATTTTCCCTTAATGTCCTATTTTATATAGCGAATGTAATTGGATGTTTAACTCTCGGGCTGTTCATTTGCTATGCCCTTTATAAATTACTAGCGGTACCACCTACACATAGCAATATAATCCATCAACATTTTGTCATGGTGAGTATCGTATTTACGATTTCCAGCAAATTAAAGAATACACTTGTATGTTTTATTAGTAAACGTCAATGGATGGTCCATATAAAAATAAGGCAACGTATTGTGTTGCTGAATCAATGGAAGTAACAAGATTAAAACTTATGTGTGCATAAACAAAGACACAGCTGATATTAAATCATCAAACCTTTTGACCACAAAGACTGAAGATAACACACAAAAGATTGATACGCTGGGTGACTGATATTTCACGTGTACTTGTAGACAATGGTGATGAGAGAATTGAAAACAATGCGACTTTCTTCAATCCCACTATTTATTATTGATCTGTCCCAACCTACACCATTCTCTATCTTTGCAATATAACATAGGAAGCCATTGTGGAAAGAGGAGGAATTGAGAAGGCAGTGCTGTACAGTGCTGTGGGGCTAAAAATAACATATCACTGCTCACCAGAGGGAGGTTTATTAAAGACGACAGTGTTCATACGTATGGATGTGGTACCAACAGGGAGGGTGGAGATACCACCACTTACCAACGACAGGCATTGAAGGCCCACAACTAACTGCCCTTCCACCACCCTTGGATTGGAGCGAGGCCCGATACTCGGGACCTTATATAGGGTGGGTGGAGCTTTAACTGTGGGTATGATAACAGGGTGTAGCCATGCGCGATAATACAGGAGCCCAGTCGTGTTCTAAGATACCAGCTTGGAAGCACCCAGCTGTAACACTGGGGGATGGAGATGGGGTGCTTACTTACGCTCCTTGGCGTTTCTTATAGATAGGAGGTGAATTGTGCCTAGGCTGGCAGTGAGATAAGAAACACGAAGAGTGTGATAAGAAGCTCGCCCCCTCTTCCCAATACCACCCTTCGGGAGCGTTCACAAATGACGCCACCTATTTTTGGGGCCTTTTTCAAGACCCCTCTCCTAACTGCTGTTGCTATTTTGGGAAAATTGTCCTGTTCAAATGCATGGCCCGGGTCATGTTTTATCACTAAGCCCAAAGACCCCCGACCCCCTAGGTGGCGAGGTCATTTGTGAACGTTCCCTTCTCAATAGTGAAGGTCCCATCACCATTAGTGTGATGGCTCCTACCCACCCACTTTCCCTATCTGGTATGAGCGATACAACTACCGGTATATGGCTGCCTATACTCCCCAACAGTTCTTATCTACTCCCAACCAATTCTTGTCAACATTCATTATGGCTTCCCTTAACATGGACCAGCATTACTCACCATACTTCATGTATGCGGTATTAGGAAGGGGTACACACCTGTAAAATAAAATATAACGAGAAATTAGTCATGTCATACAATTTATCTTTATTTTTCTTAATACATGTGCATCATTACAGCGTCACTCTTTATTCTACCAGATTAAAGCATTTCTGTCACAGGCGCAAGGCAATGTATAAATAAATGCATTTATATAACCAGACGTGATCTATAGTCTATACCCTGCACTCAAAGTCCAATTTCCACATACTCCTTACAGCCCCTTAGGATAGTCATGCTCCTAGGATAGTCCTAATCTCACCCATGTTAGCGCCCTGATGCAACCCAGTTGCTAACAAAGGTTTAGGAGCCTGGGTTCAGAAGTCTATCACACTGCCGCACGCCCCCCCCCCCTCCATACACTAGACTATCTTTGTCTTCAGCCACAAATCCTCTTGTGTCTCATTGCTTAGAACCCTAAAGCTACCTTATAGTATAGGTACCATTTATCTCTACTACTATACTGCTTTTCGTCACACATACCTCCAATATAGTCTATTTCTCCTTTCCTCTATACCATCACCCCCGCCAACCCCAACCCCAACACACATAGACGTACACACCTCCCCATAGGCCGCTACCTCACCTCACCTGACAAGCACGACACAGATTGGGCCCAGCAGCGCCCCTCGGTGGGTGGTGGCGGAAGCTCGGGCCCGTCCCGACGCATTAGGGCGAGCTGGGTGTCGCGGCTGGCGGCGGCGACGTGCGGGCCCCGCGCCGCCTATCAACTTACATCACCGCCCCCCTGGACGCCTCTCCCGCCTCTCCATGCCTCTCCAGGCGCGCCCAGGAGGACGCCTGGAGGACAGCGCATTACCTGGTGGGGGACGTTGCTGTCAGATCCACTCCCGGCCGGGTGTTATCTCCCACCACCAGCCTCCTCTTCCTGCCGCCTCCTCCTCCTCCTGTACCCCACACACCCATCTCAGTCTTAACCCCCACCCCCCGCCCCCCGCCCCTCACACACATTCACTCATAGCTCTAAAGCCACCTCACCTCAGCCTATACCCATTCACCCCCATATCTACTCCAGACTGCCGGCCTCCTACTCTCTCGTAGTAATGTGTCTAAGAGGTTGACGACCTCTAGCATTGCCTGGAATGTATTATATCAAAGGAGTGTTTCTCTCCAAGAATAATGTAAATGTGACATATCTGAGACCTAATTAGTTTTTTTCTTCTTTCATGTTGTGGGTGTATGTCTGTGTTGGGGTTAACCATTGTACTTGCCACGCTGGATCTGAAGCACCCCTTGCCCTCCCTACCCGACTATATATACCGTTCTCCTCTTTTCATATACTACTCACGTTGTTTTAGACCCATCTGACCCTATGACTTCCTTCGGCTAGAAACAATACGTCATTTCTGTATGACTTATCTATTAATGTGGATAGTGAATGTAGAGTGATATAGAGAGGAGAAATATAAGAAAATAAGTACTATATGGAAATGAGACTGTATATTATATACACATATATATAGTACTTATTCCCCTCAATGGCTCCCCTCTATATCATTAAACATATTGATCTATCTTAACATTAATTTTCCATTTATCAAACCATCTCTACACACTGCACACAATGTCTTATCCTCATCCTTTCTCATAGATACTATCTACATACTCCATTTATCGTCGCTCTCCTGGCGTGCTGCTACACTATACAGTGTATGGCTGACTGTGTCAGAGAATGAATTCCCCTCACGTTGCCTGCGGGAGGAGAGGGGAGGGGGAGTAGGTCTGACAGGCACGAGGCCTGCCACAAACCCTCATTAAGACGTGTCCTTATAAAATAATTACACATAGATACTTATCGCTGCCTCTACCTGCCACGGCCCATGCCGCCTTAATGTTAACTCCTGCAGCCTCAGTATACACATATAGCAAGCCTCAGTTTACAGCAGAGAGTGAGACAAAAGAAAGGTGTGTTTCATGTTACCCTATCTAGCAAAACAGGACAGACTCTAGACATAAAATTTTGATTAAATTTTATTTTAGATTTTAAGCCATTTCATGTCTCTTTTTGGTCCGCGAGTCAATCTCTGGGTACCTTTGAAGCATATATATAAGCTCTAGAAATATCCTACTTACCTACCTAAGTTTCTAAGTGTCAGACCATGTCACCTGAAACACACCTTTCATTTATTTATAGCCTGAGTGAACATAGGGAGGGTGAATGGAGAGAATTCATTAGTAAGAAAAAATACATTTTAAAATGTGTTGCTGACATTGCTTGTCTCGCCACAGAAAACAGGAATGTTTGCTTGCCTTGGCCACCAGGAATGCGACTTTATATGTTATCTTCTTGACCTTTGCCGCTTATACGACTGACAACCAATGGGACTGCTTAATATTTCTCACGACGTCTGAATGGAAATGGCGATTGGAGACTGCGATGTCTATCTAGAGTTGAATAAAACACGAGGTGGGGTCTGGGCATTAAATCTAATATTTTTTTTATCTTTTTCTGTAGTAGTGCATACACTGATACACACAATGGATAGTATAGAGACCACTGGCCATGCTTGCTCCTATACCACTGATTGATGATTGATGGCGGATTGCAAATGGCTAGGGGGGGGGGGGGCTTTTGATACACTTGCCACCTTATACCACTATAAAGGCGTGCAGGGCGATTCAGTAGGGCGATGGCAGATTGCTGGCCATGGCCACATCTCCCAACACCAAAACAAAGCTGGGTCATCAGGGTGTCAGGTTACTCCCCTTCTTCTCAGTCTGTCTGGTCAGGAACTATGGGAGTGAGGGCGTGAGAGAAGGGGGAGGGGGTCAGGTGGTCTTTGCTGGTCCCTGGCTGTCTGACTGCTGACAGCCGCCTGTCGCAGGGTACCAGCTGTCCCTAGTGTGGCCTAGGTGTGGTGACAGTGACCATCAGGTAACTGACCATATAGAGTTGTGATGTCTCCCCAGCTCTAGTCTCTGTAGTGTAGTAGTGTAGACACCATCTGACCAATACACTGACCATTATTATATTGGCGTTGTAGATCTCACTCTGATCTTGAAAGTATAAATAACCCAATCAATAAGCTTGCCTGTTTTAACTTTCTACTACTCTTTACTAGTTGTATATTGTTATTTGCCAAACTAGGGCAAATATATCGTCATTAAACCAGGAAAACGCCGCCTGAAATAAGACACAATATAGAAGATAAACATCACTGTATTCTCGTTTATATAAAACAGAATACAGTGATATTTATCTAGTCCCAGGTTTGACATTTACTCCTACGTCGTTATGCTGATAAGACACATTTTGTATACACTAATCCCCATTTTCAATGGACTGTATGGAGATTGACAGCTGACCAGTAACGGGTGAGGAGGACACTGGTAGACATTGCTGACCACTCACACCTTTGTCTGTTTGACCACACCTCAGACACACCTGTCACTACAGGCGCCGACCACGTAACCCCTACCAACAAATGACTAGGCCTGGACACCATATCCTACAGGGCATCTTCGATGGTGAAGTCAGTGGATGTAAAGGTCTTTTGATATTTTTGATATTATCCGACCAGAAGGTACGTATACATCAATATAGCCTGGTGTACATATTTTCCTCGTATCTCGCTTGATTTATTTCGTATTTAATTTGTGACTTAACACTTAAGTGAGGCATGTTTTCTGTTAAATACACATTTATTAAGCATTATGTAATACATATGTGAATGAGTGTTAAGTAATGCATTCACTTGACAATACCATTTTTCACAATATGTGTTCAGAACACTGACATTTAGTCACACTAGATAGGAGGTTGCACCAGGTGTCAAGTTACCAGTAACAGCTTAGAAATTCTTGTAATAATTGATTATATGTTGTAAAAGAAGGACATTTATATATGCTGGAGGAAGGGTTTTTACAATGACCGTAAAAAGTCAAACAGGTTGTTGAATGTCACCAGACTAACGCGATTCTTATCAATGTGACAAGAGATCCCCCCCTTTTTAATCATGTACCTCATTTTACAATGATCCTTAAGGCCTGAGTCGTTCGACCTTGGCAGGCAAAAAGACAATGATAGATACCCATACAAAAAGCACTTGGGTATCGACGTAGTAAGGACATATATCAAGGAAGCAAGTCAGCGTGTAAAATAAGGGGGGCGGTTGTCGCCTTCACATCTATTTGAGAATACATCAATACGTTTGAACTCCAAGGGAAAATCGTTAACGGTTGGCCTAAACAGTTGATCCTTTTCTTGTATAAAAGAAGTTGTGGTTGTAATAAAGATATCCCTATTCTGCCTGCGGTGGTGCTATGTTCATATGGGCCACAGAAAGTCCTTGGTATGAAGCAACTTCCTCAGGGTGTCATAAGACAAAGCTAATTTGCCCAGGTAACACAGACTGAGTTACCTTTTTATTAAGTACAGATTTACCACAGCATAGCTAGTGATTGGTAGAAGGCACACCCAAATTAACCGCACACCCTGTATATGGTTTACCAATAACAATATTTGGCTACATATCTAGGAAAATCAAAGGCATAGACATCCCCTGTTTCTGGCGTTTATTTCTCACATGTCAGGTAACCAATGACAGGGTTTATCTTATGGCAACCATATAATTTACTGGGTTTTAAATTGTATAATTTTAATAATAAAATCATGTACTGGACGTCATATGGAACTAATACCATTTCGAACTCATGTTTTATCGCTATATAAACTCATGCAGGGACATAGATTGTTTTAGGAACGCCCAACACTAATGTATCTTATATTGTACAGTTATTTCATGTGATTAAAGTAGATGCTGTGCATGGGTATTATTCAGACACGCCCCTATAGTGTAGGTTCAGTCGGTTTTGTAATATGACTCAACAGTTATTGCTCATCCTAATTTACTTCTTAAGAATATTCCTACTACTGGAAACAAAGGTAAGGCATCCTAGAGCCAACATAATGAGGTTAAAGTAACCTGCATTCAATGACTCTTTTCGAGGCAATCCATTAGGACGTCCGCTCCCCACTCCCCATATACCTAACCCCGTGACTACTTTGATGGATCAGTGTACCTTTCGGGTTAGCTTTCAAGGTCTATTGAGGGGTGGGGTGGGGGCCCGGGGTGGGGGTAGGGGTGGCAGAATCAGAGTGCAATGTATAAGATTGTGTAGCGGTGAGTCTATCACTAATATGCACATGTGACTGGAGAGTTAGCAGCAACGCAGTTGTAATACAGATATGTGTTGATACACATCACTCCTATAGCTACACAGAGAAAAGAAGTAGAGTCACTGTGGACCCCAACTTCATCACTTAGGTAACTCTCCCCAGGACTCTACAAAGTGACTCCCTAACATTAGCAGGACTCTATAATAACTCTATAATGACTCCTATTCTAAGACTACCTAATGATTGGGATTTAGCGCTGTGGGGAGATTTATCCCAGTGATTGAGTCTAGACCCCCATTTGAAGAGTCACCGTGATGCTACTTCTTTTCTCTGTGTATGTATGGGAACCCCCATGCATGCACCCCACTACGGTAAACCTACCCAAGGATGCTAGTAGTATAAACTGTGCATTCCTGCAGCATCCTACCTCCCTTACTCTACTACTACATCATCAATCTGTAAAATAGCAGGGCCGCCGGCGGTAAGCCGAGGCCGACAGTGATGTTCATTAAGTGTCAGTTAATATCAGGCCTCCCGTCCTGCTGCCGCTTTCCCAATGACCTTTATTTCAGGCTGGTAATTGATTTCATTACTTTCGACATGCGGCTTTGGCGCGCCCGGCTTTCAGCACTGCTTTGTGCTGGTGCGACCCAAGCGTGGCGGCAGCTAGGTCGCGTCGTCTTATGATGGAGTTTGACGCCGACATGTACATGTCTTATAGCGGTGGCATGCCGCCTCCCCTTAAAGGCTCACAATTTAATACCCTTCCACCAAGAGTCAGAGTGGAGTAGGGCCTGTGCTCAGCGTTTTCTGTAGGGTGGTGGGGGGGGGGGGGGTCTATGGCACTGGAAAGTGTCCCTCAGCTTCGACCATCTATTTATAAGTATACAGTATATACTGTTGAAATCGTGTCCCCTGTGCGTCCTTTATAGTCTACCCACGTGTTATTGCTGATTTTCTTCAATTCCAAATCATTAACTGGAGATTCCTTTGTGGGTTTAAAGTCATATGCTTTATTTATCAAGGACGGAGTATGCGTGAGACACTACCCCATCCCCCAATCCCTGTGCTATATATGCTGTGTCCTCTACAAATGTATCTACAAAGGTTCTCCCATGCTATCATGAAAGGAAGGGAAGCAGGAAGGCAGGCAAACAGGCAGGCAGGCAGGAAGTGAGTGATAGGCAGCCAGGTAGGCAGGGAAGGCAGGAAGGCAAGCACGAAGGCAGACAAGGAAGCACGGAGGATTGGATGCAGGCAAGTCGGGGGGAGGGGCAAGCATGCAGTCAAAGAGGCAGGCAGGGACGAAGGGAGTGGTAGCCATACAGGCAGGTAAGAAGGTAGGCAGGAAGGGGCAGGAAGGCAAGCAGGAAGGCAGGCAGGGAAGCAAGGAGGGATGGAGGAGGCAATGAGTGCCTTGCTGACAGAGGCTGGGTTGTGTGTGACTCTGTAGAAAAGAGAATGACACGTCCACAACTTCCACCTAACCCCACCACTAAGCATGTTTAGGTTTCTAATGAAGCTGCAAAAACACCCCCACCACTACAGCATCGTTAAAACCACTTCTCAAGTGCTTGTTTCTCAGCATCAACAGTGGGAGCCCATGCACCCTGCCCTTCCTGCCTCCTCAACCTGCCCTCCCCCTCCCGTGTGTTTTTCCCACTCTCAGCATTTGCTTGTATTTCGACTAATTTGTTTTAGACGCTTGCTTTTTTTATGGCACTAATCCAAGTGGAGCTGCTGTTGAAGGCATGTTTGAGTCTGCCTCGTGTACATGTTGTTTTTACCTAATGTCAGGGGAAGGTTGCTGATGGGTGGGTAGGGCGGTATACAGGAGGGAGACCTAATATGTCATATCACAAACACATATATACTAACCACAGTTCCTGATATTGATGAGAAAAAAACACAAAAACACCCCAGCACATTTCCAAAGGTTTATATCACAATCGCCCTTTGAATGGTCCAAATACATACATGTACAAGACGGCGCTGTGTATCGACATGAGTGTATTTCAGTGTTTAGTGTTCGATATACTTTGAGGGAAGTAATTATACTTTTAAGTACGGAAGACGTCTGGCTGGACTTGTGTTGCTTTGCAGTCCCCACATTCGTGTGATTACTGAGAGAACCAATTCCATATACAGTTTAACTATAAACATCACCGAAAAGAATTGAATAAAAACAAACAAAAGCTACAGACTATCTAAAGCATGTGCCAATCAAGGGTGTGGTTAAAACATATACATTGCATACAAAATATCGATATAAAGAAATGCTTTAAGAGGTCCCATATTCTAATATTTACTTTTTAAAATTCTGAATCTCCAAAAAAATCTCCAAAAAAAATCTCTAAACCATACAGTGGAGCTGCTCCTCAAACTGCTCACGAACCCCCAGAACTGCCTTTCTTTCACCTTTCCGGGTAAATGCTGGTCAAGGTGCTCTGCCGAATTGCTTGACCATACCCCTCAGCCAGGAGGCCGTCAGGTTGGCCACCATTGTGGTCAACTGGCCGCGCCGTCTCCATGGAAACAACCTGCATCCCGTGCGTGAGCAGCTCGTTAGATGAGCAGCTACAAAAGGAAAGGGAAAGACCCCCACCCCGCCTACTCCTCCAGCTCACTGCCCTTAACCCTTTAAGGGTCGTGTGGCGCTCTAATGAGCAGTTATCGCCATGATGCATGGATACAGCCCTTGCGAGTTTACTCTAAAGGCCTGCATAAGTGTAATATGCCGACCCTTCGGGAGTGTATAAACCTTGGCATGAATCTTGAATACAGCACTAGCGAGTTCCTCACCAGGGCTGCGTACAATTCTGCATTACGACGACAAAGGACATAGTAAATCAAAGCACCATGCCACCCTAAGAGGGTTAACCACTCACACATCTATGTGCCTTGTACCACAGCAAGAACTGCCCACAGTCAGAGCCACAGGGCGGCAACTGCCTACCTCCCTCTGCCTGCCTGTGAGCGGTTTCCTTCAGAAAGGGGCGAGTGCTTCCTATGCGCTTCCTATGTTCTGCTCAATTAGGGCTGTAGTGAGCAGCTCGCCGGGTCCCAGCGCCGACACCTTTAATTGGGTTACAGTGTAGAGCTGCTCACGTTCCCCGCTGGTACCCAGCTGGTGGGCGCCGCGAGCTGCTCACCACAAGCCCCAGGCCTCACACAGAGCAGCTCTTTCTGACAAAGGAAGAGAGGCAAAAATATAGCAAGAACTAGGAAAAAGGGAAACAGGGATGGGGAACTTTTAATTGAAAACTTGCCCTAAAGAATTCACATGCGCAAATGGGCCAAATGACGCAATACTGACTCGGAGGTATGTTGTCATGCGTGCATTACAAGGCATTCTTAGTGGGGATTAAGGGCAGGGTATCTTTTTACTCTCTGGAGGGCTGAGAGTTTTGAGAAGGGCGGTGGGAGTAATGAGGCTCCCCAGGCCCACATCCACACTGTAGTAGCTCCTCCAGCACCTGACAGGGATGCAGACCCACTGGAGGCTGGAGCCGCAGGAGGAGACGGTTCTCCCACCCTGAGTAGCCTCATCTACAGCCGCGACGCGCTACACTGGCGCCACCTCCAGGCGCCTGCAGACACCAACAGTCCCCCTGCCAACTGGCGCCAGATTCAAGCCTAGGTAGGCTACAGGTACAGGAAGAGGAGGAGGCAGGTATTGGTATAGCCATGTTCCAACAAACTCCCCCTACCCCCTTTGAAGCCCACCTGTACATAATGAAATCAAAGGAGTTCACCCCACAAAAGCGCAGCACAAATATATCATGAAGAGCTCAGCTCTACCTGGTCATAGTAATCCTGGTTGATGTAATAGTTGATGAACAAGCAGTTTTTAGCTCATGAAACAAGTACTTCTATAAACAAAAGGTGAGGGTCCATTTCCTAGTAGGGTCAAAGTCAAATAATGTCCCATTGATTTTGACAAGTGTCCTGTGATGGGTGTTTTCCCACGGTTCTTGCAGGTTAAAGCCCTGTAAGGTAGGATGATGTGGCTGGGGGCTATTTGTTTTAATACAGGTAACAAGGGACTTACAACCTTACCTGTTGTCCCACCACCTTATATCCCCACTCTACACCACACACAAACACACGTTGGGCCTTCTCCGGGGAGCTGGGTGAGAATCCACAGTACAATACTACACAGGACACCGACCCCCACCCCCTGTATCCTCCATCAGTAGGCACATAGCCCAAGGGTGTGCATGGGTGGAGGGCTAGTAGGGGCCCCAGGGTATAATGTGAATTCCCTATGAGTACTATAATGTTGTGAATAGAGTTAGGGCTCAGTTCTTTGGTCAGTAAGAATTGAACAAAGCTTCTGAGGCCCAGGGCCAACACAGGGCGCGTGGAGGGGGTGTCCATTGGGGCTTGGGTCAATGTTTGGCTACTTTCTCTCCTGCTGTTTACTAAGGTTTTGGGCTGAGCCTCTAACCCCTGGAGAATTAAGCCGTTTGCCTGTTTGATGTAGTCATACCTACCCCCAGCCACCCTGGCCCATTCTTTCCATTCAGTGGATGTAAGGGGTTCGAAGGCATTATGCTTTGTGAGAGGATGAATGGAAAGGTTCTTGATCGGGAACTCAATGTATTATTACTAATAGTATTTAAAGCGAGTCAAGAACTCCACGAGTTGTGATTTAATATGTATACAATACACAATAAAGGTTTTTCACAACACAGCCTACACGGAGTGAAAATGGCATCAATAATGATGTTTTTATCTCTATCTCAGTTTTATCTCAGTTTCTATCTCATTTCACAACCTAGTGTATGACAAACGTGCATGATTTAGAATTGATTCCTATGGACCCAGATCAGAATACTCACAAGGAATAATTCAGCTAAAAGAAAGTATTCTGGTATGAATGATGGAAAATAATTGAACCGTGACAGATGTAACCAAAACTGGACCCGCGTGTATATAAAAAATATACCTACATGTTGATGGCAGAGGCAAACCCAATTGGATAAAGGTGTCAAGTAATGCTTTTCACCTTCGCTTACTTCATAAATATGACTTGGTGTTAAGGTCGAAAATGGATTGGGATTGGGTTAGTTTAGTCTTATTCCTCCACTGTGGTTGGAGTCCAGTAGTATACAGGACCGGATTACCTGTCCACGCGGCGCCATGCTGTCTCCAGACAGAGGGGCAGGTAGGGCAGCAATGTTCATGCTCATTTGAATCTATTGTCAGGTGTACACCACAGTGTGTATACGAGATCAAGTGTGGAGTGACCACAGTCCTATATTCACAACCCCCACTCCAAGTAGCCACAGGGTATGGTCTGCTGAACACGTATTGTATATCCCCTAGGCAGTGACTACGGATCTGCGTACTCACCAAGTAAATAACCGGGCATTAACGTTTAAAGGGTGGTATAGTGCTTTAGTGCATGATGCAATTGTGTCGTCTTGATGCATTAATACAGCCCTGGTGATGAGTGATTCGCCGGTGATGCATCCATGAATTGTGCGGATACCATGGGGTTGATGCACCCCAAAGGGTAAGGTTTGGAACCGATGCATCACCAGTGAGCTACTCGCCAAGTGTGGTGTTGGAGCAACATGCCATTCAAATCGACATCAAGCCTTGAGGCATCACGCTATCCTTAAAGGGTTAATGCCTTTCATTGCTCACATATAGGGATCCATAGTCCCACTATTGTGCATGTAATAATAGAACTATAATAGAAAGAAGTGGTTGGAGGAATAAGTCTTAATGGCGCATGAGACTTTCAGTGGATGAATGCCATCTGGTTGTGTATATGCTTGCATGCCACGCTGGCTGAATTGAAGATACATATTGTTAATGCACAATGAAAATACAACATTGCTCTGATGACCTCGTTCATAAAAAGCTCAATAAAAGACAATTAAAGGAGCATCTACAACACTTGGCCTCGGCTGGCTCATTTGTGGAGAAGAGTAAAACAAGTGGAGATGGGATTATTCATTTTAAAAACTATCATTTTTGTATCGGTTCAATGCCAAGTTCTGCACGCTACATATATGTTTAGTGATCTGTGAGTCAGATAGACACAAGAAAAGTCTCTTCTGAGCGTGATGCTTGTTGCAGCTTGCCGCGGGCCATTGTTACTTTCAGACCGCTTAGATATCTTTTGTGACGGCAAATCATGCCCAATGCAAGGAGGGTAAAACGTCCAAAAAAGTACTGCTCCCGGTAAAAAGGCAATGCACAAATACAAAGCCTCTCTGGATTTTATACTTTTCAAACAAAGTCTGTTTCCTGAATAACAAATGTGCCTTGGTGATGTAAATTATGGGGATGGATGAAGAGAGGGGTTAGCAAAAATGTAAAATCCCTGCAAGCAACTGCGTGGGGGAGAAACAATGCTTGATGCGAGGAATCGTTTTTGGGGCGATAGCTGTGATTTTATGTATGTATGTGTGTGTGCATGCAGCAACTGGACTTATTTGGACATCAGTGGCATGGTTTCGTGACAGACTATCGCCATGTATGTCCGATCTTTGGCTACGAATGAGGATGGCAAAGTAAAAGAGGGAAGGGATATGACTGAGGATTTAAAGTGGCAGGTTCATTATTTCTATGGTCCGCCGTGGATACAGTCCATCTATGTTTCATGTTGCTTTTCTAATACACCCATTATCATTCTCATATTCTGCCCTACCTTTATATCATTAGGAAATTACATTTTCAAAGAAATGTGAAGGTCAATTAAGTAAAGGACCTTGGTGGGAATATCACTGTCTGCGTGTATCCACCCACACACCCACCCACCCACTTGGTCCAGGGTTAACTCCAGGCGATTTTATCTATCAACAAACATCCAACAGTATTTGTACTCCCTTTTAAGACTGCTGCGAACTTCCTAAAGTTTCACCAACACGATACCTGCAATCATCTCCCCTTTGACTCATTAAAGTCAGTGAACTTCTGAGTGGCTCTGAGCAACTCGACAGGCCGTGTCAGTGTACGTGTAACCTCAAGTCGTCTGAGCCGGCTTTGATGAGCAGAAAGGCTGTCAGAGAGACATCTCAATGGATGCATTTTGAGCTGCTCCTCCATTTGATATTTTACAGAAAATGAGGCTTTGATGTCTATGGAGCATATCATCTCCAGGCATTCCTGCATCCGGCACGTGTGCGCCATGTTACATGCTTCAGAGGAGAACAGCTCAGAACCTGGCCTTTGAGTGAGCAGCTCAAACCACCGGCTCACTCATCGAGCCACGCCATCACGAACACCGGCTTCAAACCTGATTCAAATTTATTAAGTTGTCCCCTGAAAGAAAACGCGCCACTCCGCGTCTTTAAGGAAATCCAGGACGGGATTTCTGCCCCTCCCCAGTCTTCTGTGAGCTGCTCTCTCTCGCTCTCCATTGGACCTGCATGCACTCTGGCAATTACGAGCAGCTCACGGCAACTTTCACTCTCTCTTCCATTTGAAAGTCAAGTGAATTATATTAAGAGTCCTGGGATAAAATCTAGCGGGGAACTTGTTGAAAATATTAGGCAAAATACAAGGGCGGGCGCCAAATGCAATTATGTTTGCATGCCGAGCGGCAGTTGCTACTGACTGGGGGCTGAGAAGGATAAAACCAGGTTTAAAGGATTAGGAGGTGCTCAGAAAGGTTTAGCACGTGTACGTGCGGGGGCCGCGAGCAGCAGCTCAGAGTGGGTGGGTGGGGTGGGGTGGGTCTATATGTGGTGAGTTATTGGTGTTTGAAGGTTAACGGTTCTCTATAGGCGACTGGTGGGTAATAACCAGGGGCGGCTTCATCGTGTTGAGCTGGTGAGCAGCTCGCAGTGGTGGAAGCAGTGGCTCTCCTGTCGCCCACAGGGACCCCCACCACCACCCACTGATGATGGTAGAGCTGGGGGGCACGTGCTGAGCTGCTCACGCCTGTCTTCATGAATTGCTCGTCCAGTAATGACCTGCTCTGTGAGCACCAACTCCCCTCTCTCTGTCCAACCATAAAGTCAGCGGCCACTCACAAGGAGCGGCCACTCCAGATTGAGTGTCTGCCCGCTCGCCTCACACTCCCCCATTACCCCCCACAGCAGCGGCAGTAGCACTAGCAGCGCGGCGAATTGGGGAGGCGTATAGATGTGTTTTGAGCTGCTCAGGCGGCGGGTGAGCTGCTCGTCGCAGTGCGCCAGGCCCTGTCGACCCGCACTTTGAAGTGGCAGGCGTAATCACGGGGGCGCGATTGACAAAATAGCCCAATTTGCTCGCTTGTTGTTATTTTAAACAAAATCCTTGAAACAAAGGGCCTTATTGTGGGTTATTATGGCAAATGGGGAAAGCAGCCATTTCCTGCCGGGGGGCCCTGGCTGGCTGTGGCAGCATTAGGGTGAGGGGTGGTGGTGGGGGGCAGGAGGAGGAGGATAGAGGTAGGGGACAAAAGGGGGTTGTCTTGTTGCGCTGATTACAGGAGGCTGAGCTGCTCCCCGCGCCGCCGCCAGCCGCTCCGAGCTGTTCCGAGCAGCTCCCGAGCCGCTCGCAGCCGCGCCCGGGCTAACAGGATCAATGTCAAATATGATAGCAAAACTTCAAAAGGCCGCCGGGTTAATAACCCGGGGCTGAAATCCTACTTAAGCCGGCGCCGTGCCCCGCCCTCCGCCTCTCATCCAACGACCGCGCGCCGATTACCTGGGCCCTACACCCGCGCCTAATTAAACCCCACCCCTCACCCCAACTACTCCTCCGCCACTAATAACCGCCGCCACCAAATTACAAGGAATTGTTGGAGGCGGTTCCTTCTGCTGACCTCGCCAAATTGCTGGCAAATTGTACACTCGGCAAACAGGCTGGCGGGCCGCGCCGCTGAAAGCTCCGGGCCCCAATTTGCGCTAATTCATTGTGATGTTTTCGCTGATCTCCGCCGCGCCGATCGCCGTGCACAGCGCCCTCCTGGTCTCCTCCCCTGTCCCCTCCTCCTGTCCTTACTCCCTGTCCCCACACTCACAGCCCGACTCCCACCTTACTAGCCACCTACCTCCCCATCCATCCAACCCTGCCATTTTCGCCCTCCCTCCCTCTGCTATACTCCAGTCCCACCATTCTGCCTCCCTCCCTACCTCTCTCTCAGACCTCTCACCTCGCTTACTTCTACTCCTCCCCCACCCACGATATAGATGCTCCCTTCTGTCTACCACTTCTACAAGCTCACAACTTATTATGGAACCCAGCACTATTATTTAACTTCAGATGGTTCCCTATCTTTCTAACAGTTAGTTGACCAGCTTCTCCCAGCTCCTCCACATTCTTAATTCTCCCTGCGCATCCCCAATTGTTCCTATAAGCAGTATCTTGTGTAGAATGTCCACATCCCTAATTGCACATACTATTTCCCACCCCTCCTGTGAGTATTGCTTTGTGTACCATCTCCAAATCCCCAATTGTACCTATTACTTCCCATCCCTCCTGTAAGCATTGCCTTGTGTACCATCTCTACATCCCCGCTTATACATATACTACGGTAGTTCCCAACTCTCCTGTAAGCACTGCTTTGTGTACCACCTCCACATCCCCAATTGTACATACTACTACCCAACCCTCCTGTATAAGCACTGCTTTGTGTATTATCTCCACAACCCCAATTGTACATACTACTTCCCACCCTCCTGTAGGCATTGCTTTGTGTACCACCTCCACACCCCCATTTGTACATACTACTTCCCTCCCCTCCTGTAAGCATGGCCTTCTGTACCACCTTCAAAGCCTCAATGTTACATACTACCACCATCATTCCTCTAAGCACTGCCTGGCTGTCTGTCTCCCTTTCCAATTTCTCACCCCGTATTCACGTCCTCCTGTGGTCCCCCCTCTCACCCTACCCCCATCTCCTCCACAACCCCACCTCTGTACATTCACCTTACTCCCTCCCACACAGCAGCCTGCACCTCCCACCCCAATTACCCTGGAGGAGTCACGCTGACCGGAGCCCCTACAGCCGGCGCTGTCCTCCTCCAGTGCCAGGTGTATAATTATCAGGACGTCTTCCTCCTCCTGCAGCCGCCAGGAGGCGTCGCAGGCGGCGGGCAGGAGGAACCGTGGAGGCGCCCGCCGCCCCCTCTGGCGGCCAGAGTGGCGTCAGACGGGTCCTAATGAGACGCACTGAAGACGGCCACAGCAGACAATACCTGATTAACGTCATTGTGCGCGCCATTGTTTACGTCACTGGTGACGTACAGGGCGCTGACAGCAGTGCCGCCCTCTGTAGGGGTATGGGGGGTATCACCTTGCTCAAAGTAATTATGTGAGACCTCGGTGGGCTTGTGCGGCTCGTGGTGGTCGGGGTGGGGTTGTATGGGGTCTGCATAGACTCGTTCCAATCCCATGCGCTCCTACGGCTACCGCTCGCCTCACTTAGGGACCAGTAACCGTACAGCGTTGTAACGGGTTACGTCGCCGCGTTCTGTAACCAATCACCCCAAGCTGGCCCCATCTCGCACCATGTTAAATAGCGCCAATTAGAGAGCGCCGCTCGGAGCGGACCGCACAGTTACTGGTCCCAAAGCGGAGCGTCGGGATTGGAACTAGTCTAGGGGTCTGCAGGGCAGGGGACTGTCAGGTGACTGGGTGAGCTGGCTGTCAGTTAGTGTCAGTATAGCAGAGGAAAGAAACAAGAGTCAAAGGGGAGTCCAGGCGGTCTGCAGACTTCTTTAGGGAGTCACCTAAGCTACCTTAATCAGCAAGGGCTCCTCTAAAGAAGGGAGGCAATCTGGAGTCCCTTTTGATTCCTGGCACTCTCTATGTATGTGACAGCATGTGACACTGTCAGGGACTTGCTCAATGTGTCAGTGACTTGCATTTATCTGTCAGATATTGTCTTTCCCCCCTGTTGTTAATACGCTTGTTGAATATGGCTCTTCACGGTTTGTGGTACACTCCTGTATTCAGAAATCATTTATATCATCTGTAGGACAACAGTGTCTACATGTACCTGGCATACAATTGACTGCCGACGGTTATTGTGGCGGTTTCTGTGCATGCATGCAGACATGAAGTCCATCGTAAACGATTCTTTTATAGACGCCCCTCTCAAGACTCTACATAATAGCCCCATTCAAACATTAATCTTGTTTATCCCTCCCCCCCCCCAACACACACACATACTGTCCTCTCATCAAACACAGATTACACACTCCATTACTCAAAGTGTTCACTCCCTCATTTATTCATCCGATCAGCACCCTCTCCCGGCTCCCATTAACCGCTTTGGTTATTGGCTCACTCTATCACTGAGTTATTGACGAGCTGCTCCTGCTACTCCTAGTCCTACATGTTCGCCCTGTTCTTTACCCACTTCTGTAAATAAACATGCAGTTCAGTCCTTTGCTTAACTTAACCCTTTAAGGGCCGTATAGTGCTTTAATATGCTATGTCCTTTGTCGTCATGATGCCTGAATGCAGTAGTATCTTGGCAGTGCTGTATTCACCATGGCGACCCCTCGAGAGTGTACCAACAATATGCATAGGGTTGACATGATGCATAAATGTACGATGTATGAAGGGAAGAATATATAAATGATAAAATGCATTAAAGCACTATATCCGCCATGCAGCAAATCCCCATTGCATCGCATTCTACCTCATTGTACCCCTCATGTTCTGCACGCCCAATGTGCTATACGGTCACATGAGCTCTAATCTCTTGACTCGTCTCGCAGATCGGTGCTCACAGCCACGCTATAACACTAACAGGAAGGCAGAGAGGGGGAGGTGGAGGTGGAGGGGTAGGGAGGTAGGTAGGTAGGTGGGAAGGTGCGCGGGGGAGGAGGAACTTCTTTTCTGAGCGTCATTTACGTGAATTATTCACCATTTGTGCGCGAGTTGTGAAAGAATCACTAATGGCAGGGGGCCCTCTGTCAGCCTGCCTCAAAAGCCGTGTTTTCTGTCGCTCCGCACCAATTTCCGCACTCTTTGTCTTAGACACTGCGACAAAAAGTGTAATTATGAGATATTAGGCCCGGTCGCCGCCCTACGCCTGGGAGCGGGCTGAGTGACGGCGGGGCCGACACTTTGCCGGTAAGAATTCCTCCCGCCACCACTAAGTGTATCAAATTGCACGCGGCGAGTAGCTCCGAGCAGCTCAGGGCTTCTATAATTCACACACTCTCCGCCACTTCTTGCCCGGCCGCCGCCGGCGTCGCCGTCATTTCACGACGTGCAGACGACAATTTCTCGCTCATCCTGCGTCGTGGAGCTCTCAGTGAAGGAGGCAGCGGAAAAAGGGTAGGGTGGGTGGGTGGGTAGTGGGGAGGGTGGGTGGGTTGGGGTTGGGGGAGGGAGGGAGTGGGATGTGCTAGTGTTTCAGCTTCAATCAGGTGATTTGTTCTAATTAGGACTAATGAGTCGATCGCCTTCTATCTGCTCTAATGAATCAGACAAGCTCACACACACCCACACAGCCACACACTGAGCAGCTCGGGGCAGATAAGCCTATAGCCTCCTGTCCCGGGCCTCCTGTAGACCCCCCAACCCACCCACCCACCCACCCCAACACTCTCAGCCTCCACAATGACGCTCCTACAACACCTAATTCATCCTCTCTCATCGCCTCTCATTTCTTACCACCACAATGCCATCATCTCCTATACTACTGGCAGGAGCTAACAAAAAGAAATACCCCCCCCCCCCATACTACCCCCTTCATATAGTGCTCAGAGGCGCTTAACCAGTCCTCACAGCCACCACCGCCCAAAACACACATCTGAACTGGTCTGATAGTTCCCCTACTATTTTTCACATATTCTCCTGATTTGAAAAAAAATCCTATACTTCCTATCCATCCCTACATATACACAGTAAAGGTAGCATCTCCCTGTGTGATCCGGACTGATGGTAATCCGCAATAGGCAGATCGTAATAGGATTGGGGCGCTACATCAACGCGCCCACTGTTGCTGCGCTCTTCTGGCAGGCGCAGATTGTATTTGTTGTAACAGGATTACAAAACAGCCGCACACTCAGCCCATTACTGCGGCCTCTTCTTCTACTGCTCCTGCCGCCGCCATGTGTGGGCTCATCTGGGGCCTAATCTAAGGGAGTGCTCATTTTTAACAATTCGGGGGGGGGGGATTACATGGAAGAATTATGAATCTCTTGAGAGGGGAAGGGGGACAATAGTTGGCCGCAATATACATGGCTTGCGGTCTGGAAGGGGGGGGGTCTCTCTCACAGGAGGGGGGTGGGGGGCTGGACAATTTTGGTACGTTCACACAAAATCTACCACCTCCCTTGTTAAAAAATGACTACTCCCTAAGCCTGGGCCCAACTCTACATAGGTGCTCGTTATAACCTGAATTTAGGCTATGGGTCTGGTGATGAGGATTTGGTATAGGATATGCTACATTGTCTACAATCTGGTCGTATAATACTGGAGGATACATTTATTTAGAACAGCAAATTATTGGGGATTTACCATTTGCTATTTCATTTCCCTTCAGTTATATTGACAGTTACATGTCATGCATTACTAAAACAAATTGTCTGCAAGTTGTTCCATGTTGCCAGGAAGTTGAAAATGACTGGCTACAGCTAGGGTGATATTATCAGTCAAGTAAGTCTATACAATTGGACTTTTAATTAACCTAATCTAAACCTTTGATTCGCTTGGTAAGATAAGCATAGTTATATTGATATTGCCTCTCTGGTAAATGCTTACAGACTGGCTGTATATTCTCACATAACATAATTATACTCCTGTCTTGGTAACTGATTTAAAGAGTGATAAGTCAATGCATAGATAGCTTTAGTATCGTGCAAAAGTATTTCCCACAGCATTCCTCTTTGTCATTCCAATACTGCACACATAGAACAACACTAAATGAGAACACTGTTGTCAGTCTATGAACAAAATATGTATCCTATTGTATTTTCTCAAAGGATTCCCCGAATCCCCCCTCAATATTATCATAAGGATTGTATTCAAAGAGAGTGTCAGATTCACAGCAATGGCTAAACACATACAGAAAACGAAACCTTTTTGACGTAAATATATTCAACTATTCCCAGGTCTCTTTGTCACTAAATCTCAAATGATATGGTATCAACATTAGAATATGTTGTATCATCTTTCTTTGATACTCATTCAACACAGGTTCAGTAAATAGCTGGAGATTTCTTACTTGTAGTGTCGGAGTACTGTAGCCCATATTTCCATACATCTGAAATCCACACAATTGGATTCAAATCTCTCGGGTAATCTGATTGCTGTAGCGCTATCCTCAAACATACTGCCTTTCATTGTCATACACAGTTAAGAATGGAAATAACTGTTCACTTGAGGTGCATACTATGTATGTTATTCAAATATTAATCCATATATCGTTTTGACGGTTTCGAGCGATCTGATATTAAAGTAGAATTTCTGTAGCTCGTTCATGTTGCCTTCACTTCCAGTTGACATTTCTGACCATAGGGCGATATTTCAGTCAGGTAATTCTAAACAACTGAGAGAGGAGTTAATATACTAACTTTTCTTTAACTTGGAAAGTCAAACATAGTTATATCGTGGTAACTTTACTAAACTACAACCTGAAAGTTGGACAGATAGGCATCTTGATGATAATGGTGGACAGCTGAACATATTCACAGTATTGTACATACTTATGGCTTCGTAGCTAACTTTGCTAAAGGACAAGTCAATTCAGAGAATCTTCATGGTGTCCTTATGTTACTAAGTCATTAACTTGTCAGTTTATGTGGCAATACTGCCATGCATACTTAACAGCTGTATTAGGACATTCCACCATGGATACCTTTGTATTCTCATGACCTGATATACCCTTTACACCTGCAAAATGTCTCAGACGCCATACCACATTCATCCTCCAATACATGATATTGAGGTCAGAGATGTATCGTTAAGTTTGTAGACAGTTTAGCATAGATGGCACGTGGCGATGGTTGTCCTTCAAAAAGATTAAAATGTATGATGGCGCGACCGTCATCCATTTGTGACACCAGAGCCTCATGACATTCCTCTCAGTCAGGAGAGCCTCTAAGTCCTTCAATGGCTGCTTGCATATGCCCTTTATGGTCATGATGTATTCATGCAGCCCTGGTAAGGCTACTTGCAAGTGATGCATTCATGCATTATACCGATTTAGCAGTGTATCAACCCTGTAGGTTCCTCATAATACAGGAATGCAGAACTGCTGAGTTCCTCACTGGGGCTGCATTCCTGCTTTATGACGACAACTTACATAGCATATTATAGCGCTATGCGGCGTTCAGAGGGTTATTAGGGGGGACTTGTGTCATAGTGTGTAGGTGGCAGGGACTAAGACGATGAGGCAGCTGGGTGGGTACAGGAGACGTGGGAGGCTATGCAGGCTGCTGACAGAGATGTGAGTCCAGTCCTGACACCAGGTCATCAAGGCCATCTCACTGACTGACAGCTCTATCTACTCACACCCACCAACGGCCACCTACGCCAGCAGTCTCTCTTCTACAGAGTCACTAATGAACTGATATATGCCACAACCTGGTAGTATAGATAAAACGTAGGAAATCCCAAGATCCTGATCGATTTTAATATGATTAAATTAAAGATTAACATGATTCAATATATAAATCGCAGCGAAAATGTAGGAATTTCGGAAGAAGTAGGAAAGGCGGATGAGGGGAGTATAACACCAATACAGTGAAACTTCGTTATAAGGAACTCTGATATAAGGAGACCTTGCTTATAAGGAGCAGATTTGTGTGGTCCCGATTTTTCCCTATACATTCATATAGTAAGAAAACTCTCTTAGAAGGAGGTGTTTTTACCTTAACCACTGATATAAGGAGTTAATTTTGGCTCATTTCCTTATTTCGTACATGCAAACCTTACCCAGGGAAGTTGTTTTTCAGGATTACAGTCACATACTGCTTAAAATTACCCACTGCCCCATCCCATAAAGGTAGGGAGAAGACATTTGTAGCTTCCCTAGGGAGGAATGGATATCAAAAGCTCCATGAAGGGGATCTAGAAGGGGTTTTGACTTGAAATAATACACACACCCATCTGAATTGTATTCAGATCAAATCTATAAGGGTATAAGAGACACATGTAGGGAGTGTTCTGTTGCTGGACCTTTATAAGGCTCACCTTGGTTATAAGGAGGCCTTGCTTATAAGGAGCAAATTGCACTGGTCCCAAGGTCCTCCTTATAACGAAGTTTTACTGTATATACTGTTTGTGTATCAGTATCCATATAATCAGAAGAGCGAGGTACTAAATATATTTGTATATCCGCTCAGAGGTACATGTTGTGTTTCAATTACATCCGAATTTCAGAGCAATTAAGTCAGAATTTCAGCAATGCCTTTTGCATCCTCATATCGTGTTGTGTACTGTCTTGTGCTAGTTCTAACCTTTAAGCTTAAGTACTTATATTTCAGGTGAAAGCCCACCCGGGGCTCTGCCCACACTAAGGGGATGACCAGCAGCTTACATGACGACGCCATCTCACACAAGGCCAAGGTCTCTGGCCACAGGCAGGAGTCAAGCTCCAAGGTGACATGAGAAAATGGCCACCTGCCCTCCGGATAAGACCAAGACTTTGTTATGGGAATTATAAAGCGGTCTCCTGTCAAGGAGAGGGGAGGGAAGAGCTGTCAGGGTGCTCCACTGTCTGCCCCACCCCTGTAGCACCTGGCTGTTGCCTAATGTACTAATGTGTTCATCAGTCACAGGGGTCAGGCCGCCCACGGGGTACCTGCATGGTCAAGGCGGGGGACAAGGAGCAGGGGACAAGGGGCAGGCGGGGGGTGGGTGGGTAGGGGTGGACGGATGGCTCCCAACCCAGTTTTTGGATGTTAGATCCCATAGAGATGCATGGGAATGGTCAAGCGGCCGAAAATGGAAAGTAAATTTAATTAGGGGCTCTGCAGAAGAAATGGGCATGAGTGATTGAGAAAGGCTTTAGTTAATTGCCACATTAAGAACATATTTTGGAGGGTCACAATTCAGCAGAGGAGGAAGCAAAGTTTGCTTAAGGGTGGACAGGGATGCCTTTTGCCACCACCATTAAGACAGGAGGTGCAGGCGTTTGGAACATGTAATATTTTATTACACACTTATATGATATAAACGGGTAGGAAGTATATTAGTGTTCGGTGGGTGCTGGTAAGGTGTGGGGGACGTCCCGTGAACTGGGGGACCAGGGACGGCCTGGTCCGGCTTGGCAGGTTGGTTGGCAAAGGTCAGATAAGGTCATAAATGGCGCAGTGTGTTCCCATGTTCCGGGCATTTGGGTATTTGTTTATGCGGTACTTACACTGGGGGTATACCTTTTTATAGTATTTAAAAAAGAAGACTTCTCTGAGTGTGGCACTTCCCACTTTGTATTCCCAGGTTATATTCCCAGGCAAAACGAGCAGGAAGCCTCCACAAAGGGGCGATGATTGGGGTGGGTATTAGAGGGGAGGGAATTAGTGAAATACAGTTAGGACAAGGACAATTGACGGTTAGGTTTCATCCATTTACATATCGCCACATCACATTCTCACTATCTCCCAACGCGCCAACTGTTTCCACGCCTGCGCAGTGTTGGCCAGGGGTCAGGCCAGACAGGGGTCAGAGGTCAAAGGTCGCCGCCAGGGGCGCTGTCGCTCGGCGCATGCGCAAAGACTGTCAGTTGGTGGGTAAAACAATGAGGTAGCAGGCAGGGCAGGCCCTATTGTCTGCACCATTAGGAGTTGTCCTCGTGTTCTAATGCCCTCCACCAGCATAACGCCCTCAGGCAGGACGTAGAAAAGCCCTCAGGCCGGACGTACTAAGGCCCTCTGGGTGAGGACACGTCGCGGCCGTGAGAGCAGAGAGTGGGTGTCAACTCGGCTACTGCGCGTGCGTCGGTCGGTAAATCACCGGTGTTAAATATTAGGTGTGCTTCCGCAAGGTGACACCACCATGCAGTTATTATACAGCCGTCTGGACCATGTTATGAGGTGTCCTTTTTTTCTGAGTATACCTTTTTTCCCTAAATGATGTATAATCTCTGTGTGAGTAATACTGCTGCTGCAATTAATACTACATCATTATGGACCGTGGGATGTCAAATATTTGACTAGTACCAGTTGTCAGCTGGTCGTCTCGTTTTTTTAGGCCCAGCAAAAATGTGCTCCCCATTTAAGAGCTGCATGTATATTGGACACTTTATTGCCTTATATAATATGATTCATTAGGAAGGAAAAGTGCCATTGCAACACTCTGTATTGGTTTAGGACACAAAAAAATCAAATTTTGCCAAATAAAGTCATTAAACTCAAATGGAACCCCGTCGCTAATGCCCACAAGGTAGAATGTATCAGTTTAACTTCGTGCAATTTAGATATAACATTTCAATTGCAATTTACAGCGTCATATTGACCTCATGGACAGGTGTACTGTACTGTACTATTAGACTCCATGCACCAAATGAAACAATGACAACTCTTTTGGAATATTGAGAAGTGTATACGTGTTATATGCCTTCGAGTAACACGTATGTTGAAGGAAAATGGCCATTGTGCATGTCTCACGTATAAGGTTGATATAGAGCTGGGCATTTTGTAAATCATCACATCAGGCTTTATTTAAGAGGTCAGCATATTTTCACTTTCACATTTCAAGGCCAGCATTCATAATGCAACTCTCCCCCATTCTCTGACCATCTCCCAAGGCCATAGTGATAGAGTAATATAAATGCAGTATTTTAACGACTTCCTCGAGCCTTACACATGATGTATGATCAGTCACATTAAAGTGGCTCATCCCTGTCCTGCATGGCACATATTACATCTGCATCATGCAGCTGTTAACCAATTAAGGTCAGCAAGATGCCACAGGACTTCAAGTTGATTTCATCATCATGATACACCAAGAATAGCCCCTTTGGGATTGTATCAATCCTGTAAGATATGGTCCCCATGATGCATCAATTTAGCACCAGTGGGTTACTGGCCTATGCTGCATTCAGCGGTATAAGTCGCATCCCGACAAAGGCAAGCAGTGCATTAAATCACTATGCTGCCATCAAAGGGTTAATACTCCAGTGTCCATACACATTAATCATGTGCCAACCTGGTGCCAGGTGACTGCAGGCCTTGGTGATGGTGCTCGGTCTGGCGTCAAGCTGATACATGTATTTACATCTATTTGCAGTTTGATTTAACGATAAGGTCCATTAGTATGGGCTGGGTGTGGGGGGAGTGTGAAGTTAAGGGGTGGACTGGGGTCAGACTCTGCACAGGATGGGAGTTAAGGTCACTGCTGGTGCTATCCTCCAGTGAGCAGCATTTAACATGAAGTGACAACCAGAGGGGGGTGGGCCATTAGTTATGTGAGACTACCACGACCTGGAGTGGACCTCTGCATATTCACCAGTCACATTCAAACTTAATGAACAGGAAATACTTATGGCTAAAATCCAGTAAAAGTCTCAATGAGGGTTTAATATTATACAGGAAATACGTTTCTGTGTGACGTAATATAGCAGGTAACCCAACTCTTATTTAATGTTTGAAATGAATGGTATGTAGCTTGCAACAAATCTCCAGAATAATTTTTGAGAGCAAGTTACTAGTAACGTGTTCTGCATTTGATTTCACCAGAAGATTTCTTTCCTTTTGAATATGAAAGTGTTAGTGCACATTATAAGTGAACCCAAATTTCCACAAGCATTAACTTGTGGAAGTCTCCCCCTCCCCCTCCCCCATCACATATCCTTCCTCTGGTCACCACTGGTTTCCCTGGACACCACTAGAAATACCTCTCACCTGCACCCCCCCCCCCCCATCCCTCCATACTCTCTCAATTTCCATCTCCTCACCTCTGCATCTCTCCTGCCTTCACCCCTCCCCTCCCCCCCTACCCATCCCCACCCCACAACCCCTGTTCCTCCACCACCACCTAGAGGCGGCATATGGCGGCAGAACACCAGCGTCCACAAAGTGGTCAGGGTCGGCACACACAAACCTGACCCGTGTTTGCCACCCATCCGGCCAACAGGAGAATGGCCAGCCCTAAGCGGCTTTGGTGCGAACTTGATAGACTCTAAATCTTGGCGCTACAAAGGTGGGGGTTGTGACACCTGTGGGATTAGGTATTGAGCCCGGCTTGACACCTCCGGGTGTGTTGACAGTGGTTGACAGAAGCGGATCAGCATGTTGACAGTCAATGTTGTGGTACACATTGGGTCGGGGACATTTGTCGTCTGCTCTGTACACATTCGGTGCACCCCCCGTGCTCCTGAATAAATGTGGGGCTGGAGGCGAGTAGGGGTTAAAGGATACTTTAGGAACCCTGACCGACAGCTATGGAACCCCACACTTTGTGCTCCCGCCAAAAAGATGCCGATTCTCATCACCTATCAAAAATTGTCGTCTGCTTTCTTATTTCCCAATGCATAAGACACTCATAGTTAACTGTTGAAGGGGGTTTGGATCAAAAAGACTTTTCAAACTTTAATGTCAATTCTTCATGTATACATACCTGAGCTGACGAAGACTACCTGGATTTTATATTCGTCAGTGGATGGATTGTAGTACAGATTTTTAGCGCCAAAAACTTAGAAGCATAATATCTATTCCCCACCCCCCAAAGAAGAGAATAAAAATGCATCCATACAAATTCTACAAGGTGTCGGGACAGAAAGACTTCAAGTAGTGTCCCAGTAGAAATGGGTGTCACGGGGGAAAAAAGTCAAAATCGATGAGTATTGGAATCAAGAGTTAATGGAAGGGTTCTATTATCACATCGGCCCGCCGAACAGGTGGCGCTGCGGACAGAACTAGAGGTGTGGTGTGGCCATGAGTACGTCACAGACACGTCTTTGGTTCGTCTTTTGCCCACCAGGACACCAGTAGGCGGTGGAGGACATCTAATCTACATTAACTGCTTCACCTCTGGCACACTTGGAGGGGTGTATACACAAGGATAACGGACGGCCCAGGGGCAGGAGTGGGGAATGCACGGTCACAACCAGCTATCGGGTATCTTTACACAATCTCCCAGTTCTCACGACAGACAATAGGCGGTCCCTGAAAGACGAAATGAATGGATGAATTATCTTATGTGGGTTTCTGAATGCATTAAGGAAATACTAAGTCTCTTCATCGTTCACAGCCGTTGGTAGTAAACAATATTGCTTTTGTAACAGGGGGGGGGGGGTGGCATGCTGTTGCTGTTGACAACAACTCTGGTGTTTAGCCTACGATGAGAACAATGCCCAAGTTTAGGGTAACTGAACACTAGATTCTATACATTATCACGACAAAGCAAGGAATTATGAGAGTTATCGATATCAATTCAAATTCCCACCCAATCTGCTCCAAATAGTGGATTTTCTTGTAAACACTGTTTAATCATCTTCTCTAATATAAAAGAAAATATCCTATAATGGTAGTGTATTGTTCAAACATGTACACTGAAATACAAAAATCTTACACACACCACGAGTAGTCTCAGCACAAAGCACAGTATGCTTGTATTAATTCCTTGTTGTTTGTGAAATTCAGATGTTACTATGGAGTTAATGTGCCCATTGCTATCCTACTGCCACCAGTTTACACCCTTTTAAATGCTAGTTGGGTGGTCTTGTCGCCGGAAGGAACCTGCCCCCACCAGCTGCACCACTGACAGAGACACCTGGAGACTGTCACAGTCACTGTCACGTCATCGTCACCGTCACGTCACTGTCAGAACACGGTCCGCCTGAACACACTTCGGTGACGTGGTTTACATGTTAACCCACCGCCCATGTCTCGTTAAGATGTCATTAACACACAACAATGCTTAGCACTGCTTATACTTGTGGGAATCATTAGTGAAACTCATGTCAAAACCAGAAGAAATAACTACCATAATTTTGGTGATTTTTTACTGATAATAGTGCATTGTTTGTGTGTAACAATTCTCTCCTCTCTAGCCATAATCTTTGACTAAGATTATTTTATAATGGAAATATAGGCCATGAAACTACTTCCTATGGAGGTTTGTCAACATGGTTGGATTGTATGCCTTTTTCATGGTCAAATAAGTAAGTGATGGTAAACTCCACCACCCACACTGTAATGCTGGCAGAGTAAGGATTCTGAACTCTCAGCCTGGAAGTAGGCCTATATATCACTGGTGATGTATTTCTGATGTGCTTCTGGGATTAATGTTGTTTTTCAGAGACATTTGCCTACATTATGTTGTGTCATTTAATGGTCATGAAGCGTTGCACCCCTCACCCCTGGAGTGAGGTCCCCACCCACATGATGCAGCCCCCTAGGAGGAAGTTCATTGTTATAAATAGGAACTGTGACAACTGATCAACCTCTATTGGCCTCCAGGGTCGTAATATATGGCCCCACTGAGTAGTGACGGACACAATCCTTATGTTAGGTATTATACACACACATTGACCTGCATACATGTAAATCTTTTAAGAGATCACCAAAGAACTGTGCAAATGGAACATGGCTGTGGGGTACGTTCCTAAAATTCTAACACACAAAAAGATTGCATAACTTTGAGTTTCAAATACACTTTAAATGTTTACGCAGTGTTGGTGCCAAGTATCTTTTTTAAGATCCTGCTTATTTATTTATTTATTTATGATCATAACACCCATTATTATACTGCACTAAATGCATTTTCTGTTGTGGGATTTGTGTCACTCCCCTGAAGATGGTGAAAGGGATGTCCTGTCTCTGTCATATATGTGTACAAATCATCCCTATATAGAAGGCCACTTTCACACCATATCTTATGTATGGGTATCCGGGGAGGAGTTTATTGATGTAATTCCTCCCTGTTGGCAAGTTGCCATTGTCTCCACATTTGTCCAATGGGAGGTATACGTATTTAAGAACAATGAGGATATTGCTGCTTTACAATTTCATGACCAGAAGGTATAATGGCCAGCTCAGCAATGCTCTTTTCGCCAGTCCCTGATCAAACACACAGAAAAGCAATTCGCAGGTCGTCAAAAATCCAATTTAATGCAAATTTCTACACAGACTTTCAGATTAAATTTGAAAAATGTATTGCAAGAATAGCCATTCAAATGCGTTATTCCACGTACAATGGCTTTGTAAAAGATTTTTCGAGTATTATTCAAATACTGGGTGATTCCAAGCTTGTTAGTTTTACTTTTAACTATTTCCTGCACCCAAATGCTACAAAGGGAGGATTCTCTAAAATATGATATGTTCAAAATTTGTCGAAAGATAAAATCGGCAGGCAGCATACCCTGGCTATATATGCCCACACAGAGAAAAGAAGTCAGCGTCAACCTGACGCTGGTTTTGCCTCCGGAACAACGTTTCCAGGGTCAAGAATTTTGGTCAGGCAATGCTGGACCCAAAATTAAGATGGTGGATACTCCCAAATGGCAAGAGAGTCTGGCAATGCTAGACTATCTTCCCAGAGTCTGACAATGCTGGACTGCTGGATTCTGAAGGAGAGGGTCCATAGAGTCCAGCATTGTCAGACTCTCCAGCCATTTGGGGTAGACCAGCAGGCATCATATTCATCGAGCAATCCAGTACCTGGCCACTCACTGCAATCACCTGTATTGGGGGCCTCTGGCAGTAATTTCGTCAGCCCATAATAAGGCTAGGCATTGAATCTGCAGCCCAGCCATGCATTGGTCCTATCATCGCTCAGTTCCACCCCTGTGCCATTCCCAAATTGACATGCCAGCCCCTGACTCACCCCCCCCATCTTCCATTCTCCCCTCCATGGCCCAAAGGGAGGAGCCTTTTGTCAGCTGCTCATCTCCCTGTGACCTGATTACTGTGAGCCACTCAGAGCGGCTCCATAAACTCTGGATGGACCAGAATGTGGTCGTGGGATTGGTGCTGATTTTGTAGATATGGGAAGCTGGTATTTAGACATTTGTAGCGCCACTGGTTGAACATGTCTGGCCTGAAATGATATAAAAGGTTCTCTCCGCTTTAATAGAAAATTGTACTTTAATCATTATCATATCAACTTGACACCACTTGCTGCAAATGAAAACCCCTCCTGGGTGTTACAAAATGGCCAAAGGTCCCCCAGGAGTCAAACCGAGCTGGTGATGACTGTCTCATTAACGGTCTTCACCCTGGAGAAATCACCCCACCCCCTCCCACCACCATGCTGGCCCCTAGTGGCTCCAGCTAGTATATAGGAACACACACATCACCCGACATTATGAACTCTGCCTAAATTGACTTAAACCGACAAAATTGACAAAGAACATTTTGGTTATACGTGTGGCTTGGTGGATACACTAAGGGAACATACATTGGCCAGCGTATTCTATTTGACAAGCTGGTGGGATGTCAGCATAAGGACATTCACCAATTTATAAATCCCCATTTCTGACTGAGCAATTCATGAATTGGAAACCTAGAAATGAATCAATATGCAACATCGACCTTTGTCATCAATATGGCAAGCCATGGTTGTACAAAATAAAACCCAACACTACTACAATCGGTATCGGTGAGAAGCAGGTATGAGTATTGTCAGCGGTATCTAGTATCTGAACCACACACTACCCCTATCCCCTCCTCTGTGGTGATGTTTTGCATACGTGTATACATTCACGCATTCCTCCAACCAATAGTTGTAGTACCCACATGAATCTGTTGTTGAACGACACGATATGGGAGCAGGGGGAAGTCCTTTACAGCTCGGGCTGTTCTCCGCTCTTTCAACAAGCCACCCGATGGCTGGTCAATAGAGGCTCTCAGAAGCACCCCGCCCTGCCCGCCGCAGCCCACCATAGCGCCCTCTACTGTTACAAGGGGCGGGGGTTGGGAGACGCCGCTTTCTAATTGTCTTACAAGTGGGGCGACGACGGCGCCGCGTTCACCGCGCGCTGGGCGCCGCGCCGACCAAGCCTGGACGTGGTGTCCGCTTACCTTCACCATCCAGGAGGCTGGTGGGATGAGGGAGGGGAGGGGGTGAGGGGTGAGGATGGTAAGGGGGGATGGAGGGAAATAAGGATGCCAGGTATAGATAGTATAGAATTGGAAAGGGCGAGGGATGGTGAAATGGACAGAGAATGGTGAAAAGGGCGAATGATGGTGCGAAGGACAAAGACTATGGATGGTAGAATGATGAAAAAAGCAGCGGCAGAGGAAAGGGCGATTATGTTTAGGTGATAAAGCAGTGACGGAAAAGGTAACAGAAGTGAAGCTGACAGGAAAAGGTGACAGAAAGTGAGGCTGGCAGGAAAGGGTGACAGAAGTGAGGCTGGCAGGAAAAGGTGACAGAAGTGAAGCTCTAAGGAAGAGATGATGGGGGTTGAGGCAGCTACTGTCTGTGTATAGGGGTGGGGGGAGGGCAGGGAGGTGCATGGCGTACGTGGCACCCAAGACACCAGAGTGGGCTTCAAAGTATCCCATCACAAAGCATCACAAGACGCGGCGAATTGAACGCCACTTAAAGACCGTTTACAGCAAAGGCAAAGGGCAGACCTCCTGGTCGCTGCACTCAAACATTAAACATGCAGCCGCCAAACGCCCTGGAGTACTCTGTCCAGCCCTGATAGGGTAGACCTTAGCTAACCCTTTGAGGACCGCATACTGTTTTAATGTGTTATGCCCTCTGTCGTCGTGATACCTTAATGCCGCCATAACGAGCATACTGGCCAGACCTGCATGCAGGCATCATGTCACCCTCGGGAGTGTATCAATTGCAACCTATAGGATCGTCATGATGCTTGAATGCAGCCCTGGCGATTTACTCGTCAGGGCTGTATCCATGCATCATGAAGACAACGAGCATAGTACTATACGGCACCTAAATGGTTGGTGTACAGGGACCAGGGCCATATGTAACAGAGACCTCCAGGGTGAATAGTAAATGAGTGTTTGGCTGCTGTTGGTGTGTATATAAGGGGGTGTACCTGTTCAGGTCAGAGTCAAGGTGCTTACATGGCTTTGATCTCATCAGCATGGGGACAAGAAAGGTATTTGAGCCTTAAAAGGTTGGGTATACATCATTGGCCGTCTGGTATCAATGCTATGTGATTGATTAATTACATTATCCCTATTTACACACACTTTTAAACAAAGCCCCCGTTCTTGCCTAGAAACGGAATGAGGGTTACCCAGCTGACAAACATACGTTATTTTACGTCAAAACAACGTTTTTAATGTTATATAACGTTTTGACGTGATTAGGAGCCATAGAGAAATGTTATATAACGTTGTATAATGTGTTTTCTTTTTGTTTTCTGGGTATTAGTAACACTTTTCATGTTAAAACTTCTATAACCACCACCATCCCATCACACACACCCAACCTATAACCATGTCTTTCTCCCCCTAGTCACGCCTCCCTCTCTCTACATCTCTTCATCTCATCAATCTCTCTAATCACCTTTTAAACGCCCCTTCCCACTGCCCTATCCCATTTTACCTACTTGATCTACTGCCTCCCTCCGCCACCACCAAGTAGCCCTAATCTGGCCGCCCATATAAAGGCCGGGAGGTCCGGTTCTGAGACCCTGTGATGTGGCCGTAACCCGAGAAGGCCCAGTTTGGTGCAGCCATGAGCTCCAACATGCGAACAATACATCAGCAGCAGGAGGACCAGAAATGAGCAGCTCACAGAGCAGCTCACAGTGTTACAAGCTGCAAGTGGATTTGTGCCGTTATGTATATGGCCTTTGGGGAGAAACTTAGGGGCTACCAATTGGATACCTCCTGAGAAGTGTAGTAGCCTACACATGATATATACATGTACAAAGATATTGAATGAAATCTGGTCAAAATGTGAATTGCATTAACAGCTGATCAAATCTAGGGTGATAGAATACCCAGGCTATATGTTAATTTTTTCTTTTACCATTTCCATTTTCTCAACTAGGCCTACTAAAGGATGTGAGCAGGTGTCCTAATATATGCCTCAGAACAGCTCAACATACATGTACGACAAATGTCCACCACATGCAAAGCAGCTCTCGGCAATCACTACCAGATACAAGCATGTAAAAATGGAGTTGGTGCTGACATTCAGATGTCCCAGTAGGTCAATAGAGGTTCATTGAATGATGGTATTTATCCATTTGGATTATTCTGAACTTAATACGGATTAATGCCAATATCACAGCACCCCCTCCCCTATGACTAAAAAGTATCATAGTTAGATTTAAACTAAAGTAAGCGCATCTACTGATTAATCATCAAATTAAAAAAGTGTTTAGAGAGCCTGTCTAAAACCTAATAGCATATACTACTCACGCGTATATCACCCAATAATAGCGACACCCACGTTTTCAAAACCGTTCGGGTCCCAATTCGACTTGATTCAAGCTATTCACTCACATACACGTTTAGAACCCTCTGTTTATTCCAACTATGTTTAGTATGTGCCATTTATAGAAGCTACACATGAGAGGATTTGATATAAAACCTGTGGGTCTCCATTGAAATCCGATACGGCTCCCAGCACCTCGATTTATAGGTGGTGACCGGTCGTCTAGGCGCCTGCCTCCCGGGGCGCCGTGGAGGTGTTACCGGGAGAGGTGGCCAGACACTCCGGTGTCTTTGCTACCCCTGGTGGGTCGTGGATGGTGAGTGGTGGGGGTGCGAGCTGGGATGGAGGGGGGGGGGGGTCCCTTCCCTTTACCCTTTGTGGGTGGGGGACAATACCTAGACGTCGGCCACCGTCAGACTGGCGCCTTCCTGTCCACAGCCGGTATTGTACCGTGCCGATATTCGCCCCCCCCCCCCCTCTGGCAGTTACACCCCCGCCCCTGCTCACCCCAGCCCACCCTTACCATTCTTCACTCGCTTCATACAACCATCTTCACTGTATATCATAATTCTCAACATCTCACATCACTTCCTATTCGACCTACAAGTGCATGCTACGCGATATATAAGCAATTCTTCAAGTTATCCACGTCCATCCTCTTTTATTAGCTACATCCAACACAACCTGCGCGGGTGGCTCTTGCAATGCCTAGCCCTTTAAGGACCACATAACACTTTAATGTAGTATGCCTGTTGTCTTCATGCAGAGCTGCTTCCAAGGAACACATGTCGAGCTTTTGTGTGTATCAACATTGTAAGGTCGGCATGATGGATGGAGGCATCACTGGCGAGTTACTCGCTAGGGCTGCATCCATGCGTCATTCCGACCAATGACATGTGTTCCACCACATTTGGGCCTTAAAGGGCTAGTGCCCATTTTCCTGTCAGCACCAACACAAGCACCATTCTTGACTCTTACACGGGGGTACACACAGGGTAGGGCGGGGTCAGTGCAGGAGGAGAAAGGGGCCCACAATACCCCTTCTCCTACTCCTCCTCCCATCCCATCCCCACCCACAGCGTTGTCATGGACACACAGAGGCTGAATACCCTCCGCCCATACCCCTGGGTCATTGATCGGCTCACTTTGTAGGCCTACCAGCCGGACAATATGGTGGGGGTTGGGTACTGCAGGAGAGTTGGGTGTAGGGGGTAGGGGAGGGGGTTTGAGGGATGATGCGGAGGGGAGGGGGACAGGGTATGGAACCAGGCATGCAGAGAGTGGCTCAGTCTGGCAGGCAGGGTGGGGAGAGAACAAGGGGGGGGGGAAGGGTGGGAGGGTGGGAGGAATGGAAGGAGGGGTAGGAGGGGGGGGGTCAATGAGATGGTGGATATACCGATATAAGGAGTCACGCACACTGGGGTAGGATTAACCCCTGACCGTCCGTTAATCCGGTAATCTACACAATTTAACCCCCACACAGCCTGACGTAACAAGGAGGGGTGTAACCAAGGGATTAAGGGTCACGCTAGAGGCTGCTGTACACACGCCTAGGTGGACATATTATCAGATATTTACACCACCTGCGCACAGAAAAGTAAAGGAGTCAATTGTATCTCCCATGTGTCTCTGGTAAAATAAAGAGTCAAACAGCTAATGACTCTGCTTATATCGAGAGTCAACTTGGGTTGACACTGATAGTACAGAGTCAACTCAAGTTCACACTGATGGGAGAGAGTCAACTCAAGTTGACCCTTCTTATAAGCCGAGTCATTAGCTGTTTGACTCTCTACTTTACGAGAGCTACATAGGAGACACAATTGACTCCTTTGCTTTTCTGTGTGTGGCAGCGTATGACCTACATGATCGTTTACGTATACATATGACGGTGTGCTGGTCACCAGGTCATGGGGGCAGTGGTTCTCAGGAATCATGATCCAAAAAATGATAGGTAGGACCATTTAACTCGTTTAAAATAATTTGGTAAAAGTGTACTATGTGTTAGGTACAATTTTACCATTTTTGGCCCTGGAGAACACTTTCCCGGGCATCCCAATCCAAATGAATTAACCCTACCCGTGAGAGGCATCATGAGCGTGTGGGACACCCTGAGCTCGAACCATCGCCCCTGGTCCACTGCCACCCTCACTGATAACCACCATGATACCCCCCCCCCTCCAAACACCTCCCCGTGGTTGCAGTGATAAGGGCCCGCGTCGTCAAGGGCACCTGGTCGTTACCATGGCGATGAAACCCAACCGCCCCTGGCAACACAGGGCACTGAAAGTGGGGCATGTGTCCGTCACCCTGTTAGTATCCATGTCAGTAGTCTATGGAAAATGGCATAGAACCCAGGGTCAATCGGTGAATAACTCTGCTCAGTGAGCTGCTCGGTTATGATAGAAGTATGGTGAAAATGTGGGCTTGTCTCAGATAAGAGGAGTGTAGCAGTAGTGCAGGGTATGCTATTTTAGCAGTAGTATAGTGAAATGCCCTTATGTTTCAGGCATTGGTGAAGCATAGTACCCACGTTGTGAGCTGCTCTGTGAGCAGTATATGGGAATGCTCATGTGACTCGGGTATCAACATGAGTCCTGGAAACTACTCAACTGCGAGTAGTGGAGGAAAATAACCCTCTTGTTAGGCAACAGCACATTTTTAAAAAGGGCCGCTGTTCTGGATCGGTAGGTTAGTTAACTTTGGTATAGTTTAGGAAATAGAATAGGCTTGCTACAAATATAAGGGCTAAACATGAGATGTTATTCATTACTGTATCACTGTACTAACATCATTGGCCGACATATTACCTCATGACCGCTGACTGTCTCTATCATTAATCTGAATGTACTTGTTCAAAACTATTATTTAATAAGTATATGCGTTTGGTACACTAATGATAGCCTTTATATGAGGCCCTTATGAATGTCACTTTATCCTGGCCTGTATCTTGAACAAGTTTCTAGTCCGTTCATCTACAGGTCAAATCCGTAACGTGTATATACCCCTCCTCTACAGACTAATGTACATCCATGTTCACATTGGGCAGATCTGTGCCATGATGCCATCCTTAGACGTGACATTATTATATGTCACATCACTATTATATATACATATGTTACGCTCCCCTCCGTACCATCCCTAGACGTGACATCATGAGATGTGACACTCCCTAGACGTGACAATATTAGACGTGGCATCCCTAGATGTGACAGGTTTATGTAAGAAGCCTACCCGAACTCATCAGACACCCCATCATGCACGGGCTATAGACCACACAGCCCGAAAACACACCCTCTACCCAAAACACGTTCAAAGGGCCCAATCAGCCGCCTCGCATTCTGAAGTTGAATATTAGAAGATAGTTGCCATGGTAACTGTCCTCTGTCTAATAAATCAATTAGATCTCGACGTAAACGACTATAAGAAAGTAGGATGACGGATGGGCATAATTACAATGCGTTGTAGAGATTAAATAGCTTTAATGGGAATATGGACTTAAAAGTGGGCCGAGAGGGGACATTTCAGAAATAGGCTGGTCACAGTTGGTGTGTGATTGCCGAGAGGGGGGTTGGTAATGGGAGGTAAAGAAGTATGACAGATTGGGCTGGATTAGCGCTGGGGAGAGGTGGGGGTGGTAACAGTAGGGGTGGGAATTAGACAGACAAGGAGTGAGGTACTGACAGGGCTGAGTGCTCAGGGTGGAGAATATAAAATGTGACGTGTGCTGCTTGCTGCTCAGGCTCTGGCTACTATAACTTCTCCTCACCATCTCCACTTACTACTTAAATAACATGGCCACTATATATCACTCCACTACTAGCTCCCCCATCTGAAGTTTATTCTCGAAGTGTTACTAAACATAGTACCTTCTTAATCCCCAGTCAGTTTTAAACCCCCACCCACTCCATATAAAGGCTTGAGTACCTGGTCCGACTCCAATCTGACTTTTGGCGTACCAACTTTGGGGTCTTTAGCTCTTTAAAAGATGTACACTAGGTTTTACTTTGAACCCGCATTATATGTCATACCTTGATGTTGGTGAAGGTCAAATCTATGATATGTAACTTTTATATATGTTTAACTACACCCAATGTCATAACAAACTGAGAACATATATCTTAGAACTGCTCTTTATCCCCATCAGGACTGAATAACAACTGCAAAGACGTCAGAATCAGTGTCATGTCCCAAGGACGATGGAACTCTGAACCTACTTCTGGTTCTAATGTGTGGTCACTGCAATGTGACCACACATTAGGGTACCTACATGGGTTAGTGTCATACTTGGACCATCAATATTTTAGAAATAGGATGTTATTCTGCCCTTACCCTTATCACGATGTTATTTCTGGGTGGTGAGTAGCGTTAATGCAGTACACGGTGTCACATGAAAGTGGACCGACATTTATACATGTAGTAGCACTAGAGGAACATTTACTAGCAGCAGACATGTATCAGGCTTAATGGGATTATTTCTTAGGAGTGTTCACCAAATATAGTTATACATGGTACAATAGACACCATGGTATAATAGACACCATGCACTAAGGCTAAACAATTGACACTCCCATCACAATTTGTTCATAGTATCTTCTAAGATAATGACATTTTCTTAGTCTACCTCTGTTATGGTTATGTGCAGAATCATCCCCAAAATCAAATGCAACAGGAAATCAGAAAGGAGAGTAATTGGAGACAATGTTGTGGGTCGCTCCTTTCAGCTTATTTCCTTTGGTGTAAATTACATTTTTATCCCTTTCATATTATGAATTAGACCCCTGTATTGTTCTATTTAGTAAATGTCCCTCCACTTCCCCATTGCACATTCAAAATACATTTATATGTATTCAGTACGTTATTTAGCTCGATTTTATAAGCTGGTAGGTACTCTTACCTGGAAATACTGGCAAGGAGGGGTGTATCAGGGTGGGTGATCAAAGTATAGTTTGGCAATTTAGAAGAGCATTAACATTACTGCATGTACACATGTACATACCCTTCACAACTCCTTTTTTTAACCAGAGCTATATCTACTTTACACCAGCTCCTGCCCCTATGCCCTGATGAGGACACTGGAGGCTACATAATACATACCAGCCTGCCCCTGCCCCCCCCCACTACCACCACCCTCACCTGCCTGGCACACCATCTAGACCAACTTTACCTTTATATTACCTTTTAACCAGTCCCAGGTGAGAAGAGGCCAGGCGGCCCAGGTGGATGAGTTGATTGATTGATTGATTGATTGGGTTGTTTAACGTCCAAGTGTACTTTGACGCCTGGGACATATCTCAAGTTGGCAAGGAGTCATCCACAAGTAGTGGTAGTCTGCCTTGCAGTAGTAGGACAGGTATTTATATGCTCCTTGCCCAATACAGCAGTGACCGCATCTATGGATGATCGAATCTATGAAATGAATGACCGCATCTATGAGGTGAGGGAGAAAACCGCTACCGGGGCACGTCCCCTACTCTTTTCGAAGGATAGCAAGTGTTCTTTTATTTGCCTGGTCCTACCTACCTGGGCTAGTACCATAGTAGGCAGGGACAGACAAACCACGGCCTTTGATATCTCAGACGTGGTTCACTGAGGAGGGATCCCATGCCAGACCACCAGCAAGAAGGCCCGGGCCCTCGCATATGGGCAGCGGTTGCCAAACAGCTTACGTGACTGATCACAGCAGTAAGGCACGAGACTCCTCAAGTTTTGTCGCCTTTTACGAATCCGGTATGCCCATTGGTATTATGGAAGGCTCCCGATGAAGTTATTCTACTCCTTCATGCCCCCATCATGAAGGTCCCCACTAACACAGGGGGAGGTGGATGAGTAGCACCTGAGCTGGAGGAGGCCCTACCTGCTAATAACCACCATAAAGCAATCATCACACCTCCCCATGTCCCCACACGCACCAAGTCAATGCACCTCACGCCTGGTTCTGACACTAGGGGCGCGGCGGGCGCTGCAGGCCAGGGGGCGCCACTAGATCACAAACACAGATTACACTGGTTGCCGGACGGTTTATACCCCAATAAAGCTATAACACGGCGACCAGCACCCACATGATAACATGGGCATTTCTAAACATGACAACATTCCTCATGCCTTTGTGATCAGAGCCAGGTATCACACCAAAGGCATTTTTTTAATGCCTATCAGTCTTTCTTATCTTTATGCCTTATCTTTGGGGATTGATGATTGGTAGAGTGGAGAGACAGGGTGCTGGTAGTGTTTGCTGGCCATTGATACCATTGGGATACGCCACGCTGCCATAAATTCAATAAAGATTTGAATATATTGATGACATCTTTGATCATTAGGGGGTAAACGTGAGCACCAATATTTTGCTGCCAATTGCCTTTAGTGGTTGATGTTGCGAAATTTCCTAAACTTGGGCCAAAGCTTCATATCAGAGTTCAGATGTTGTAGCAGTATACTGCATGCATATATTCTACTCACACATGGTGGGTCTATATCACATTGTTTCACATATCTCTATTACCACTATTGAGCAGTTGATGTATATAAACAAAGACTCCCGTATAATTGACTGACTGGATGTGACATAATTACCTTCATGACTAGTATAAATCGAATCAATCAGTCAACATTTATCAATTAATCAATCAACATAATATAGATACCTACAGGTACATACAATGGTATCCCCTTAGCTAGTATACTCAGGTGTCTGGCTAAAGTGTATATTTACCTTTCTGCAGGGATATGTAGTAAATGGCAGCAGTACTCACCTACAGGATACACAAAACAACATTAGATATTGAGACATTTAAATTAAATTTACACAAGAAAAGCACATGTCTATACAGTTACTTGCCACTGAAAATGTTTGGAGAAATAAAGGAGTAACAAGATTTCTTATCGAATTAAATTGATACACAACTTGGACCCCTTACCATTGGTATATTTGGCACCCATTGGTGGTACACGAGAAATGAATAGATTATATTCCGGATTTCTAAGTCAAGTGCCAACCATGTGGCATTTAACAGAATATGGAAGTTGGGAAATGGATAAGGTTACAATATAAAATGTCATTGAAATACTAACCATGCTCTCTTAAGTATCAGCAATTCCTTTTAATTTCCTCAACCAAGGTCTCACCCACTTTGAACTTTATGCATCAGAATATTGAATCGGGGATGACAAAACAAGTATTTTTAACCTCCTATTGAGTACTTGATATCGAGCCTGTCTGTCTCCTGTGAGAAGGAGTTGGATTTCATAGACATTTTAGTCATGCAATTTAGATGAGGTACAATCTAGGGGTGGGGAGGTGATAGACAAGGGAAGGGATGTGTCAGCATATGGGAACAATGTGTTCGTAGGGGGTGGGAGGGGAAGGGGTCGCTCATAACCACAAAATATGTTTTATAGCTATACATAAAGTATCTACATGTGAACACTACATGCACTGTATGCAATGAGGCATCATGACACCACGGGCATTTTCATAAAATAATGTCTTGTTCACATTTGTCCCGAAAGAAGTTTTAAAACACATACCTCTTTTCTTTATTTTTAAATCATAACACATTAGAACTTTTCACAGCTTAGGTTGTCAACATCTAGTTAAGAGAGGCTCATGTACAGGTGGAAGGATTAGTTACACATAGTCAAGGCCATCTACATTGGATTGCAAACTGGCATCAAACGACGCATCACTGATTGTGCACAGACTTTCTTTAGTGTTCACAAACCATTTTTTAACTGTAGAGATGAAAAAAAACTCAGTGTCTTTCCACCACCACCCAGTTTGAGTGTGAGGACTCATTGTTTTTCTTTTACCTGAGTACTGAAAACTCCCCATCTAAAAAAAGGAGATATGGAAGGTAAAAGAGGTCTAAAAAGCCTTCAGGCCTTGTCGCTGGCGGCGTGAGGGTTCACCATAGGCGGATACATTACACTTATTTATCATTGATCACGAGGGGAGTTTCCTTCTCCTGTGATGAAAAAATACCTTTTGAGCAGCAAGAGATCTCACTTCACAGGGGGTCATGCATTCATAAGGAAGCACAATTGGACAAAATCAATTAACGCTAATAGGGCATGGGATGGCCGGGTATTATCGTAATGAAGTTCTGACAAGTGTAATCACTTTGTTGGTCAGGGATGGCGCGTGCCTGCCAGGCCTTGACCATCCCCCCTTACCTTTCACCCCCTTCCCTCCCAATTCACCCCAGCCCACCCCAGACTGCTCCTACCCCTGACACTGGGCAGTGGCCAAGACGTCGGTGGGGTGGAGATGATAGGGTGAGACAGGTGATGACAGGTGACTGCCCCCGCCCACCCACCCCCACCTCCCCCACCTCTCCCACACACACCCATGATCCATGGGCTCCTGTCCCTCCATGACTCACCCCAATTGGGTTATGGGGCAGAGGCAATCGGCCAGCCAGCTCCAGGTTATGACCACTGCCTCTCCTGGTGGTGGGAGCAGTCTGTCAAACCCTGGAAGAATACTCACGTGTCTGTGCCATGTGTGTGTGTGTGGGAGGGGGTGTGTGTGTCTGGTGGTGGATACCATGGTATTCAGATGTGAATGGATGTGTAAGGTATGTACCTGAATGAGTGATACAGAGGACCAGTGAAGTTTTCAATTACAACTCCCCGCTTCCATATTTGTATAGAGAGGCACTATTAGAGACATCTGCCAACAAAATCTATCGAGTTATTATCCAGATTGTACATGTGTACACGTCCATGGATAGTTTAAAATCCATGAATATATATGTTTTCCATATATTGATTTCACCTGCGTGACAAATCCGATACCTTTAGTAGTATTTGTCAGTCAACCTTACCCTACTTTTCGTATAAACTCTCACAGTCACCTCCCATGTGGTGGAATAGCGGATGTCTCCATATACAATGTACCAGAGTAGGTATTGCATATTCATTGCCCCAATATAATAAGAAGCCACAATATAGAGCGCCTCTACTATACCGCCGTATATTGCAGTTACCGATATTATACAGCACATTTAAACGTTGATAAACGTTTAGGTATGTATATTCTCTATGTATCTAGCAGGTATGTTTTAGATAAAATAATCAATGTAATGTTGGAACCCATCAAGGAGGTGTATAGAAGACACAGAAAGAAATCCTACTCCAATCGGGAACACCACAACACCCACACACAAAGACACAAGGCGGCCTATATCTGTCAACCTGGAGTGCTAACCATAAACCTAGCCCCCCCTCCTCCGCTTTCTCCAGCTTCCTCCAGGAGCTAGTAGTGAGGGGGTGCTGGAGCCTTAACAAGATGACGGAGGGTCAGTGCGTGTCCCCTGCTGACCATCAGGGCGGGGTAGACTCCAGCAGGCGCCGCCAATCAAGGCCAGGGTGGTTTGTGAGACACCGGGGGACCAGTGACCGACGGGCAGGGGGACGCGCCAGCCCAGCCCAGGCAATCACAGGACAATCACAGGGCAATCACCAGACAATCAGGGGCCAATCACATCCACCAGGGCCATCACTAAATCCGCCTGTGTACTGTAGGTCTTGGTGGTCGTGGTGTACATGGGGCTGGTTTGGTGGGTAATGGTAAAGAGTGGGAGCTGCTCTGGGTTGCTGTGAGTAGTATATGAAAAGTAGGACATCCATCAATTGATCAATACCCCATCCTATAAGCTGGATGGAGCATAGGGCCTGCCACTACAAGTGTAAAACGTGAAAGATAAAGATGATCATGCACATATATACGTGCGGCTTCTACCGTGGATTGTGGGGTTTTCGTGGGGGTGGGGGGGGTGGGGGTTAAGGGCCCACAGTATCTGGTCACCTAAATTGTATCCACTTGCTCTTGCCCGCAAGCTCTCAGCATCCTCCAATGTACAGAGGGATACATGAATCATCCTCTTATCATAAAGCCTGACGGTAGGAGACAGGAGAGATTAAATCAGGGAGAGGTATACCTGTTAGTATTGACACACATATATAAGACTCATGGAGTTATGTGCAGTTGGTCCGTCATTCTAAATTTCGCTGATGGAGGTTAAGCCCACTGATAAGACATGCCACTATGGGTACATATAAAGGGCAAACAGGGGAAGGCTTGTGACAGTTCGTATCAGTGCTTGTCGCCGTAACCAGCACACCTACCCCCAGAGTCCTATACAGTCAACTCCCGCAAATGTGGCCACCCTAAGCTTAGCACTATGGAAAATTGGCCGCATTAGTAAAGTGACTGTATGGGAGGGAGTCAATCTCTAATCTATTCTCTTGAAACGTGGCTGTATTAGATAGTTGGCCGTATAAAGGGAGTCATGTGAAGGCCCTAATGTTCATCTATGTAACCGCTATTACAACTTACTGACCCCGATGGCCATGAAAAGGACCCAGAAATCCTGGCTACGAGTATCCACCTTACAGACTGGCCAAGGGTATCTATGCTACAGACTATCTTGTAAACACACACACAATACCCTGGAGGACACCCCGATCCCACATGCAGCCCCTCCACCACCCACACCTGCTCAGGTTGGCTGGTGGCCGTCAGGAGGGCGGTGTTTAAGGGGCCGGAGACGGCGGCGGACGCGGCCGTCACCGACACACGCGGGCACCATCCGTCCGGGGCCGGGCGCGTCGCTCACCTGTCGGAAACGCCGCCGTTTTCAACGCTCGTCTCGTCGCCGCCGCCAGCTCATCTGTTGGCGCTCGACGGACGTTTCCGGCGCCACCCACCCTCCTCACCCTGCCTGCGTCAGAGGTCCTCCCTCCTCCAGGGCGCCGGCGCCTTCCCCACGCAGGACCTAGCCTGGCATTAAGGCCTAACTGCTTGAGTTTCAATTTCTATGGTAGTTTTCATTTTCTCTGTTTTCTCATCACACGCTCCCTCATCTCCGACCACCTGCTATACTCTGCCTTTTGTACTTTCCAACTTGTTCAGGAGTTTTCAACCCCTAACTTTCTAACTCTTCCAGACTTTCCAACCGATACCCCTAACTTTCTAACTTTTCCAGAGTTTTCTTCCATTGAACCTATAACTTTATTCCGATATGCTTTACATGTTTCTATTTCATGGCCACTAGCATTCCTATATGTTTAAGGGTTCTATATCTCTACTGCCACTGACCTCAGAAGATCTGCACGGCCTCAATGTCTAATGTCCTCTAATATGTCACAAGATACCCCCCCCCCCGCCCACCCCCACCCCATGTCTATTCCTCAGCCCTTCCCTCCCTGTCACGCAATGTTGCCAGCAAATCGCCCTGCGACACTCACATACCTTTCAACACTCTGGGAAAATACATTTAGAGGAGAATACAATATTTCACACTCATTCCTTCTACGAAGGATAGTGAGAAACTACTGAGAGTCGTTGGGGGGGGGGGATTGGCGGCTGAGGGTAGCCTTGCGCCAATGCTCTAACAAAAAGATGTGGAGTAAAGGTTTAAAAAGCAATTGACGAGTGCCGTCAGCGGTTTAGCTTGGGTAATCACGTCTTTATTTCTTTGGTTCTATTAATGAATTCAACCCCCCAAAAGGGGCTTGTGTTTTACCATACTGTTTGTGTGTGTATGATGTGGCATGTGGGTTTTATGTGCAAAGTACACTCTAAAAACAGTGTGTTACGTTTACACACTTTTCAACACACTTTTCTGAAGCCACTTTTAACACACTTTTTTTTGGTAACACACGACACACTTTTGGCAAAAGTGTGTTGAATCTAAAAAGTGTGTTGGTGTACAAAACCATGGTATTGAGGAGGTGGGGATTAAAATAGCTGTTCTACACATCACAGAGTATGTCAGGTGCCGTGGCTGAGTTGTCTAGGTGCTGGCACATGAGTCCTGTCCATGCAGGTTCGAATCCCTTGACAAATATTTTTTTCTCAATATTAAGTATGATTACTTTCTACATGGGTTAAGAGTTAAATTAGTATAGATTTATTTAATTTCTTGTAAGGGCTATTCATGTTCATACTGTGCATCACTTTAAAAGGCTTCTTATATCTAGGAAAGTGCTTATTGAAACGCTCACAATAAAAGTGTGAATAGAAGATTATATCAAAACTGAGTTTGTATTGACAGTAAACAAGTCTTAGTCAACCACTGTGAACACATCCTAGCTTCTGACCCTGGCGAAACTGACACACCTGAAAACCAACTGGTGACTGTAGCGCAATGTGCCATGACCGTACCACCGTCAGATAGCGTGGGATGGCTGCTCTCACAACCTTTTCTCAGTGTCTTCAGTGGTCCATTGCAGCCTTTTCCCCTCCCGGCTAGGACCACCTTCGTCAACACTGATATCTGCTATCTCTTTACCAGTCGCAAGTGTATTTTGCTTCTACGGGTTGAAGCGGATCGGTGCAAGTCTCATGGGAGACCAGGACACTGAAGGTTCACCGCAGTCTGTCTACCGACACTTACAGACGCGACTCTTGTCAGGACAACTTGTTTCACTTGGGAAGATTTGGTGCCAGGTCTTCTCTGAGGATCGAACCCAGGACCTCTCACACACTTGTCCAGCGACTTGCTCGCTAGGCCACCAAATCTCCTTGTACAATCATGGTGTATTCCCCCCTCAAATAGGTACCAGAACACACAACAGTGAGGAGACACAAAATATTCTCAAAGATCACACAACTTCTTACCAGTTACCAGTAAGCTATATAACTTACCTTGGGGATTAATATGTTATGACATGAAGTGGTTCTTAGACAATACAAAGACCGCCCTTATTGAGGGATGCCAATGCACTGACTAATAATAACATAATTTGCAGGGCTAGATATCTATTATAAAGATAATAGTTAATCAGCTATTAATAAGCCCTGCTTTTACAGCCTTGCAGAACCTCTAATAAGATCTTACATGTGATGGTTATTTGGTTTACGCAAAGAACATGTGTGTAAAGTTGAAGAGAAAAACTTCCCATCTATTTCCAATATGGATTGAGTGAGTTTGCTCATTCAATGAGATTCAAATAATACAGTTTTTGTATCTATCTCATTGCAAATTAACCCCTATTAAATAGGTGCTATATCTTTCATTGTAGTAGGGGGATTGGTTGGGGAGGGGGTTGTAAAATAGTTCAACCTCTCCTGAGGTGGAAAATAAATTTGACCCTTCTTGAGGGGGGGGGGGGGCTAAAATATTATGGTCCTTCTTAGAAAATAAACATTTCCATTGGACAGTGAGCCCCATTTGGAATCGAGCCAGGGATCTTTAAGTTCTCAGTCCAAAGACTTGCCTACTGAGCCACTGCGACAGCTACTATATGGCTGTAAGAATGTAGCATAGGTGCATGATAGACATTTACTGCTGCTGCCCCCTTTTGTATATGATGCACACCTCTCTGACCACAAGTGTGTAAGCAGGTAAGTGAGTTGACAAAAAGTGTGTTACAATTCATAAGTGTGTTAAATCTCAAAGTGTGTTGCAAATTTATGTGTGTTACTCTTTAAGCATGTTCCCACAACACACTGTTCTTAGAGTGTATACCAGCTTTAATTGGTACCCTGTATTGGGAATGTAGCTGATTTAATGTTTAAGGGACCACAACTTACTGCCACTCCAGCAACAGTCGGAGTAGAGCGAGGAGCAAGGAGCTGAAATCTGGGTTTTAGATAGGGTGAGTGAGAATTTAAATTGTATTCCTACCACTACAAAATATGGCTACCAAAAGTCGCAGTGGCATGTCTCCAGCTTAAACCGACACAACCAAAATGTATTTACTTTTGGAGAATTTTGGAAAGCTCAAAATTCATAACATTAAAGGATATGTAACAATGAATAAAAGAGTGACAAGAACCTCCGACATGCAGAACATGTGTGGTGGTGGTGCGTTATCTTTGGAACCTGTTGAAGCCTCTACATGTAGTGTTATCTCTTATCAAAACTCAAAATCAAACTCCACTTTGAAGTCCATTCTACACACTCCCCTCCCTCCATACTCCAGGTCAAATTATAGAACGAAAGCATCACGCAGTAAAGAATCCACATGACAGTCACACATGTTGTGACTGTGACAATCCAAGCATAATACATCAACCGATATACAGTTTGATCCCGTTTTAATTGCCTTCACGTTGAATCACCAGGGGAGTTATTGCAGTAAGAGTGGACATGTTGACCTTCCGTGTGGCATATAACGACACAAGCTGTTGTGGTGCATGCATGTCCGCACGTCCTATACAGGGCCAGGTGGGAGACTGGTGTACATATGGCACTTTGCTATTCTTTTATCTTTTATTTTTTTAACATTCACTTCATTTTTTGGCCATCCCCGTGCAGAGTCAGCATATACGAATACTGAACGACAGGGAATACTGTAAGTTCTAGAGGTCTGAATATATTCATATGTACTTAACGATCTATGTGCTTGATGTAATTCTCACATTTTTTGGGCTAAGGCCATATTATTAAAAGTGAGGGAATTTATTACTGTCAGTTATGGAGAAAGTAAAGTGTAAAGAGAGACTAACACAGTAAAAGACAGGGATCTAAAATAAGTGGTCCAAACAGCAGAGCCCCTACGTCCAAGTACTACTAGTATATAGCTCCAGGGTTCAAACCCCGGGTTCAAACTATGTGGCCAAAGCTATGAAAACTCACAACTCTACTCACAGATACCCCATCCCACTGCACATAGCCCGACTAAATGAAGGATCAATACATTGACTGGTAATTGACCGTCAATAACCAGCTGCTGAGACAAAAGGACTACCCCCCCCCCCCCCCACCATCCCCTCCAGCAACCCATCCTCAGTGCACCCTCCCTCCTTCCTGTACCACCTAGAGCTGATCCGCTCCGGCGCCCAGTGAGTTAATCCTACTGCTCGGGAATTGCTCCACTTTGTGTCAGCACACAATTACACAGCATGGGGTAGGGTGGGGTGGGATGGGTGGGCCGGGAAGATTTGAAAAGAGGGTACACGTCCCAGGGTGGGGGTACTGGAGGTCTATGGTGGTACCCGCAGACTGCCAAACTACAGCCCGCCTAAAAACAGGAGCTGCCAAACAACCGCCCCCACCTAAATACAGATGATCATGACCACCCAAAGATTCCTTACAGATAAGCACTGCCACTGATATCTCATCAGGGACCATATCAGGTCCGGGAAATGAGGGGAAACCCTCCCCAGTGCCGTTATTTACACCAGTGTTAATTTTCACAACGCAGGTAGGTGTGAAAACACTGCAGGGCTCACTCCCTCCTGGGTGAAGTGGAGGAGCACAGAGGGAAAGTCTATAGAAAAAGCTTATTTATATGTGATTTCATGGCAATCCCATGTATGATTCACTATTCCCCATGTATGATTCAAGAGCATACACTAATCAATCTTATGGGATATATACATTTAACAGCAAATTGATAGAAAATTCAGCAAATAGGTTATAAGAAAACCGTTGCTAATTTTAGCCCTGTAGTGTTTATGCTACAAGCAAAACCGTTGCTAATTCTAGCCCTGCAGTGTTTTCACACCTACCTGCGTTGTGAAAATTAACACTGGTATAAAAACAGGCTCTGGGGAGAGTTTCCCTTCATTTCCCGGACCTGCATATTGGTACCATATTGGTACCATATTGGTACCCTTGATATCTTAATGCAGATAGTTAGCAGACATGAACAATAGTTTTATCGTACTTTTTTCTTTACATTTTATCATTTACACCTTTCTGAGCCCCGATTACTGCTCTCTCCTCTAGAGTACCCCCACCCTCAGCATACACAACAACCAGTGCACACAGGTACATGGGATGCGTAGGACTCTGAGTTATTAGGAAGATAGCCTGAATACTCCTGAATAAACATTACATTTTTTTAAAAGAAAAAAGTAGTGACATGTTAAGATTTATGGGCATGAACAGATATGTAAAGTAAAATATATGTGCCGTAATAAGAGTGAGTTTGAACGTGTATGAGTATACCGATGATGTTATCAGATTGCCCTTCTTTGAAATAGAATAATAATGCTATACACCGTAGCACTGAGGTCAGCAAATGAGCATTGTTTGTGATACTGCTCAGTGTTGGGACAATACTGGGGTCGTCCCTAGGGGGATGGGGGGTATTAAGCACAGTTAGCGTGCTGCCCAGGAGGATTTATAATACTGAGGGGGTGGGTTTAATGAGGGGTGAGGGGCCATGGATCCTAGCCTACAGCCACCATGCTAACCCCCTCCTGAGGCTTATACCTAATTGTCTGCTTGTCAACAGTATTGCCCCCCGCTCTGCTCTCCCCGTACCATGCTCATCCCCAACTAATTGCTCTGTTGTTTGGGATGTAGAGACTGCTGCCATTATGAACCGTAATCCCCTTGGTTCAACACTGACATTCTCCTATGCCTGTGCCCTTCGCTCGGTAGGTACCTTGTACATTATCATCTCAATGCATATACATTTACAATGGTTTAATATTCAATGATATCCAATATGGTGGGCCCGAATTATAAAGGTATGTATACGTGACATTGTATTAATAATGTCCCATGACACAATGCAAGGCTATAGGGTAGATTCACCTGAAGTTGGACACACACTTTGCGACGGGCTCCTGTGATTATTTAAGCATTTTAAGGTCTGTCAATATTTGTAAAGTTTGAATATCATTCTTTGCAAAAAAAAACACACCCAAATAAACACTAGATGTCGTAGTGTCCATGAATAACCTCAAATTTCACTATCCGTCTCAGGGTATGTGTCCGACTAATGGTGAATCTACCCTACCTTTACACAGTGTTCTTACATTCACGCCGCCAATTCCAAACCAAGCACACCTCGCCAGCACAACCTCCGCCAGCTGTGCACCTCTAAGCACAGATAGGGCGCCTTAGTCCCCCTCCCACCTCCCTCCCTTCCTCCTGATCCCTGTCGATCTCTTAATTTCCCCTCAGTCAGGACCCTGGAGATTAATCTGACAAATCCTTGTGATTGGGGGCAGGCAGTGGCAGTGGCCTGAGTGTTGGAGTCTGGGTGAGGACACGGGTGAGAAGTAGAAGGACGCGTGCTGCTGAGTTAATCAACGAGACATCCTGATGCCGGAGCCTGATAAGGAGCTGCTCTGGACTTACTCACAACCTGCTCGGTATTACTCCACTATAGCCGGGGTGAGAGGCGTTGGGACCCAGAGCCACGTCTCATAAATGTCATTGATTTGAAAGTTTAATGACTTTTCTCTTTATCTGCATCTCATTTCCCTCATTAAAATTGCAACACGCAGTGAGATTTCCTCCAGTGTTTCTATTTGGGGAGGTATTTTGGCTGTGCCCCCAATATGGCCCCAACGTTCATTTATCAATAATGGGCTTCTACTGAATATGCATTCTGTATTATATCGCTCATTTCTATAACCCAACATCTCCATGCTGGGTGAACTCATTAATTATTCCCACGTCTCTAAGGTCCCCCCACATCCCCTTTCCCCCCACGCAACATTCCGTGAAAATCGCTGTGTGTGAGAAGTCACCTCTCTTCTATGTAAATGCTGCCAGGCCTGCACAAGTCACACAATTCATTACCATACAACTCAACACACAAGCCTGCTGAAAGCCCCAGCCAGCCATGCCTTTATAACAACGACTAACACTTGTATAATGTACGCCAGGATGTGGGCCGCCCTCTTTTCTGCTCCACCTCCGGCGCCGCCCCTGGCGGTGTTTTGCCGCCAGGCGGCGCGGCAGCTCCAGCACCTTTTGATATGGAGATGGGGGCAGAGGCGGCGGAAGTGGCATGCCCTGCGCCAACTGTGGCAGTGAGCGGAGTTAGCGAGGCGCCGGCCAGGACTGGCCGACAATGGATGCACTGAATATTAGGACTGCTGGGTGAATGGGGACCGTATATATTAAGTAATCTGGCTAGCTGTCTTCTACCATGGTGGTGATATTTTTGTAAATCATTGACACAGCAATATCTGCTGTTCCCATATACCACATCATATTTAGGAGATACCATCTTTTATAGACTCTACATATAGACTCCGAAACTTAAGAAAAGAAAAAAAAACACTTGCATTATGTTGAACGTGATTCACTGAACACCTCTAAATCCCTGACACGATATGACACGTTTGCTTTCAATTCTGACGGACCACACTCATTGCAGGTCATTGCTAGTCACCCCAAACCACCTCCGAAGACACAATTGAGCACAATTTACCCCAATTTACTTAACAATACCCCAACCCTGGTCGGAGACAATAGCCACGATTGGCACACCGCGTCCGCCCGACACCGGAAGTCCGTCTCCGCAACCCGTCGCGTCGGCCATCGACCGGAAGTGAGCGTCCGCAGCGCGCTTGGAGTTGTCGGCATGGTGGATATTAGTGGGGTTAGCAGATCCTGCACACATGGTATTTCAATACAGGAACAGGTTACGGGTGCTTGGGGAGGGTTGGTTAACCATTTAAGGGCCGCATATAGTGCTTAAACGCATTGTGCCCTTTGTCGCCATGGTGTATGAATGCAGCACTGACGAGTCTACCCGCCATGCAGTGTTGCAGTCATGCATCATACTGACCCTACAGGGTTGATACACTCCCAAAGCGTTGGCATGATGCATAATTGTAACCCTGGCGAGTAGATTCAGCAGAGCTGCATTCGTGCATCTTGACGACAAAGAGCACATTAAAGCACTAGGCAACCCTTAAAGGGTTGGCATGTGTGTGTTTGAGTGTGTTGTCTAATGTTGATTCAATATTGACGGGAGCAGGTCCCTGTGTTAAACCTGCGGAGCTGCTCTGTGTTCTCCGAACTGCTCAACGCGCTGAAACATCACATGAACACGTTGCCATATTATGCAGTCTCAAACCCAGTCAATGTCCTCACTACGTCAGGTGTCAAACCTAATCTTCTTCCCATCTCTGGTTAGGCAATGCAATCTCAAAATCATATGAAACTAGTGGAGGTATAGCATTGAAAAAAGTGCTCAAAGCCTGCAGTCATTCTCAGGTGTTAGCATATACCCTCCGTATACAATGTAACACCTTAGATGTATACTGGGCTACACGCATGGCTCACTTCATATGGAATTATTACATCCATTGGCCCCTTTTTGCTGCAAGATATCTCCCCACCTCCATGCACCTGCGTCCCAATCCTCGTTGTAGGGCCAAACGTTGGTCCCCCATTAATTGATCTCCCTCATGAATTGTGCAAAAGGAACAAACAGCGAGCTTTTAAAAAATCAACAGGCGGCTGTGTAGTACTTCCCACACAATGGGGGTCCGAGGGACATCACAAGGGAGGGAGTGAGGGCTACGGGGAGGGGTGCAGCCAGGATAGGGCCATGCATGGACAGAAATGGGTGGAGGGGAGAGGGGGTTGGTCTTGGGACCCCATACCCCCAACCAAAGGGTGAACAAAGGGTGTGTCATATAGCTGCTGCCTACTGCATACCCTTTCCACCCACTTTGCATCCCGACTGACGCCATAGTGTCAACTCCAAATTGATTTTCACCGAGCTCGGCACCAATGTGCACAAAGTTTTCTGATTTACATAAAATAGACTGGAAGAGGGGCAAAAACTGAAAAATATAAAAGAGTAAAAGTAATTCTGGCGTTGCAAGCATCGCCTGCTGACTCTTGATGAGTGTTTTCCTTAACATAATCAATCAAACGGAGGTGGGATTGGCGACAGCGGAGTGGATCTCAAGGTGTAACCAAAGTGACAAGTTGGTGGGATAATATTTTCACATTCTCATATTAAGCGGAAGACCTGTCACAGGGGCAGTGTGTCGTGGTAATAACTATGCACGGCAGCAGGTAGATTTGATGGATTATTCTGATGTCAAGCTTGAAATGCATTTGTGACGTGATCTGCAAAAAGGGTACTTAGTGCTGGGTGTACTAAGGTCCCTTTTCCAAGTAGATGCCATTTTGTCTTTATTTATTTTAATTGGACCTCGACCTGTATAAGGGGTTACCCCTTTCATGCTATTAGATGTCATTGTCCTGTATTATATTCAAATGGACGCGACTCCTTATTGAATCGTGAACCATTTGTACTAAGTTGGAACTGTATCAAGTTCACAAGTAACCGTTTACAGGTAAATAATAGAGGCACATCTTTCATACAAAATGTTCATTATTAAATCGAACCTTTAAATTTCAGTTATCGGGTGGGGAAAATCAGCATAGCCCGCTACTACCAAACAAATACCTACATATGCCTTTGTATCTATCACATATGGATTGAAGGAGGTATTTGAAAGTATATATCTGATCGATTTGAATCGTGTTATTAATGGCACACAGAGTGCACACATCTGTGTTGTGAGTATAAAACACTATCCGTCAGCGTTAAGATTCCTTGACAACAACACATATACATTACACCTTTGAGGACGGTATAATGCCTTAATGCATCATACCATGGTTGCCAAGATGCTTGAATTGAATACTGGCGAGTAACTCGCCAGTGCTTCATTCAAGCATCACGCCGATCCTACGGGTTGAGACACTGCCGCAGGGTCGGCATGATGCAGCACAGCCGGGGCTGCATTGGTGTATCATGACGAGAAATGTAATCTTTTAGCGACATGCCGTCATTAAAGGGTTAAGCCTGGCCATTACCTCCCGAGAAGACTACAGGTGTTGCGAATGGTGGGATGAAAGCTAAAGGATATAGAGGAGAAGCTTTCCTCCTGTGCCTTCCCCCCTAAGCAGTAAGTGCCTCTCAGGTTTGGTGAACACTGACAGGTTTTTCTTTTGTCGAACACTTGCGGCTGTATATAATGGCGCCTTCTGTATAGAATTGAAACTCCTAATGTGGAGGGGGACACACTTCTGAAGCCGCAGGGCTCGAATCGGATAGCACTAGATAACACCCGCGGCCGCTTCTTTTTCACCGCTTAACAAAAGAAAGCGTCGCTGCAAAAATCGATCTATTAGAAGTCGCTGGCCGCGTTAGTGTATCGGTGAACAAATGAATAGGTTTGAAGCTGGAATTGATCAAACGGGGTACTGGAGGTGGTAGGGGGAGGTGGGGATCCAAAGTGGTATTAAATTAGCCGTTAGGGACATATGTTGGCGGGGTGGCGGGATCCACGGATCCAAGGGGGGAATAATTGGCGCGCTGCGGGTAGGTCTTGGATCCTTTCATGTTTTGGATCTCACCTGAAAGTTGGGGCTTTGTCATCATCCAGGTGGTGGGTATCCAGGGGTGTGTGTGTGTGGTGTGTGCGTGTGTGGGGGCAGGAGGGGAGTGATCATCAGACTAGATTAATGCTGAGTATAGTAATGAAAATGTCATATTGCCTGGTAAATATGCTTCTAGGTTTCTATCCACAGCAAAGATAGCTTGACATTAAGCGATACACACTCTTTGTTCCTGGGTGTACAATACCTATACTTATGTGTATACACTCACACGACATGCAACTCCAGGGGATGAGTAACACCTCCCTACATCTCTTGTTTACACCATAGGAACAATTAACTCGGTACAGTATCTCCGCCCACTGCCCTGGAGAGGTGGGGATGATGAGGGTGAGTTCTGTGTTTGATCCACATATGAAACACTAGAATTAGCAGTTAGCATGTCATACAAACCTTGCATGTAGCCAGAACCAGAACTCAATTAAGTCCCCATGAATGGCTTTTCATGTTTCAAAGCACTATATCACGCGGGAACCCACTATGTGAAAAAGAATCATCAAAACGTTTTAAGGCCACGACAAAAGTCATGTTCAAAGACTCATATTTCGCACCCGGGGAGGAGTCGTATGTCTGCCCTCTGTTGTCATGTCTACGTCTTACCAACAAAGGGTCGAGGTATACAGACTAATGGCGATGGAAGGGTTCCCGAGAGGCGAATTGCGCTAGAGATAACTTTTTATTATTATTATACAGGGTGGGAATAGGGTTCAACTGATATAGGCAAGGGGCCCGAATAAGTCTAGAAAACTGTGTTCTCTGACTATAGACCTATATATGTATCATAAGGCTTTCTAACGTATACTTTGTAAGTGCCTTTTCTTGTGTATCTATTTTTTTCTAATTTTAGTCTCATGTTATAAAAACTGGTCCCTTATGGATAGTATATCTAGACAGAATTTTCTATGTGTATTATGTCTGGCCCACCGTAGCTTAAAGGGCCTGCACTAGAGCGACCTTATAATCGTGTTGTCTCGTCAGCTTCAATGTGCCAAGTCAGGCCCATCTTTCTTTGACTGTGACAATCCGCTAACCCCTACCTCCCCTAAAAAGGCCCCGAGTGCCGGTCCTCGCTCGACTGCGACTGTTACTGGAGGGGCATCAAGCGTTTCACCTTTAAGTTCAACGACCGGGGTCGGATCTTTTTTTTGGAGGTGTTTTAATCATTTATTGACCACAATAATTTTACATTTGGTGTCTTCGTTCATCCTTTGCAGGTACGCACAACATGTTTACTCGTATACGTCGTATGAGATCAATGTAAATGTACAATAATAGAAGGATGACATACCGTATAAGTACTATGACACAGTCAATAAAGATGAGGATAGCACTCAGCATAGCTGATTTTAAGTGCTAACCCTAGTATTTTATCACAGAGTATCGATTATAAACCTGTTCTCTAGAGAGCAAGATGGACGATACAGAACGGTACAGGACTAACAATTCTTGATAAACATATTAAGTATTGTGGGATTTAATATACATTGGCTTGTAGAATACGATTACGTCTTGACATTATATTTTAATAGCAAAAATATATCACAATTGTATACGACATCAATTATCACTTATCTGATGTATTCAGAGTGCATTAAATATACCGGTAGTGTAGAGAAACCTAGACACATTTTATACACAGATACTGTTGACCAGATACAATCAATTAATCAATATACAATTCAATCTTGCCAGCTAAAAGGGCTTTCATTTCCAATTTGAATTTAGACAATTCTATAATATTTCTTAGACTTTTATCTAAATCATTCCAGGTTTGGGCTACAAAGACCTCAGTAGATTTCTCGTATGAGGATAAAATCACATTAGAATATTTTAAAAGTGGAGCTACCGACTCTCTCGTGTGTCTTGGTCTTATATTTAAGGCGTCGACTTTTCGGGATTTTTTAAAGCCATATATCTGGGCATGATACACTCTTCTGTCTAGCAGTTTGGGTAGATTTGCTCTTTTATGTATCACATTGGTCGAGGTGAGTATTGGTACCTTAAAGCAGTATTTTAAGCACCTATTCTGAATGGTTTGTAAAAGATTTGATGAGGTTTTTGTTGTACCATTGTAAATAATATCACCGTAATCGAACAGGGGTAACACATACGTTTTATAAATGATCAACATAATAGCTGTTGGTACATACGATTTCAGAATGGCAAGCATGTAAGACTTAAAACCCAGGTTCTTTCTCAATTCTCTGACGTGGTGGTTAAAATTCAACTCGTAATCTAAAATGATTCCAAGGTATTTATAGGTGGGTACAAATTTTAGTTTTTCTTGATTTATTTTTATTACTAAATTTCTTACTAGTAGGGTTTTAGATTTAATTGACGATGAGAAAAGCATTAGCTTGGTTTTTGATTCATTAATGGTTAATTTGTTTTTTGAAGACCATGAACAAAAGTTGTGGAGAGATAATTGCATATTTTGAGCCAAAATTTCAAGCGAGTGGCCGGACGTATATAAAACTGTATCATCAGCATACATTAGGGTCGAAACATTTGCAAATTTAGTATTAAGGTCATTGACATAAATTAAAAAGAATAAAGGACCTAATATACTCCCTTGGGGGGTCCCACACGTCATATTAACCACATCAGAGACTGTATTATTACATACGGTAACCTGAGTTCTGTCTATAAAATATTCTTTTATCCACGCTAAGTTTTTACCCCTAATACCATATTTATCCAGTTTTTTAAAGAGTATTAAATAGTTTACAGAATCGAACGCTTTTTTAATGTCAATAAAAGCAGCTAAGGTCACCATACCCCTGTTTCTGTTTCTCAATACATCATCAGTTAACGAGCTGATAGTGTCTACAGTTGAACATTTTTTACGATAGCCACCTTGTTGTTTCAACAACACCTCATTATTTTCTAAATGTAACGATAAATTTGTGTGAATTATTCTCTCTAATACCTTCCCTGGAACAGGCAACTGGCTAATTGGCCTGTAATTGGAGACATTTGACAGATCCCCACCTTTCGGGAGTGGAGTCACTCGTGCTTGTTTCCAACTGGTCGGAATTTTCGAATATTTAAGTGACAAGGTTAATATTTTAGTGAATTTATCTGGTAGTGCAAGGACTGAATCCCTGAAGACCTGTGTCGAGACGTAATTCATAGCAGAGGATTTATTTATATTTAAATCTTTTATCACTTTCACAACCTCATCCTCAGATATGACAATGTCAGACATCTGTTGGTCAACAGTTCTTCCCTCAAAACTCCATTCGTTCATGTGGTTTGAGGCCAATTTGGGCCCTATTTCTGAGAAGAAAGTGTTTATAAAATTTGCTGTTTCGTCAGTATTTATTATATTTCCTAAATTGTTCCTTAAATTTATTTGTTTTGATTTAACATTCCGACCAGGGAGAAGTTTTTTCATAGATGCCCAAAATTCCTTTGAATCATTAACATTTCTTTGAGCCTCATCTACCACAAACAACCTGTGAGCCTCTTTGCAATCCGTCGATATTTGGTTCTTGAGAGTGTTTGCTGTGTACCAGTCTACCACTGAATTTGTTCGTCTTGCCTTTTTTAAAGCTAAGTTCTTTTCAGCTATCCTTGTTTTCAACTCGAGTGTGAGCCAAGGTTCATCTTTATTTTTAATATTAAAAGTTTTCACCGGGCAAGTCAGGTCTAATAATTCGGAAATTGTATTGAAGTACATGTCCCAGCACTCAGAAACATCATCACAATTGTCAAAAGTCGACCAGTCAACATTTCCCAATGCAGTTTTAAATCTGTCACAATTATAACTTTTATATGAACGACCAATAAATTGTCTAGAATTATATACAGTTTTGTCTCTTTTAATTCTAATAAATACCGGTAAGTGATCCGAGATATTTATATTAGCCACACCATGTGCGTTTACATGTACTACATTCGTAAACAATAAATCTATGCATGTTTGAGTTTCGGCAATCCTGGTGGGGTCAGTGATCAGTTGGCGAAGAGAATAATCTCCCAAAGTACCGTATAGATTGTCTTTATCATTGCTATCAATGAGAACATTTATATTCATATCTCTGGTTATTATAACATCATATTTATCAATATTTTCAATCTGACCAACCAACTGGTTTAATTCATGTATAAACACAGATTTGTCACTGTTTGAGGGTGGACGATACACATTTCCAATCAAAACTTTTTTGGCCTTACCCTTTGATACAATCAGCCACTGTATCTCAATTTGTTCAGTGCTTTTGTTGAGATGGGACAGTGTTAGACTATCACAGACAAATTGCTCGTTAACATAAATACATACACCTCCGGCTCTTATCTCTCTTTCCCGGTCTACTCTAAACAAATTATAGCCTTGTAAATCAAAGTCAACATCTAAATTGATAGAGGTGAGCCATGTTTCAGAAAAACATAAAATATCTAAACCCTTATTCCATAATTCCGTTTTTATCTGGGGAAACTTATTTCTTACACTTCTAGCATTTAAATGTATAAGACTAAGTCCTCTACCCGGTAGTATAGTGCACTCATCTACCATTTTGTTTCTTGATGCTGGGAATTAAAGGCATTGCTACAAGAAAATATAATTTCTCAGCCATACGACATAAAACATTTAGACAAATAGTGGGCATGAGGCTTCGGCACTTGTGGCCACCTCCACCCTTTCTGATGGGACCAATCGTGGAGTTTACATATAGGGGGGGGGGAGCACCGGTTGGGTAGTGATAGATCTTATGATACACACACAATCTACTGAAGCCACAGGGTTTCCAAATTTTGTAAATAATAATTAAAATCTACGGTACATACGCTTTGAAAAAACATCACAGAACTATCTAATATTTTCAAGATTAAAGTATTACGGTACATACATCATTGTACGATTATACAATTCAGATTTTCTGTTCATTGGGATCACAGTTAGAGCACATGTTAATAGCACCAATATATTGGGTCATTCGACTAGAAACATAACAAGAACAATATATACAATTCCTCCATTTCTGATTTTTTGTAACATATATATAATTTCTTTACACGAACAATATTTGAGCATGGTCAACATGTGACACTCTGTATATTGGATTTAGAAAGAAATATTAATTAAAATATGGTAAATAACATAGAAAGAGTGATTAAGTTGGCAGTTCATTAATACAAGAAGCTTTGTACAGTCTTTTTAGTTTGCTGGTACATCAGGTACCTCGGGCTCAGGTTGTTGGACGGTTGGTTGGTCTTCTACTGTTTCAGCGGCTGTGACTGGAGCGGGAGGAGTACCGGGTACAGATGGGAGAGGCGCCCATAGGTCCTCCGACGAGGTGGTGCTTTCAACATCAGAGTTTTTATCCTCTTTACTCTCATTTTCGTTCTCCCCACCTACTGCCCCTTCTGTTCCTTCATCTACACCTTCACCTGTGCCTTCTCCTGTGCCTTCTCCTTCATCTTCTTCTTCTGGATGTGTCTCTTTGTGGAGTTTGTCTTTGATCGCACCTCTTGCCTTCTCAAGTAAAAGGCCCAGCAGGTTGCCTCCGACAACTTTGTCTTTCGTCAGGTTTTCAGCGTTTCCAAGGTGATGCCCTGTACCGTATGTCTTATTATAGGTTAGCTCGTACATGTTCCTTTGTTTGGTGGCTAACAGCAGTGTCCTAAGGGTGGGGTTCTCGAATTTCGACATCAGGAGCTCAAAAACCAAGGTAGGCTCAGCCTTCTTCCACTCGTCTGGAGGTTGGACTCTCGCACCCATTTTCATAATTTCGTATGGGTCGGACGATGCCATAATGTTTATGGCAGTGTCTGTGTCCCCAGCAGCCTTTGCCTTCTTGTACTGGAGCGCCTGTTCGAGGCTCTTGTATTCGTATAGGTCATCCTCTACCTTGCATGGGTACAGATTTGACAGTGGGTGATGAACAGACTTGAACCCTATGCCGTCTGGGGTTCTGACAGTGTTGGCTTCCCTAAGTGACAGCTTGTGAGGTAAGTTTGACAGGTCCCCATGCCTATACGTATACCCGTCAATGACGAGTGAGCGCTGTCTTAACTTTATCCGTCTGGCACCGAGCACCCTTTTTCCAAGGAAGAACACTGACCGTAGGTCATTGTACTCACGTCTCTCTATATCCGTTAACTGGTCCATGATGCTAATTCCCTTCCAGCCATTTTTGTGCTGGAGATTGCGAACATTTCTAAATATGTCGCCTTTGATGGACCTGCTCGCCAACTTGACAATGATCGGCCTTTTAAATCCTGGTCTGTTCTTTGACACTCGGCCAAGACGGTAAATGGCGTCAACCCGCTCGTTGCCGTAATCCAGTCCTAAGTCTTGAAACAGATCATCAACAAGGCTCCTCAAATCCTCACGTCCCACAGGTTCAGTGAGACCCTCGATGACAACTGTCTTTGCCTTTTCCGCCTCTTCCATTTTACTGAAAGATATGACATGTTGTTGTACCACCGATGTAGTGACAGCTATCTTTTCAGCGTTGGCGCCTACGCTGTCATTCAACGATCCTATGGTAGTGGTTAAGCCTGTCACCTTGTCTGTCAAGTCATCTAGAAGTTTCGTCGTGTCGGCACAAATGGTATCCATAGTACTCAGTCTTGTTTCAGCGTTGGACATACGCGTTTCCAGACCTACCAGAATGTTAGCAGTTTTGAAGTTGTCAGTTTCGACCTGTTCAAGGCGCTTTTCCAGTTGTACTACTGTCTCGATGACCTCAGGTAGCAGGGAAGCCGGTGTCAATCGCTTTCTGCGTTGGGGACGCGCTGCTTTTCCAATGTCCGACATGTTTCGTGTCGTTGTCGAATATATCGGGGGGTAATTTCAGCTCGTCACGGCCGTAGGGGTGGTAGGTAAAATGGCGCACCTGTCTGACTAAAAATTCGACGTGTGCGATTAAAATATGTCCTTAAAAAATCCAAGTAACCGGGTCCCCTGTTTTGAGCGGTCTACTCCTGGTCGGCCATCTTGCTCTTCGAGTAAGTACAAGTAAGTAACCCCCTTACCCAACCCCCTTACACCACACGTATACAGAATATCTACCCCCCCCCCCCCCTTACCCCATCCACCACTCCTCACCAACAAAAGGCCAGATGGGCCTACCCCACCTTCACTAATCACCAACACACTGAAGACGTCACATATATCCTTGGTGCGGCTCGCCTCCTTTGATCTACCCTTTTTGTCCGTCTCCAGAGGCACTGATCGCTGGTCGACAGCATTATAAGTGCCATACCTGGTCAGCTTTGTGTACAGGCCACCATCTTGTCCCCCACATTGTTTGTACATGTATCTCTAGTACCTGCATGCAGACTAGCAACATCAGTTTATGGGGCTATGTACATGTAATGCATACAGAGATGCCACCCAGTCGTCAAGTAAGAAATCTTACCATCTATTTTACATGAAATCTACATATAAGGTAGTCCAAAAATGCCAGCAAAATAAAAAAAGAATGAATTCCTACACATATAGAAAAAGTGGCATTATGTAGGGACCAATATCAGGTATTTTTAATAATACATTAATATATATATATATATATATATATATATATATATATATATATATATATATATATATATATATATATATATATATATATGTCTAATGGCACTGCTACTTCCACGCAGCATGCCTCTATACCCATCCCATTTCGCCCCTATACATATAGCTTTAAGCAGTGGCTATAGATACAGAGTGTGGTATAGGGAGGGGTCAGTCAGGTGCGCTGGGGCGTGACGCTCACTGTCAGGGGCTTGTCAGAGCCCGTGTCAAGGTGACACAACAAAGTGAGGCCGGCCTCAGCCCAAGGTGTAGCTGTCCAGGCCGCCCCCACCCCCCACCCTCCGGCGCTGACGCCCACCTTGGCACCACATCAGCTATATGTGCCTATGTCGTCTTCAAACAATGGAGGAGTCTTAGTTGTGTGTTCATTGTACATCCGATCGACCTCATCATCTCCATTCTTATTTTGGTACTACTTGTATGTACTACTGCGGCGGCTATTGATCTGATGAAGGGATTGGGATGTTGGGATGTATTACATTGCAGGAAGTCGTATGCATTGTATATATGTATACCATTGAAGTGTAGAACATTATAGTAACTAGTTAAGACCTTCAGGGACAGGTATACCAAATATCCATCGTATATGTGCCTGAATGTACGATGTGCATTTATTGGTATAATCTGCAAAAGGAAAAAAACACATGAAAAGAACTTTTAGTTCTAGTCATGTATATGAACAGTCTATTTTCCACCAAGACAGAAACCCACCGGAAAAAAAACATGAACATTTCAACAACTCGGAAACTTTCTAACTTTGACTTTCCAAGTAACTTATACTTTGGATATCTTTCATCATGCACATTCAGCATTGGATAGGTGTGATATCAAACGACGGAAATATCCAGTGTATTTGTGGCAATGGGGCAATGCATATATATAAAACTATTTCTGGGGTAATTAGCCATGCAGCATGTAACAGTTTCTTTGAACATTATCAAACCTTACATCACCACCCGCTACCCCTACCCCTCACCCGACTACCCCTCACCCCGACTACCCCTCCCCTCGCGCCCACACACCACACCCCATCCCCCAGCAGCACACATAGGCGTCGCCCCTGACGACTGACACACCTTCAGGGTCACCCAGCAGTGATCCAACACAGATGCAAAGATGACGCGGCGCCTCTTTGATCCAAACGCCACGCTCCATCAGTGCCGTCACGCCCTGATGACGACACCTGATCTTACCCCCTCCCCTCTCAATGACAAGGCCAGGTAGGAAGGGGTGGTGGACCTGGCCCTCTGTACACCAGATCCTCTCCCCTTAAGGCCCAGTCTCCGCTACCTATTTCTTGTCATAATTAGTACAAATGGAGGCCACTTTTACTGGCCCTGGGGGCGGGGGAGGGGGCGTGGGTTGAGTTACGACTTAAGGTGATTGATCCTCCACCCACTGGAGGAGGACTGGGGCTTTGGTGCGGGTGGTTGTATGTAACTTGGTAAGGTTCGCCTCCAGTGTGGACAACATACTACAAAGTATGTTCATTGAGTTTATATGGTATCTGACAAAGGTTAGCTATTTCCTGTAACCAGAGAGATAGGGAGAACTTCTCCATCTCTCTGCTGTAACTAGGAGTAGGGAGGGAGTGCGGTGGTGTATAGTGATAGTTAGGGTCTGATAGGTTGGGAAAAGGTGTTTAGAATTCAACTGGGACATAACATTGTTGGGGGACGACATTTTAGAGATAGGACATGATAAGGGTAGGTATGGGGCAGTGCAGATGGGGCATGCAGCGTAACGGTAAGGCTGAAGGGAAGCAGGGGGAGAGTAGAGGCAGGGGTTGGTTGGGTGGGAAGTGCAGATAGGACAGGGTAAGGTGGGGGTGGGGCAGTGCAGATAGGACATCATGGTAAGGTGGGGGTGGGGCAGTGCAGATAGGACATCATGGTAAAGTGGGGGTGGGGCAGTGCAGATAGGACATCATGGTAAGGTGGGGGTGGGGCAGTGCAGATAGGACATCATGGTAAAGTGGGGGTGGGGCAGTGCAGATAGGATATCATGGTAAGGTGGGGGTGGGGCAGTGCAGATAGGACATCATGGTAAAGTGGGGGTGGGGCAGTGCAGATAGGACATCATGGTAAGGTGGGGGTGGGGCAGTGCAGATAGGATATCATGGTAAGGTGGGGGTGGGGCAGTGCAGATAGGATATCATGGTAAGGTGGGGGTGGGGCAGTGCAGATAGGACATCATGGTAAGGTGGGGGTGGGGCAGTGCAGATAGGACAGTGTAAGGTGGGGGTGGGGCAGTGCAGATAGGACAGTGTAAGGTGGGGGTGGGGCAGTGCAGATAGATCAGGGTAAAGGGTGGGGTGAGGTGTATAACAGAACAAAGACAAAGGCATTAATGCTACCATGGCCTGTGATCAGACTACACTTCAACCTTCCAATCTTCCCCTTCCCCTCTCTACACCCTATGACAGACCCCCTGACCCTGTCATCTAACCTTCCCCAGGTCTATATCAGGATGATAACAACACACAACGCCCCACTTTTTAGGCGTTAACCGTCGGCGTCGGATCTTCCCCAAACAGCGAGAGGCAACTCTCCCACACCCTGTCATCAAACTCTGGTTTGAGGTCGCCAACAATCGAAGACACTGTGCCAAACCTTTGTAGCATATCGTGAATAGCTCCATAAACACGCCAAACTTGTGCACGCCTACATGGGAAGAGTTTTCAAGTAAAAAGTCAAGCCTCTGTACATCTACCTGCGGAAATACACTTGTGTGTGAGGGTAAAAGAGTGGGTGAAGGTGAAAAAAGGGGATGGGTGGTCTGGCAGCCAAAGAGTTGGGTGGCTCTGTAGTAGAGGAAGTGGCCTCTCTTACTGTGTATGTTTCCTTGTACGACAATAGCAGGGTGTCGTTTTTATAAGGCTAAGTGAGGTGATTACTGACGACAGGTTCTCATTTCTGTGGTCTGCAGTGGCTTGCCAATCTCAGATCTCTACTGTGGTACCAGAGTTCAAGGAAATCTACCAGGGTGACTAATAATACTTCCTCATGCTTTGTGATTCAGAAAATCGGATGGTGTAGCATTGACGACAAAGTTATTATCACGCAGATTACAATGGCGTTCACTATAACCCTCACATCAACTACTTTGATTAATGAATAGTCAATCGTCAGTTCCATATGTGTACTGCGATATCCACAACAGTTTAATCTCAGCTGAGATCGACGTAAAGCATTCTACCAGAAAGAGAATGTAAAGCATTCTACCAGTAAAGAGAATATATCTAAATAGAAAAAGAACGTCAATAAAGGAGTTTATTATGTATACACACCGCAAGACATCATGCAGAACGCATAGAATGTCGCTCATTTATATGTAATAGTTCATAAAAGTGATTCGACAGTGAAAGTAGTATGAGACTAGTTCAGTTTATCATCAAATCAATTTAATATCTACCAGCTAACAACTTATAGGTATGAATAGCCCATGTGCACTTAATCCTCACTACTTGACCCAAACATACAGGAGATAGATACACATGGTTAAGTTCTCTTAATGATGACACATACATGTATTTTTTGGTAAAATGTGCTAAGATAAAAACCCTGAAAAAATATTCCATCTGTTGCCAGTTTTGCCCAGGGCCGCGTCAATATGTTACAAGAGTTAATGCCATCTAGTGCGCACTTAATCTGGACAGGCGAAGAGAGAAATTGCTAATCTCGTGTCAGACGAGAAGTAGTGTTGATCACGCCCGCGCGAGATATCGTCTGACACTAACTTATGTGGCCATGCACAGATGCTACTTGCATCGGCCATTGTGAGATGGTGGGAACATGTATGTAGAAGATGTAAAAGTATGGAAAATGTAGAATATTACTGTCATACCGTGATATATCTGCGACTCCTTGAAAATGTAAACTAAAATAAATTGTGGTTTTAGTTTTGGGACATTCTCCATAGAGATGTGGCTTTCCGGTTACCGTAGCGGTCTTATAAGCAATTGATTATAAGTAGTCTTTTAACTCGGCCCTTAAACAATACTCTACCCCGGCGCCTATTTGAGACCGGCACTTATTCGAGGACCCGGCGCTTAAAGGCGCAGATCTCGGTACCCCTCCAGCGGCAGTCAGAGTGGAGCCGGGACAGGTACTCAGCCCTATATATAGGGGCGCTGGGGCTTTAAACAGGCCACTGGTATACGGTATTGGTATAGCTGGGTATTTTGACCATCAATGCAACCAAAATTTATGTTGATGCAACTCTAGTAATTTATTGCAAATTGAGCAGATTCATATTCTTTACACACACCCTTTCTGCACACTCAACTCAGTCATCTCAAGAACATGGCTTCTCTATCCCCCCCCCCCCCCCACCTCCAACAAAAGGGCTATCCTGTCCCACACTCTAAGCCCCCCCCCTCCCCACACCTTCACCACCAACAATCAAATATAGACTCTACCTAGGTTTATCTCTACTCCCTCAAATCTACCCTCAACGCCCTCCCTTCTGCCCATATTCCACCCCTCTCACCATCGCCTCTCCATTTACGGCACTTACGCGCCCCCGCCGTGTTAACCCTTTAAGGGTCGCATACTGCTTTAATGCATCATGCCCTTGGTCGGCATGATGCTTGAATGCAGCCCTGGCGAGTCTACTCGCCCAGGCTGCATTCGTGCATCATACCCATCCTCTGGGAGTGTTTCAACCTGCAGTAAGATCCCTATGATGTTTGAATACAGCCCTGGCGAGTTACTCGCCAGTGCTACATCATGACGACAAAAGGACATAATGCATTAAAGCACTTAGGCGCCCCCTGCTGTGTTAAGGACATAATTAGGGGGTTGGGATTCCCGCCCCGCTAGGTAGCCTTTCTGTCAGCCCCGACGCGGCCAGGTACGTCTGATGGCCACCAGCAGGGGTCGCCTTGAGCAGACTGGGGGTGGGGTGGGGTTGCTGTGGGTGTCTATGGAGACACTTTGGAGGCCCTTGACTTGAGGTCTGAGGGGGTGGTGGGTGGTGTATGGGGCACTAGGGTGGGAAGCCACTGTGACCATGTGGTGGTGAGATACTATAGTAGGTGAGTAGGGATTGTTTTAGGAGACAGGTAAATATAACAGCAAGGTTCACCCTGATTGGAAATACTTTTTTGTATGAACGAGGAGGTGCTGTGTCGTTAACCACAACTACAAAAGTCATTGGAAATACTGCTTCTTCCTATAATATTAGTTTCCTTAAATCGCCATGGGCAACATGGTGCTTTGCTGCATTTTGTCCCTTTTGTCTATACACAGAGGCAAATATCAGAGTCACCCAATGTCGCCAATACTACTCTCATACAAGGGTCAGGCACTGCTAGACTATAATAGATGGGTCAAGGGCCATTCTAGTGAGGGTCAGGCTAGGCTGGACATTCAATAACAGGCTGGACCTTGGCAAACTTGCTTGAAAGTCTGGCCATGCTGGATCCTCATGCCATAGTCTGGCAATGCTGGACTCTTGGGAGAGTCTCTATCAGCCTGTGTACATGATGCATGGATGCGAGTTACCCCTCGGTGCTACATTCATCATGTTTCATGTTGCATGATACACTCCCCCAGGGTCAGTATGATGCATCAGTGCAGCACAGAAGGTATCCGGAACTCCGTTGGTGCATCATGACGACCATTTGAATATGAAGCGTTGTGGCATCAGGTCATCCTTAAGGAATTTAACCTGTTTCAAAGCCTGCGTTCGTGGCTTCCATTTGATGTTATTGTGACTGACTGAATAGAACACCTAGGTATGACCTAATAACCTCACACTCTACATTTTATCTAAACGTCGTGGCCTCAGATGTGATACAACTCAGTTGAGGTGGATTTGGTGGGTGGTTGGAGGGGGGCTGTAAGATTTACCATCATAGGATAATATAATATAATTCAATGCAAAAAATATAAATAAAAAGCAGTGTTATATTTAAATGGGTACAAGTTAGACAGCGGGCGAGACACGAGGTACCACATACATCTAAGTTCCTTCCACATGGTCTAGTAAGGAGGTGCAGAGCCTGAGCTGTCGGCTTAAAGGGTCACTAACCACATCGCCTATAGATGGACTGATCTAAGTGATCCTAAACACGACCCTGGTTTACTCACTGACCACCCTCTTCAGTCGCGATAAGCTTAGTTTGTGGAGACTTAGTGGGATGAGGGCCTCCGTGCTAGAATTTAAAGGGATCTTTGTAGACTTAAAGACCATCCGGAGGTATAAAGGACTACGGTGGGTATAATGGGGCCAACAGGGATTTAAGTGTTCGGGTAGGCTGTTTTTGGGGGTGGGTCGCGTCTGGATTAATTGATGAGGACCACGGTACACTGTTATAAGTTGATGTAGCTGAGCAGTAGAATCTATTGTAGTTTATGTATTAGCAAACATGGGCAGTAGAATCTGCTGTTGGCTTACAGTATAAAATGACGTATATTTTTATCATTATTTACTATATAGACAATACGTGGTGCCCTCAGTATTGGCTTTGCTATGTTTCGTAAATATGCATTTCAGGCATTTATCCTGTTTCCACTATTGCTTTAACCAACACAATTCCTTATAAGACATCACAAGAACCATGTATTGCTAACTGAAACTACACTCAGAAACCGTCTTGGCAAGCAAAAAATACAAATACTCATTTTACCCAAGGCATATCAAAACATGAAATATCAACATGTAGACAGACCACATTGAAGCGATACTGTGCACTATGCACATATGTGAAGGGGAGAAGATGGCAAGATAAAGGGGAGAAGATGGCAAGATGGCATGATGTCTCCCCTACAACTGGGTCGGGTGTCTAGGCGCTAGGGAGACGGTCCCCTGTCCTGCAACTTGAGACTATAAGAGTATCCGACTGTAGGGGTAGTATCAGTCTCGCCAAAACACTGGATACACATGTATATATCCTTACACAAGCCAATGCCACTTTGGTGGTTTCCCATGAGACTCTTTGTAGCCAGGCGATAGCACCCATATCTTCCCTTTTTGATCTGCTGATATCTTATGCCGAATTAAGGTCCCATTGCTAAAAGATATACATGTACACAGTTAAATCGTAAAGTTCGCCATGCCGCCCAATGCTCTACGGCTCTTCATGCCAGGTGTTACCATGTTCACTAAATGTTCCACCAAATGCCGAGTCTATACACCATAGTTATATCATTGATAATATAATAGATATATAACAATTACTACCTATGCGTTGAGATCTATGGACGGTGGATTTACTTATGAATACAGCCCAAAAAATCCGCAACTCAAACATACAAGAGATAGTATACGTGTGAAGGGTAGAACGTGCTGAACGGCTAGCGCTAGTAGCACAGAAATGGGGGTTGGACGCGGGCGCCTGCATGAGTGGACCGCGTATCTGGGTGAGATCTGACCGGGACGCGGGCCGGGGAGGCCGGGGAGGGAGACGTTCTCGGCCGGTCTCAACTCTGGGCTTTTTTTGGATAAAATACAGGGCGTTGACGTGATAAGTTGACGGGGATGAGGCGTTAACAGGTCCTGCTGTCACCCCAACCTCACCACCTGGAGGTGCCGACCACCACCCACCCTGCTCCACGGTCCCCCCTGGCAGATGGTCTCGCCACCTGTTTGCCAAAGTCAGAACCAGGACGGCGCCGGCTGAGCGGGGATGAGCTCGATAGAAGAGGGTGATTGGCGCTAATGAAAAACTTATCTCTGAGGCAGATCTGCCAATTTTGTACAACATGTCCACAACATTCATCACCAATATGGACACTCCACAGGCTAGCCCAGTCTGCAGTGTAATTAAGCATGTGGCTTCTAAGGGTTAAGTCAGTTCTCCAGTGGGTGGGATAGGGCGGCAATGGGCTGCAATGTCATTAGGGTTAATTTGCTGGGCTGCTTCACCAAAGGGGTTGAGACCCACAGGAGTTGGCTGCGGTTTAATCAAATAAAAACCTATTTGGAAGACGCCGCACTGATGAGCAGTACATTGCTACTGGCGCCGGTCTGATGCCATTTTAAAATTTAAGCTTTTTGAGTCATTCACCAATTGCTCAATTTAATACTAGCTGTGTGGGGCCTGTGGGAGCTCCATTGAATGTGTGTGGACTGTGATTTACAATCATATCGTAATTGGGGGAAGGCGACTCCAGGGCCACGCCTCTACTTGGGAGAAAAAACCCACCTCACCCCCCCCCCCCCATCTCAGCATCAAAACACGACACACCTAACCACCCACCTTTATAAACTTAAATAACATCAGTCGTCGCCCACAGAACCCCACCCGCGGCCTCCACGGTAATGAACTAAAATCAGAAGGAGATAGGATTGATACGAATCTAATCCACTCCTACCCTCCAAGTGTCGCCATGACAGAATTACTGTAAATTTACCATAAAAACCTGGCCGTCCTTGGGATTGCATTAAGCCCGCTCTTAGTGGAACTGGCGTGTGTCAGGGAGTGGATCTGGATGTGTGGGTCGGGGGTTGGGTTCTCTGTGTGTCTCAGTGTGTGTGTGTGTGTCGGGGGGGGGGGGGGGTGCTTTGAGGTACAAAGTGGGTCCTGGCGGTGCTATGTCGCCCCGCTTGTCTCCACCTTTAATGAAGGTAATCAGAGCGAGGCTCCACGAGACGCCGCCGCTAGCAGCACCACGCAGCGGGACGCACCGGTACTTTAATCACATTTTAAAATCTGTCTCAGTCACAGCACTCTCCAGCCCCCCCCCCCTCCATCCTCACACACACAGAGCTACCTATGGACTTACCCCCTCTATAAAACACCTAGGGCTACGAGGATGCTCCCGACTGGTATACACTTTGGAGCAATGAGAGATACTAAAATCGTTTCAAAAGAGTGCTTGCTATCTCATATTGAAATATAAGTGTCAGCATCTATTTATTTTGGCCAAATGTTCTTTGTACTTTTTACGGTTTACACCGTCACTTTCCTTGGCTGTTATATCCAACGCTGTAGGGGAGGGGGTACCCTAATGAAATAGTTTCCATCTCACGACTACCCCATTTACAAAATAGGTTAAAGAGTATCCCCATAGCCTTCGAGTATACAATATACTCACGATAGTTGGCCGTGCCAGGCCTGTGGCGTGAGGATTGTGCATGTATACTTATTTCCTTGACAACCAGACTGGGACTTGAGGCCCTGGATAGATTGTAAATTACTTTAGCCCTCCCCCTTCTTTCCACGAAAATGACTTCTCACACCCTGGAGGAACTGAGTACCCAAGGTCAAGGTCAAATATCACTAGAGCGAAACCATTTGGCATAAGAGTAAAGAAAATCATCAAAAAAGAAAACAGAGAAAGGGATTATGTTCCCCCAGACTGAGTTATTAGAGAACGTATTTACATTCATATAGTGTTGTAAATCTAAAGAGGAAATATTTGTCTCTGTTCCAGGAAGGTGTTATTTAACAGAGTTATATTGAAGGAAAGGCGTCAGAGTTGCTTCTTTATTAGGGTAAAAAGGGTGTTGTAAAACCATAAATCCCACCCCTTGCTTAGAATATAGCCATGCACCCTCTTTTAACATATTCATGACTGCCATACTCATAAAGGTTATACATGCATGTTATAAAAATGTCTCACAAGGGGTTCATAAAATATGGACGTGTATACATCTGTAACATGGACTTGGTAGGTAGCATGTTTGCCGTGAACCATGTTCCTCAATGTATACTACAGTGTGAATCGCAATATCATTAATATTAAGGAGTTGATAATTATTTTTTATTTGGACATTTAATCTGCCAAAATGGTGCTATTTCCCTATACCACACAAAAATGACATGCATGTCAATGTATTTTATCCATGTAACATTTGGCGGTAAATATGTATAGTCCAACCCTGCGTGTTTCAATATCTTGGCCAGGAAGGGCGGCTACGACAATTTACCCATTTTTATTGCCCTAGTAGTGTCAGGGTAGTGTCAGATTAGATAGAGGAGGGTGTGACCAGGGCAGGCATGCAGAATAGGCCTAAGTCTAGATACAAAATAGAAAGGGAGGGAGACAAAAGGCTGGATGAGGGCACAGCTCTGAGTTTACCAGCTTATAGGAACAGGAGGCACACTCAGGTTACAAGCCCCCAGACGCTACTATAGCGACACAGGCGGCGTGGAGGTGAACTAAGCGTCACCAACATGGCGTATAATGAGGACGTCCGGGTGAAAATATCACTTAGCGGAAACCTGAGACACATTGCCGGCCTGTGGGGAAAGCTATAGGGACAGTAAAATAGTGGTGTACAGCCTACACTAGCCGTCACACCCTCCCTCCCCATGTCACACCCCATAGTGTCACACTAGGGGGGATTGGCAGACAAAGGTGGTAGCGTAGGACAATGCTATATTATATTTTAGATGAATCAGAATGCTCCAGTGCTTGTATTATAGTGGGTCTACATAAAATATGTATGTACATGTATATATTCACTTCATCAAATGTAATCGAGATCAAGGCGAAAACCTTTCTTTGTATTATGGCATCGATGCATGGAAGAGGTTGGTATTTAAGAAGATCATTTTGTATTATAAGCACACACTTTGAGAACTGTATGGAAACGTGGGTCGGCCTGGGGAAATTAGATTCAATAAACTAGTCGGAAACTTGCGTTGAAGGTAAGTGTAGGTGACATATCTAACATGTACGATACGACCTGTACAGGGCTTTATTTTTGTCCTTGGGATAAATCTATTGATTCTACATGTATAGACTCCCTTCCATTTTACCATCACTAACTAAAGTTAAGAATTGTTTTGCTATATAACTTGTGATGTTACATTGTAACCCGTATACATTCAATGGGTCTAAGGACTTCTTTCCCTATCCCCATGCTCATACAATTGCTATATCAAGTTATGGACGTTCCCCTGGACGTCCTCAACTAAGACTATATTGCTGTTGATATCGCAGCCTAATTCCACTATTACCATGTCAAAATTCTGGGGTTATAATGATATGGTATATATCTCATGTTAATTTTACATCAAATATGATGGTGTTCTGGTAATTTAGAAATTCATCATTTCGATAATGTTATTACAAAAATGTAACGGTTATATGTAGAAATATTCATATAGGTGTATGCCTGTAGAATGGCTGCTATAATTTTGAACAGCTCTTATTTTAGATATATGTGTCTTATAACGGTGGGACGCTATCTGAGGTATGATATGTGCGTTATCTGCTTATGTTTTCCAGAATACTGAAATGATTCTCTAAATACAAACGGTTTAGGATGTTGATGGTTGTCGTCGCAATCGATCGGTTATACAGCTCATAACAAATAATGACCCCAGCAGATGAATCGTTTGACCTCAGATGTATATATACATAGAGACACGTATTCAAACACGATTATAAGATATATAAAGGTAGATTCCATATATGTACGTATATCATTGCGATAATCTATTTTGACGTTCCAAAATGTGTAAATAAGGACTTTCCGCTCTAGGACACATGGCAGTGCTAATTATATCAGTAACCAAATCTAGTAAGTTTAACCCCATTATTATTTTATAGTTAATTATCATCCTAATATATTTTCCAGGTCACCACTAGATCCTCCCTGGGACTCTCACAGACCGGGTTGCTGGCGCCATGCAGCCCGGGCTCTCGGCCTCTACATGCCGGCCATTCACACCTCTGGGCGCCAGTTTCACGCCCGACGCCTGACGTGTGAAGTAACGGGCCGAGCGCCACCTCCGCCCGTCATGTACTCCCAGAACGCCCGGTCTGATGCTCAGCCCCCCTCTCTCATAAATGCTGAGAAATGTGCACTACTATAACACACTATATTTAAAATAGATTTTCATGATTTTTTTAAACAGAAACAAATATCAACGGGTATACCGATACTTTCCCATGCGACCTAGGTTATTAAGATAATTAATATTTTCTTATTGATTTATAAACTTGGATCAGAATCGCCCAGCACAATCATGAACGTGGAGATATCAGCAGGGCACTATTTACATATCGCTGCTTCATAAGATTAACAACAGATAAAATACAGAAATTAATAACATTGTCATATAATATATACACAATGCCCATCACACATAAATATTTTAAAATATTAATTGATAATAATAATATCTCCTTTGAGAAATACATCAGATGACCACATTTCATCATTTAATACCGGCCATGGAAAATCATTGAGACCTTTATCCACAATTAAAGCTACATTAGCAAATTATCTTCACAACAAAACACCCACATGCAGGAACTCAATGTGTGGCCTATCACGTTCAGAATAGTAACAAAGGAAGGAGTGGCATTCATGCAGATATTAGAGGCAAAGGCCAGTGGTTTAATACCAACAGTACAGCAACAATATGTATTGAATAGAGGCACATTCTCATATTTCCTGTATCATAAACGTATCGTTAGGATTCTAATACAGATGTACGTTATATAAATTACAGAACATACTTTACTTCTCTGGTAATACATAGTATACATAGACATGTAGATAACTGGAATTCAATCAAACCAAGTTTTAGTTTGAAACGAATGTTATGGACTGACAAATGATAACAGTTAACAAAGCATTTCAGTCAAAGTAAAAGCATGCACACCACATCAAGGGCACAGAATAAAGCATGGCGTATATTGTACCCCAGACTGGCCAAGTGAGTCGCATTCAGATCAGTATATAGCAAGGTGAAAGGAGATATAGAACTTTCTATACAGATCTAAAACTCTCCTATAAAATTGCATAGAACAACAGTTGTGTATATATGGTTTTTTTCTTTTAGCATTTGGGGTTTTATTCTACTTGGGGTGTTACATGGATATCCAAACACCTATTTCACCTCTCAAGTTATCCCTTACCCAGTTTCGTCTTGATGCATTCCTTTCACCTAAGTAGGTTAACGGTGACCCGATATTAAGCCAGACTTGATATACACTACCCTGGCTCATTACCTGGTTTTATTTACCAGAGCTGACCTCTGAATGTTAATTCTCTGCCAGAGTCAATACCAACTCAATACCCCTCCCTGCATATTTTATGTACACAATCCCGTGTTGTAGACATCTATCTAACCTGTAGTCTCCAGACCCATACCAGTCCCTTAACACCCCACACCACCCCACCCCCTGCTACCCATACCTGTAGCCGTGCCGACCACCCACTGGAGGGGGCATCCTTACCTGAGTCACTCACGAGCTCCAGCGTACTCCAGGGTATTTTCCCACCCCACCCCCACCATACTGTGTCCAGCCCCCGCCCTGGAGGAAGGGTAGGAGGGTGAGTGTTGCTAGTGGTGGGGATGAAGGATGCTTAGGTATCAGTGGCTGTCTAGGTTACTCCAGCAGCCAGTATCAAATGGACCCAGGTCGGCTGGATACTTAGACCTTTACCTTGGTACGACTCAATGGCCTCTATTGAGACAGCAGGGGCAATCCTCCATGCATGGCTGAGTCTGAGGGGGATGGTCTGGAGGGGGATGGGGAGACAGGCTAAGTAAGAGACTCAGACAGTGTGTCTATCAGTAGAAGCAGGTAGGGCCCTAGGGGCAGCCCCCTTAAGCCTTTTAGGTAAATTATGGGGCTCTTAATGGGTCAATTACGACGGCTTTGTGTCCGATTGGGGTGCATTAAGACGTTGTGTGTACACACATGGGGTGTGACAGCCAGAATATATATTGTATACACTTACAGTGTGTACATGCCCATGGCCATTGGCAGATGGATATACTTTGTGTATATCAGTATTATCACTACACACCTCATGTACAATTACACACAGAAACCAAATACACTTTCATCATATGTACTGTGACTACGTGTGCTATGGCTGGAAGGCTAAATACAGTTTCCTGTTTTCTTGTGGCGAAAAAGAACCACTGAGGGCTTATAAAAAAACACCCTCCCCTAGGCTTTGAGGAAACATAAGGAATATGCCTAAGGTAAGAACCATCAAAAGACGTTTTTTTCATCACCAGCATTGACATGGGTGAGGATGCTTTTAGTCATGCTCTCTTGGAAATTATCTGAAACTATCCTTTGCCTGTATCTATACCGCCTGTAGATGGATGAACAAGCTTGCAAAGTGAAGAATTTAGTAAGATAAATTACTAATATCAATATAAATTCAGCTACCGGTATGTACTGAATGTATATAAAGTTAATACTATTCAGACCATTCCCCCAAAAGTTGTCTCACCAAGCCATGGAAAATATGACCGAGGACGAGGGAAATGTAGGCTCTCGGCAGACTAAATTCAAATTTTAGTAATCAAGAGTTAAATAATCTGCAAAAGATGAGTAGACATGCATGCATTCTCAAGCCCATTGCATTTTCTATACTATAAGCTTTGATTTGATACCAAATGTTTGTCCATTTTTATCATATTTTTTATCAAGACCAAAAGACATTTTTGGTGATGAGCGTGGCCTAATTAAAAATATCTAAAGCCCTTGTAGTTAATCCTGTTTCAATCAATATTGTTATGGAAGTGGTTGAGTCGATTAAATTGGGATTTTCGACCATCCTCCCATCTAACTCTACAACACAATACAAATAAATGCCCGCACCTCTACGATCCACTAATACTCCCACATTAAGGCCAGATTAAAAAAAAGGGTATTTTTTCAATATTCTCATTTCCATCAATTTTCAGCCAGAAGTGACCTAATAAACTGACTTAAGGAAATGGATTTTTGACAGGAATATCTAATCATTTCTTGTTATTCCTTGTTACTGGAGGAATCAGTGAGTCGCCCTGATGAGTTGCGACTTATTGTAACGATTCACAACTCCTTCCTGATATTCTCAAGATCAAAAATAAATATACCCGACCTTCTTATTCTAATTTCCGAAACATGTTGCCTGAAACATACCTTTATTCTTCGGACCTAATTATAATTCTTGCTGTGTAACTTCCGTTGTTATTTACAATTTCGGGCGTTTTAACGCGCGCGGTGCAGTGTGTCAAAGCAGAAGGTGCTGAATTATAGAGTTCTACTTCCGGCGATCGTCGTTAATGCTGACTCCTAACTTCCGATGGGACACTGTACCCCTCTCTAAAGCACAATCCTAACTCCTGTGGGTGAGGACGGCATCACTCCCAGAGATGACGGTGTCATAATTCTAAGGCAGTAGTAAAATAGCTCCTCTCCTCTATCTGCTAAATGAAGATCTAGAGCAACACAAATTTGGCTAGGGTCAAACGGAATAGGTTGTCCTTTGCATATACATGTATGGTTAATGTATTTAGTCGGTAACTCGCACAACCTAGAGCTCCATAGACTCTATACTGTTGCTTGAAAGCATGTCACCATTATATATACATGTAATTGCCTTTATAAACTAAGTTAATCACCATTCACTCTATTATAATAAGGCAGTCATGTACTCCATGATACATGTATCTAAGCTCCAATCTCTTATCCTAAAAAGTGAATAACATAGAGAAATACCACCTGTGTCCTTGTCTGTAGAAACTATGATAAAGGAAAAAACTAAAAGAGAAAATATCAAAGGTCGATATTGAGAGCGATTCCAACCAAGTCAAATTTATTCAAATACCCTTTCTCTCATGGCCTTGGTGTTATTTTGTCTGATATTGGGGGGAGGACGGCCTATTGCCTGACACCTGGCCGGGGTCTGTCTGGGCTTCTGGCGCCGCTGGAACTTAACCTGTCACCTCCTACCACCTCATCCCACCACACACCCTCACCACAGACTCATCCCACACCACATGAGATCACACCACACCTCCACCATGCACTTTTCTTTAGTACAAGTGTTCACACCCATTCTGTGTTAGGACCTGCACACACAGGCCAACTCAGGTGTTGAAAGAAATATTTCACTCTGTCTTTCTTGACACCTTTTGTTGTTGTTGGTTGTGTTTATTGCTACTTTTATTCATATAGAGTCAGATTTGATATTTTAGGAAACTTAAATGTATGTTCTTTGCAAAGTATCTATACTGCTTATACTTCATATTTTATAGGCTATCCCTCTGGATGAAATCTTAAGATTTTACGGAAAATGAAGTTTAACATACTTTGAAATTCCAGTGAAAAAGCAAGAATTTCTGCAAGAGCAGGACAGAGGCGTAGGAAGCAAATCTTTATTGGGGGGGGGGCCCAGGGGGGGGCACTCCTACCAACTTTATGTATCGGTTTTTATGCATGATGTATCATACACACTTATATTAGATTGTATGGAAAAGTAGTATTTGAGGCCCCTTTGGTTCTAATTTGGGGGCCCTGCCCCCTCTGCACCCACTTTTGCTTATGTGGGAAAGGTAAGAATTGGAAAATATGTGTATCATATGACATGTCTTGACAAATTTTGGGGGGGCCCAAACATATTCAGGCCCCCCCTCCTCAGTGATTGGGGGGGGCCCGGGCCCCCCTGGCCCCCCCTTTTCCTACGCCACTGCAGGAGGATTGTCATCTCTGTTTTCCCAGGCTATTTGACCACCAGCAATTCTGCATTGCTGGAAATGCATCTTTTAACACAGCGGTGACATCACTAAAACCAACATCACTCACATGACACACACCTAGTCCGTAAACCACCTCACACCCTGGAGGTGACATTAAGTCCCACCTTTACTACTCTTAAGGGGTGAGCCCCTTACACCTTTAGAATACAGCATGGTTAGGGGGGATAGGGGTCATTGGGGACATACAGGCACTTTCACCATCACCCCTATGTGAGCTTACCAACACTTCTACCCCACAGATGCATTAAGCCAACTCTGTGAGACCTCTGATCTCTATGTATTACTCTCCCACCCCCAACCCTTTAATTCTTAGACATTTCCTAAAATTATATCAAGACATTTCTTATTGATATAGGTTAAAATGCATCTGTACTTGATTTGTGAAATATTCAACCTGTTTTTGGCATCACGTTTAATAGCTATACATTTATTCTATAACTGCTCTCTGTTTGGCAAGGCATATGTGTATTACAATGTATATGTACCATATATGCATGGTATTATGGGTGATAAAGGGGTGGTATTGCCGAGCAGCTGTGGTTTCATTATCGAACTACTTCCCCCTTATGGTACAACCTTTAAAACGGCATAAAAAGGACGGTTTGACATGGACTCACGCCCCGAGGATTGTTTCATACAGCGGCAAGTTTTCCCCTTATCTTGTCCCAAGCCAAACCGCACCCCAGGGCTCACACCTCTCAGTGCGTTCTTCATTGCTTCAGGAGTGGTCATTACATTAACAACAGGGGAAGGGGGTGGATTTGGTGGGGGGGGGGGGGGGACATCGGAACCCCACCTATAGAGGGGTTACAAAAAAAAAACCGTCACCCCTTTTTTAGCGGGGGAAAAACCACTAAAGTGGTGATTCCACCAACGCGACGTGACGGATCCGTCCATTTTTTGGACGGATCCGTCCATTTTTGGACGGATCCGTCAAGTGACGGGTTGGTGGAAGCCATTTTCCCCGTCATTAGCACGCCAAAAGTGTGACGGATCCGTCAGAATGGCTTCCACCAGTCCGTCCGTCGACGGATCCGTCAATGGACGGACTGGTGGAAGCAGGAAAATGGAAATCCGTCCGTCAACGGGTGACGGATCCGTCACCATTTTGGCGGATCCGTCAACTGACGGGAATATTAAAATTTTTTGATATTCCCGTCCATTGACGGATCCGCCAAAATGTGACGGATCCGTCACCCGTTGACGGACGGATTTCCATTTTCCTGCTTCCACCAGTCCGTCCGTTGACGGATCCGTCGACGGACGGATCAGTGGATCACTTTTTTGGGTCCTTATGACGGCTAATTTGGCTTCCACCAATCCGTCCGTTGACGGATCCGTCCATCGACGGATCCGTCAAAACAGGTATCTAGTCTATCAAATATGGACGGATCCGTTGACGGACGGAATCAGTGGAAGCAGAAACTGGACGGATACGTCCAAAACGGACGGATTTGACCAATCCGTTGATGGACGGAGAGGACGGGGACGTTGACGGATCCGTCACGTGGCGTTGGTGGAGTCAGCCCTTAAAACGTTGCTATAATATATTTTTGTTAAATCGGTGCGATCCTGTAGTAAACCACCGACACCCCCCCCCCCCCATTCCTTGTTGTTATGACCACTCCCTTACCTCTGGGTTGTATGTGTTAATGCATGGGGGTCAGAGAAAGCCTTTCCCTGCTGCAAGGGAGAGTTGTGTCCCCTACTGGGAACCTGCCAAGTCGCGTGGGGGTTTTACGATGTGTCCCATTGGCACTTCTACTTCCCCTTTATTAGCTGGAGGTATGTACAAACCTATGACACCTTCACAGCCCCAGTTCACAGCCAGACAGAGGTACATATGGGGGGGGGGGCAGCTAGTCATGGGACATTTATTGGGGGGGGGCGGGGGGAGGGTAGAAGTTTTGGTGCACATGCTGGGGTAATTATTATAGAGGAATCGGGGGATGGGTGGAGAAATGCCTGTAATGGAAGTACAGAAATGCACTTTAGATTTGTTGTATATGACGCCACAATATGTTGTATATTAGGATGAGGGAATGGGTAAACATCACCAGAAAAGCTCCCGATTTCTAGAATTTAAGTTGTACGTCCAAGAGTCCGTGCTGCTGCAGTGTGTGTGTGTATATGGGTGGGGGGGGGGGTAAAAAGAGTCTGCATGGGGGTTTCCCTGCGCCATAAAGTTCATGTTTCATGCATATGTAAGGAGAATCTGAAATGAATTGATGTGACTGGCGAACAACTGTACATGTATTATGAACCGAGCAGATGCATCCCATGGAACAATGATGAATCGATGCGCATTTACAACTTTCAAAGACAGAGACATTTACCATACATGTAAAATGTAGGGTGTTGTAAAATACCCTGGATGTTAAGCAATACCTATTAAACAATGAGAATCAGCACTGCACAAATTGGAAACCCCAGGTTCTAAACCATTTAAGTAACATATTCCCTTTACAAAGCCACAAGTCTCATGCTACGTCCAATCCCAGCTTCTTCCATTGCCGCCAATGAGCTGTCAACCGATACCCCCTAACGTGTATACAGTTTCAACTACTCAAATCGAATTATTGCCTTTCAGCTCGCTCCAATGTTAATGCATGCACAGGAGCCGTATGGTGAGACATGGTAAGCCACTACTGAGGGGGAGAGCTGCTCAGAGCTACTCACAGAAACACCACGCCCTAGGGACTCAGGCACCGACGGTGCCACCCTCGGCAGCAGAGTCGTTTTTCCTATGAAGTGTTCAAGTATTCATCAAAACTGCGATTTAAAGAGGGGCGGAGCTCTGTCTCTGATATGAAATAATGATGACAAGCGAATCAAAAACAAAAAAAGACTTGATTCAACCTCAACTGCAGGGGCTGGGTGGGGATACGGGGGTGGAGTAGAGCAGGGAAATGATCGAGATATAGGGGAGATTAGATTCACATATCGGACTGCAATTGCTGAATATCATGATATTCGAAATTGCAAACGTGTATGTTGCATATAGCCTTGAAACTGATTACTATTTAAGTAATGCGTGTGAGCTTTGAAAGCTGCCGAGAGACACATCTATAGGTACACTAAGGAAAGACAACCGACTCTAAAGGGAGTCCTGACTTCCTCCAAAATGACTCCCTTTTCTGACTCCTATTGCAGTTGTGACTCCCTTAGATGAGCCCTGTCAACCGGGGTAGTCACATAGCTCCCTGACCCACATATTGGAGTCACATAAACCCAACTCCAATATGAGAGTCAGAGGATGAAGTCATTCTGCAGGTAGCATGGGCTCCTTTTTGACAGTTTATTTTCTACGTACGGTGTATCAGTGGCTAGACCACGCCTATAGTCTAGTAGTAATAGTAGGCCTATGCATCTTATCATTTGGTCAAACTAAGAGCAATGGGGCCTCTTAAGGACACGTTCACAAATAACGTCACCTGTTTTGGGACTTTTTTTTAAAAGACCCCCCCCCCCTCGGGGTCACTATTTTGGGAAAATAAGTCTACAAAAATGTATGAGTCGGGTCATGTTTCGTCAGTAAGCCCAACTCCTAGCCGGTGACGTCATTTGTGAACTGTCCCTGAACGTAACAGTTGCGTGGATTAGTCATATATGGTACATCATAACGCATGTTACATCACCCACGCTCTCCCCACCCGTCCGTCTGTCAACGCCCCTGGCGCGGGTGGTGACGGTGGGGGCTTTAACAAGTGTTGCCAGTCCTAATGATGTTAGCCAACTCGCACTCATTAGCCAACCTGTTCCGTCGTCTCCCAAGCACTGATGACTTGTGACGACGACAGAGGGCCCACAGGACACAGCCAGATGGTCAGGGTGGAAGTCCCAGGACGGGGAAGATAAGCTTGGGGTAGGATAATCCCATACAAAAAGCTCCCTTTCAGTTTCAATGGAGACGAGTAATGGCAGAGATTTCTTTAAAACTCTAAAGCCCCGCCTAATTGTGGGTGTTGCTGACTAAAAAGGCATAGCAGAATTGGCTTAAAAGAGCACATGCAATGGCGATTCAGTTATTCTTGAGTTACAGACTCGCATTACATATTAGAATCAAATTGCCAAATTCTTCGCGAAAAAAGGCATTGGACATTTTAGTATCTCCTTGACTTGTCATAATGGCATTATAACGACATAATGGCGGGTGAATCCTTCCTATATGGCTGTTATATGCATAAATGCTTCCATGCAGGTCTAATGGTCAGTATATTTCAAGATTATAGTGTGGGCTAAACTCTAGAAAACTCCCTACTATAATTACATTATTTCACACAATAAGGACAAGAGATAACTGTATAAATGGCCCAGTAATCCATATAAAATACAGTCCTTTCCCCCGCCCCTCTCTTTTTTGATGTGGCTATGTCACGGCTGGTGAACAGCAAGTAAAGGCTTAGCTTACACTTAGCGGACCACAGTAGATTACACCTATCCTTATACCATATGGTGACTACGTCATGCACATATAATTAGGACGTAACATACATTTATACATGAAATCATTTGAACCGTGGCAATACATCTGTCTTTGTCATACATGTGAATCAGGAGTCCCTTGTATAACTGATATTGGTTATAGAGTGTGTTTCTTTCTATGTAAATTGACGATACTTACAAAATGTGTTGACCTTGTCATTGCTAGTCAAAAAGGGGATCTGAATAGATAGTTTGAGAAGCTATTTTGTCAAATATCGGGACAACTTAAAATTATGGCCGTTAAAGTAGGGGTAATATAAGACCCGCATGTAAAAAACATGTACATACGATTTAGAATGTCGCAGTGCAATTTCTAATGTAAAACTCACTACATCTGTCTCATTCTTTGTTACTTCATAATGTTCAGTACAAATACTCATACCAGTGTAAGTCACTTCTTCTCTCACTGCACTTGGCCTCTTTCATTTGCAAATGTATTATTTCACATGTATAATAATGAAAATGATGTAAAAAGAACTGCATGAAGCGATGTAAGCCCTTAAATGCATTAACAATTGCTTATTTCTCCCACTGTGAATGCACTGTGGATATATGTGGTTGGTGAGGTTTCAAGAGGATAAAAACACCCACATGAAATAAAAAGAACATTGCTGTGGAGGCATGTTTCTTTTTGTGTTCCTCCCGTACATACAACTCATTGTCACGGCTCACATGTAACTGAGCCCACTGGAGGAGGATTGTACCCCCCCCCCCACCCCCATCAAACACATACTCATACACAAAGGTCGCCCATTCAATAGGGACACAGTGAAAACACGCCAACATCAGACCTGCCATGCTCACTCCTGACATTTTAACTTAGATTGGCCGAGCAGGCTTTGAGAAATGTATACCTAAGTACTCATCCCTTCTATCCCTCCCACCCATCCACCCTTAACACTAACCCACCCCCGCTCCCCTTCCCACCTGACTCTTGTACATGCGATACAAGTTTCTGCAGTCTGTTTTTGCCCATATTGCTGTTATTTCAGAAGGATGGAGGTAAAAAGGCACCAAGAAGCGGAGGTCGTGTTTCTTGAGGGGTCTGGCTTGGCTTGGCCTGCAGGTGAAGTCCGCTCAACACGCTGAGCTGCTCGGGGCCACCGTGAGCTGCTCCAACAACACGCAGTGAGCAACTCTTTGAGTTAACCCTTTAGGGGCCGGATAGTATATGAACAACTCATTGAGTTCACCCTTTAGGGACCGCATAATGCTTTATACCTTTGTCGTCATAATCAGAGATGCCATCCCCTTGTGGACAAAAAGTAGAAAATCCTCAGAGTTTGGTCAATTTGCTGTAGGAAATTAGCTCAGTACTATACAGAAATTCCAGCAAAAAAGTAGGAATTCTTGAAAGAGTAGGAAGAGTGGCATCTCTGAATGCATCATGAATAAAGCCCTGGCCAGCACTACATTCAAGCATCATGTTGAGGTTAACCCTATGGGGTTGGACACTCTGGATGAGTTAGCATGATGCAGTCATGCAGCCATGGCAAGTTGGTGCCGGCCATGGCTGCATTCATGTATCATGCCGACTGTGGACATAACACATTTAAATCAGCCCTTAAAAGGTTAACCAGAGTCCTTAAGATGACATTCTGGCCCCTGTTCCTCCACCACGTCTGACGTATCTCGTACTAATTGATTTCGAGAATACACTAAAATGCTCACCTAATTGGATGTGAGGTAATTAATATGTTGATTAATCATGACTCGCGATGTGAGATCATCGGCTATTGTGTATAAACTTAGTCCATGTAAAATGATGACACGCAACCTATGATCTAAGTTTAAGGGATGATGAATCGATTTAAAAGAAAAACATACCTTGAGCCGGACACTTACATTCGTACTAATCTATGTATGTTTGGCCTTCTAGTCATTATTTGTTGGTAAGAATGACACTGTTAAATATACAGCAGTCCAACACTATAGCACTCCAATGCACTATATGGATATATATCTAGAACTGGACATCGACAATTATAACCTGAGCGGACTAATATGTATAGGATCGTTACAGCACTTCACTGGCTACATGGGCGGGTGGGACACGGCTCAATGAGCCTATAATTATAACCTGAGCGGACTGAGGTGTATAGCATCGTCACAATACTCTCCTGCTGACCTGGGCGGGTGGGACACGGCTCAATGAGCCTATAACTATAACCTGAGGCACAACAACAGTCAACACGCCCTCTACCTATAGACAGACGGCATTCTCCAGGTTTAGGTCGCCAGGCATTTTACTAAGTCGCCCAAACGCCATAAAATGACACAAAATGAAGGGTTGGAAGGAAAAAATGGATTCCTGTTATAAGTAAACGGAATGGATATAGTTCTACACTTAATTCCTTTAATATATAAAATACAGACCCTAAATATAACTCCAGGTTTAAGTCGCTAGGGATGGAGTCGCTGACTGAATGGACACTTCCTATATAATAAATACCCTCGTGGGTTCCAACCAAAACATGAGGCTTATTCTATTATAAAAGGCCTACAGAATAAGCCTAATACTTCTAGGGGTTACTTTTATATTCTGTTATTAGCGACCTAAACAATCTAAACCTCTATATATTACTCCAGCTTTAAGTCGCTAAGGGGTGGAGTCGCTGTCTTAAGTTATCTACTGGATAGTGTCAATCACAGATGTGTCAATCTAAACCTCTATATATTACTCCAGCTTTAAGTCGCTAAGGGGTGGAGTCGCTGTCTATGTTACCTACTGGATAGTGTCAAGCTAAACCTCTATATATTACTCCAGCTTTAAGTTGCTAAGGGGTGGAGTCGCTGTCTAAGTTATCCACTGGATAGTGTCAAGCTAAACCTCTATATAATTATGCTAGCTTTATTTTAATGTTTTTCCGTTTACCACAAACAGGATCCGAGTTTTACATAGCGACCTAAAGCTGGATTACGCCAGACAGACCCCTCGTACCTACGCCAGGACTGCTTGCTCAATGGGCCGTAATGTATGGGCCTGGTGCAGGGTGAAGAGGGTGGGAGGGGGTGACCATCAACAGTGCATAAACACTTTGATTGGATGACAATGCAGTTTTTATAATACAACCCTAAATTTGTGCAACGAAAATCATTAAGAAATAGTATATATTTTTTCCAAATAACAGCTTTTCTAGAATGGCCCGATACTCAGAAATCCTACTGTGAATAAAAAAAAGTCAAATTCTAATTCTAAATACCTGAAAAGTGAGAAATGCTGGCGTTCACGGTTTATGTAGGAAATGTACTAAAAACACCAAAAAAGAGCCACAAAACCCAATTTTTCTCAAAAACTGTTCAGTAGGAATTTTTCTAACTGAGGTTCCAGTGTTTTCTACCCTCATATTAAACATTGGCATAGAGAATACAATGGCACCTAGTCAGGATTTTGAGTTAGAAGCAATCTGTGAGGCCAAAATGAGCCAAAATGAGCCACTGGTCTGAAGTATAAAACTGGGCATCGATCACTATAGAGCTATAAGAGCCAGAGAATCGATGTCCAGTAATAACAGGGTTATACACAAAATGAGGGCATGGTTAAATAACCACAATTTCAACCTAATGTATATAACCGAATCATGGTAAATCTCCTAAATCTGATTAATTATATCTGTATAGAACCACCAACTACCACAGGGCCTATATACTGTATATAAAGTCATTATAAAGCATCGGCTTTGCTGCTACAACTCAAAAGTCTATGGTCATACTCACACTGGCCCCTGAGAAGTGTAAGGTGGGGAGCAACTCATAAGAGCTGCTCGCCTGCATGTAGCTAGTGCCGTGCTGAAGACACGGCCACATGAGTTGCTCACATACACTAAGCAACAATACCTGCTCACATAACCCCCACTATTAGCTCAACAATTGACAACAATCGTCTACCCATTGTTGGCATTCTATGAGAGGTTTAGAAAAAGAGCAGTAACATATAGTGTTCCTGCTTGTGTTCATAGCATGCAGAGACTGGCTGTAGGCTGTGGGGACAATAGGAAGAAGGAAGTGGTGGAAAGGGCGAAAAAAAGCACAAGTGGGGAAAGAATATAGGAGGAAGGTTACAAGGGGGAAAAACGAGTAGATGGCAATGGGAAACCTAAGGAGTCAACTGCCACTGGCTGGCCTGAGATCCCCGTGACATGGCATTCCTCAAGGGGAGACAAACCAAGCTGTGGTTTTCGTGTGGGGTGCATGAATACATGAGAAGATGTGGGATGCACGTGTAGAATGTCTCTCATGGGGTGACCCCCCCACCTCACCATTCCCACCCTACCCCATCCCACCCAACCCCACCCCCGTCCTCCTTTACATATTGTCCTATAGTATCCTTTATTGCACATCTATGTCTTCCTATTCATGTGGCAAACAACGACAATGGTGCTCTATGTATGCCCTATTGCGTCTTCTTTTTCGCCTTCAGCCATTACCAAGGAGAATACAATTGTGACGGAGTGGTAGACAATGACAGCCACCGCGAGGGACAAAAGTGAAAGTATATCACATATCCACGACGCCATTGACTCTCTCCGTGTCTGCTTTGTTAACTGCATGTGAAACGGAATGTGTTTCCACAGGGCAAGTTACTACTTTGTAAGTTTGTGGTCTGTGGAGACTGCAGAGTCCATGCCAAATCATGCCTCACGCCACCCCACAGCCTTAAGACTTTCAGTTTTTGACTTTTGTCTTTATGTTGAGATCTGAAAAGCCAGCATGCACCTATTAGCGGAATGCCAGTGTATGGTTTAGCTTTAGGTTTAAAGTACAATCAGAAAGAATACTTCCTTATTTTTCATAAGGATGATCGTGAATTAAGACTAATGTGTGTGCCTTTTGAAGAAAGTCATCTTTAAGCAGAATGACGTCATTTGTTTAAGAGTAATAGGAGGATTTAAAGAAAAATTCTAACGAGAGTCAATGATAATTTCTCTGATATTTTATATCACTGATGCATCTGTAAAAACAGGTTAAACTTTGACCATTTCCTCTTTACTGCCAGAATGTGTTTCATTCATGTGGAGATATTGTATGTAGACATAAGGAGTCAAACGTCACTGCCTGTTCTTGTCAGGACACCGCCTGTTTAAATTATCAGGTACATAGATCATAAAACCCGAACACTACTTATAAAAACACAAAACAAAAACATGTATTTAACCCAAACACTATATATGTGTGGACAGATGGTCAGATCCTAGACCTACTTGACTCAGTAAAATAATCATACACTTTCAATATTAATTGCTCTCCATTGTAAACCCACAGTTCACTTGGAAGTGAAAATCACACAATGGAAAAAATTGATAGGCACCAACGATTAAAGTTTATCATAGGTCATGGTCAAAACAGAGAAATCACTGGAAAATCTTATTATGTCATACACTGTATGGGTCATTGCTTTTTATGTCATCGTGTCAACTCAATATAAAAGCTTTTGTTACAAAGACAGCATTCCTCTTGCTTTATCACGAACGAACAATTTATAATGACTCACTGGCTTCATTTATGATTGATCAATGGATTCAACATATGAAGCTATTCCTAATGCCACCATCCATTCCTATGGTACAGGGCCATCTTCAAGGACAAAGAGCGTAATGAGTTTGCAACTCCTTAACTCGCTACCAATTAATAATTGCCGATGTATCATGTACTGTGACGGAATAGCTACTAATTATAGAGAAAGAAAGGAAATGATCAGTTCGTATCAAATTGCTTCATAACCCTCCTACTAAAAGATAAAATAATTATATAATATTCAGAAGTGCCACTACCTTATCTACATAAATTAGGACGTCATTCTGTTTTCAAATTTGGTGTATTCTTACTCCAAAATTAACACAATTTAATACAGAAAACCGCAGGGAAAAAGGTAGGGATTCCTACAAAAAGTAGAAATATGGCAGTATCTCTGTATATAGAACTAATGTTGCAGCTTCTCTAGGAATGTAGAAATATATGGGCAACATTAAAACAGACAGTAATGTGAGCACTATTTGGCACAATGGTAAATTGTAACAGAGGAACTGTGCTGACACCAGTGTCATCCTCTGTGCACTGTAGTACACTGTAGTACACTAGTAGTGTAGCCCTTTAAGGACGACATGGTGCCTTAATGCATCATGCTCTTGGTCGTTATCGTGCATGAATGCAGCCCTGGTGAGTAACTCACTAGTGCTGCATTCAGGTATCATGCAGACCCTACAGGATTGAGACACTCCTGAAGCACCGGCGAGAAACTCGTGAGGGCTGCAATGGTGCATCTTAATGACATCAAATGTCACATTTTAGCGACATACCGTCCTTAAGGGGATACACATGGATGAGGAGTGGCCCTCATCTGGTTCAGTTCTGGTTGACTGACCAATGACAGCACTAGCTAAACCTGCACCTGATCTCCCCAATTGCCTAAAGTGCAGGTTAAATCAGGTGCGACAAATGGTCGTGACCTCTGTCTATATTAACAGTATATACCCACTCCAGCTTATCATTGACAATGTAGAGGGATGGGTAGAGAGTAGGTGGCATCTGAATGGGAAATTGTGGTCAATTGTCCCATGACATAACCCTTGTCAGATGGTGCCTCAAGATTCGTGTGCATTTGTCGTTATGATGCACCCAATGCAGCACCATCAAGTACCTCACTCGTGCTGCATGTGTGCATTATTCCGAAGTGTACGACTAACCCCCTAGGATAAGCATGATGCATGAAGGCAGTACATTTTGTACTGGCAAATTATTCGCCAGCTCTGCACTCATGTTGACAAGGAGTAAAGTACATTAAAGCATGTTGCTGTCTTAAAGGGTTAACTGATGCAGTTTCCAATGTATAGAGAATGTCAAGGGTTACTATATTCATGGGTTGAAGGATCTCTTGACTATGTTTAATCGATAAAGGTGGGTAGAGCATGGGAGGGATTATATCGATACATTGAAAACATTGCTTTGTGGTAGTCTATCTCCCAAGTGAATGGCTGCATGTATGTTTGCATTGAAGTAAATTTAATGCGCCTAAGGAACACTTTAAGCATATTTAATTCAAGAAAATGCCGCTTAAAGTGCTCCTTAGAGGCATCTTAAATTTGCTCAAATGCAAATATTGATGCATCTATTGACACCACCTTATACCCTCATATCTAATTTGACATGGCGATTCGGGGATTTTAGTCAAGGAAAGACATTGTGAGCCTGGTGTGCCAAACATGCACGAGGAAGGGGTCAACTTAGGGGCAAGTACTTCCATGAACACGTTCACCATTGAACGTGCATACCATGGACCATTTTAAAAGTGGATACCTGACTATAGACCAAGCTATTTCAATATACCAGTATAGTGATATGATATATTAGTAAATAATATGGGCAAATGCTTATGTTGGGATAAAGGTATTACCCCAGTATCACCCATCACTTGGCTTTATGAATATATGACGACACAATCCCTTCAGGAGCGTCAGGACAAAATACCAAACAAACGATCTGAACAAAGATCAAGTCCTTCTGGACAAGACTTTGCCAATAGCCTTGGGGGTGAAGGTACATGGTTCTGGGTCTGGTTCTTCTCCAGGAGGTGGTGTGGTGGAAGATAGTAGGGGTGTGTGTGTGTTTGGGGGGGGTGATGGAGGGGCCACCAGGAGACAGGTGACAGGGACAGATGAAGCAGCCACAGTCACGCCATCTGTCTTCACCTGTCACTACCTATTGTTGTCCATCTCAGAGCTGTGGCCAACTTCCCAGTCCAGCAGCTACTCAAATCCTGCAGGCCACATGCAGATAGAGTCAGGGATATAGATGAGGGGTAGGGGGCATTTTAGATGATTTTGTTTATAGAAGAGGGTTGAGGAGGCGGGGGTATCACATGCTGAATATCATTTAGGATGGTCGAAATTGAAGCACATGAACATCAAAATATACACTGTAAATAGTTAGTGTAGGTACACAGTAGAATCTACAGTAGAATCTACTGTAGAATGGATTTACAGTAGAATCTATTGTAGATTTACAGTACATTTTACTGTTTACCTACAATAAACTGTACACCTACAATAGAATCTACTGTACACCTATAAAAATGGCAACTACCCGGTAACCTTTTACAGTGTAACCAAAGAGCAAATAATACTTTGCTATTTGATATAATTCATATCTCTTTGTCCAAGCAGAAAATATACATTATATGAACATGATATAGCGTGTATAATGAGCCATGGCCCTGTATCTCTTTGGCTTGAAGCAATTACCTTCGAGTTCATTTATGTCTCACTGGCTGCTTTCAGTTTCAGTATCCTATGCGGATAGATATTTTATTGTTCTTATGCTACTCTGATGTTCATCGATACTTTGTGTGCACGCAGATCGGATACACGTTACAGTGAACGCCTATGTTCCTTAATTCCATGTTGGTGGTGTATCTGGGCAGTTGCTTCAGAAATGTTTTAATTCTACATGTATTTCTTGTGCATGTTTTGATTATATAGGTATTTTCTAATGAAACAATTTAAATTTTCATGAAGGGGAAAGTCCCATACACTGCACGTGTACATATGCACCGTATACAATATAGGCTATGTTTTAAAGTGGCCTGCATGACAAAGAAATAAAGCAAATAGAACCTATGACATGATTAGAGATGACACTCAATCGTTGCCAAAGAGTAAGGATTCTTACAATCTTTTGGTAAATTAACATAATTTAACACAGACATTTCATCAAAAGTTAGAATTCCTGCAAAAAATAAAAGAGAGGAAAAGTGGCATCTCTGTATGAGTAACATTGGTAACCACTAGGACCACCTGGCTGCGGGCACTTTAAGGTGTGACAGGGGCGGAGGTGTCTGGTGGTCAGAGAGGGGTGTCCGTGTCCAGGAGGGTCATTACCTGCATACAATACCAAGGTGTGAGACCGGGCCGGGCCCGAGGTGCCGCCCGCCTCCATTAGAGGGCGGACGGGCGGCGAGGCGGCCGGACCAGGTGTAAATGGTCCCTAACCCCCAGTAGAGCACTCACCCCTCTCAGCTGCCAATGGTGGCAATGCCCCCCTTGTCTCTCTCCCCATCTAGAGTGGTACCCTCTCACCAATTCACACTCTGTGAAACAGTCCTAAAGCCCAGGCCGATCGGCGCCCAAATGAGCAGTGTTCTAGGGAGCCCCATTCACGCGCAGGAAACGGGCAATTCGCGCCACCTTCCGGCCATGCGGGCAATCCACTTCCGGTGATGCATTTCCGGTGAGCGTTCTGCCACAAAATTGATCTCGTCCTTCTCCCCCTCGTTTTATGCTACTGGAACACATTGTATTGTAGCGGCGTACACGTACGTACGTGTGCATACACGTGCACGTACGTACGTGTGCATACACGTGTACATGTGGTAGGCGGTTAGATGCCGTTAGTACGCAGAGAAATCACCAACTACGCCGCTATACAAATAGCCCAAGGGCGGGTCGTCCCAATATTGGTTTTCGGGACTTGTTGGGGGGAAGGCAGCTAGGGGTCTGAAAAGGGTGTATTACAACAGGCATGACGTGTACAGACACTGAACAGTGTCGTTCATGCCCCCTCCTCTCATCATCCCTTCACCCCCAAAACACACACCCCACCCCCTCCCCAGCCAAAACACAAAACCCCTTGTATTCACCCCTACAAAGCCCTCCCACAGCACCCTGGGTTGGTAAATTCACATCTAAGGATGCCAACTCAATGGGGTGACCAGATTTAGGTTGTGGGTGCTGGTTTCTTTGACTATAGGGACGAGGTATTCACGGCTATATCATTATATACATAGACACCTTGCCTGGAGTCAAACGAACCAGCTGCCTGGGGAGCCGTTAGAGCCTATGTGTACACACCATACACTCAGGGGTTAAGCCAACCTGGGTGACCTTTACCTGGGGAGTGAGTGACACCCCATGGTTACCAGGTACTGCAGGGTGTTATTATTATAGGTAGACTGCACCAATCTCCCACGCCTCTAACACCACAACCACTCATTCCACCAACCGAGGAAGGAATGCTGCATTTTGATTTATCTGGGGAGAAAACTGATTTTCACATAGATGCCACTGTCTTCACATTGAAGTGTAAACTAAGGAAACCTTCCGGAATATGTGTATATATACTTTGATGGAAAAATCCAAGGGAAAGGTGTAGGAATTCCTACAAAAGTAGAAGTGGTCTCTCTGCTAAAGTAGTTATTTAACTGGTAAATCTGAGAATTCCTGCTTCTGTTTGTTTCAGGATTATTTCAACGATTTGTCAAAAAGTGCATAAATTGTTGGAATCTAAGTATATAAGTAAGAATGACATATGATTTCTTTCCTTGTTCTTGGGAATTGGGAAGATGGCATTCTTAGAATAACGCATAAATTGACATGAAATATGACAGTGTCTGATGAACTAGAAATGTAAGTGTACAATCATTGAGGCAATGATACTTTTGCAATCTTCTCATTTATTTCAAGGACGTGGATGAATCATCTATGGAGATTAAAATCAGTTGAACAACATGTATTTACCATGTTAATCACAATCCAAACAATGGCATAAACAAATAATGTACGTGGGACCAATGAGTACAACCTTGAGTATTGCAATTGAGTATTGCAATCAAAGTAATTGCTGTTGAATTCAGGACAATGAAATCCTACACCGAATTGCGTAGATACAAGTGTCCGTGCAGGCAACCATGGACACATATACTGATTATACTCTTGCGAGTATTCATCAAATTTATGCGCATAATGAAATTTTTCCAAAGGAAATGCCAAAATCAGGTAGAAAAAAAGCGGCGACGCTACACTTTCTGATATAATCTTTTACATGATATATGCACACATAGACCATTTACTAATCTGCTTGGGGATAACATCGAAAGAGTTAAAAGAAACAGATTACCATTCACCCATGACCCTAGAGGTATATTGCCTTTCAACGAGACAATGAATATAATCCACAGTAGGAGAACTTGAGTAATAAATAAATCATTCCCTTTCAGTAGCCACAACAGTCTCATATTGTATGCCCTCTGCGGGGCCCTCTGGTGCGATTAATATGGGAAATAATACAGGTCTTTATTAATGTAAATAAAAGCACTTTTTGGTTGTTATTATACCCTGGAGGTGTAATAAATACACTTGGAGCAAGTCCTGCCCACCTGCTGAGGTGAGTGAGGTGAGAGCAATCAGCCTCCAGGAGATCCAATCACCTGGTGTGGCTGATAGGGCCAGGAGGGAGGGCGGAGGGCCAGGAGGGAGGGCGGAGGCAGAGGTTGGGCTGTATAGAGGTGGGTGCAGGGGGGGGGGGGCGGTCCTTTCCTGTGGTCATTGCCTAAAGTATTGCATGTCCAATAAGTAACTCAGATATGAACCTATCTGACGTCTAACCCTTTGAAGAACTTCGTGGTATACTTCAATGTGCTATGCCCTTTAACGTCATGATTTGCTGAGGACGTTGGGTTGAACAGATGTGTGTGTGTGTGGGGGGGGGGGGGGGTTCCTATCCTTTGGTCATTGCCTCAGGTAAAATATGTCCAATAAGTAGCTCAGATATGAACTAACATAAACTTCAACCCTTTAAGAACCGTATAGTAAATAACTTACCGGTGCGACATTCATGCCGACCCTATTGGATTTATACACTCCCGGGCTTAAGTTCGGCATGATGCATGACTGTATAGTCCTTGTGGTTAGACTGGCTAGGGCTGCATTCATGCATCATAGTGACACAGGACATAGCACAGTAAATAAGAGGGCTATGCGACCGACCATTAAAGGATTAACCCCTTAGCCACCTTGACCTAATCCAATGCAACACCCGACCTACCACACTCTGTCTAGATGAGTAATTCAGGTCCTATAGCCTGATTAGCATGACTCAATCTGTGGCTAATTGAGTTGCTCACTGCATGGACTAGTCATATCAGAAGGTTATAAAATATATAAAATGAGCATTGTAGCTCCCCGCTCGATGAATCCAATTCAATTTAAAATGTGAAAACACCAGTCATTATAATTGATCACAGTTACCCATGGTTATCTCAGTCTATGGACTGAAAGAAGTATAACTGTCCTAATTGATATAGTTGTCTATAATGATCCGATAAGCACTAGATGCCATGGGGATTTACTTACCTTGAGTGCACTTAGAAAACCCGTTGAGCTACGCACTTGCATTAGCTTAAATGGGGGCCTTTCACATTACCTGTCAGCTGACCACCCCTATAGAGATAGCAGGACACTCACCTGTAATGAGGAAAAAGACATTAGGTTAGTCATTACAGTATATGGAATAAGAGGCAAATTATTATATCAAGGAAGCTTATAATTCATTAGTGTCATACTTTTAGCTGAAACGGGGTTGAGCAGTATGGTACAAAGGGCTTAGAACTTGGGGACTGGGGTGGGTGCTTGAGTAGTATGCTGCAAAGGGTTTAGCACCTGGAGGCTTGGGTGGATGTATAATGCTGTAAAGGGCTTCGTACCTGGAGGCTGGGGTGGCGGTATGAGATGGATGGGGCAAAGGGCTTAGCACCTGTAGACTGGGGTGGAGGTGTGAGTAGTATGGTGCAAATGGCTTAGCACCTGGAGACAGGTGGAGGTGTGGGTAATATGGTGCAAATGGCTTAGCACCTGGAGACTTGCGGGAAGAGTATGCTGGAAAGGGCTTAGAACCTGGGGACTCTAATGTGCGTGTCAGTAGTATGGTGCAAATGGCTTAGCACCTGGACACTGGGGTGGAGGTGTGAGTAGTATGGTGCAAAGGGCTTAGCACCTGGAGACTTGGGGGAAGCTCGAAGAGTATGTTGCAAAGGGCTTAGAACCTGGAGACTCTAATGGACGTGTGAGTAGTATGGTGCAAAAGCCTTATCACCTGGAGACTGAGGTGGAGGTGTGAGTAGTATGGTGCAAAGGGCTTAGCACCTGGACACTGGGGTAGAAGTGTGAGTAGTATGGTGCAAAGGGCTAAGCACCTGGACACTGGGGTGGAGCTGTGAGCAGTATGGTGCAAAGGGCTTAGCACCTGGACACTGGGGTGGAGGTGTGAGTAGTATGGTGCAAAGGGCTTAGTACCTGGAGACTTGGGAGAAGCTCGAAGAGTATGCTGCAAAGGGCTTAGAACCTGGAGACTGAGGTGGAGGTGTGAGTAGTATGGTGCAAAAGCCTTATCACCTGGAGACTGAGGTGGAGGTGTGAGTAGTATGGTGCAAAGGGCTTAGCACCTGGACACTGGGGTGGAGCTGTGAGTAAGTATGGTGCAAAGGGCTTAGCGCCTGGACACTGGGGTGGAAGTGTGAGTAGTATGCTACAAAGGGATTAGCACCTGGAGACTGGGGTGGAGGTGTGAGTAGTATGCTACAAAAGGATTAGCACCTGGAGACTGGGGTGAGGTGTGCGTAGTACATGTCCTGACATGCGGATAGATGCTGCGATAGAACTGAGGGTAAACAGTATACATGTGATAATTCTCTCCTAGACTGCATATGATGAATGGAGGACATCAACTCGATATGGAAGTGACCTTCAAGTTGATGTGAGGCTGGGATTCGTTTTTCTATGTAAAAAATAGGGACCGATGTGGTCAGGCTTCTGCATGGCAGTGACCTGTCACCCCAACACCTGCCCTGGCCCCTGCCCCGCCCAGGCTAGTTGTGCAAGGCGCCAGTGGCCCTCTGTGGGTCCTACCAGCGCCGGGGGTGTCATTGGCAGAGTGAGGTGAGGCTGTCTCCAGTGTCTGCCCCGCCAAATGTCATGGGTTAATGTGGGGCCGTGTCGCCCGGCGTGTGGGCGCGGCCCATGGACACCATTAGTCCGGCACGGCCGCCCCGGCCGCCACTCGTCCATCACGGACAGGGCGCTCCCACAGGACGCCCAGCTGACCTTTGGAGTGCTGGAGGAGTGGAGGGTGGTGGTGAGGGTGAGGGTGAGGGAGGGTAGGGTGGTGTTGGGGTGGGTGGGAGAGGGTTTGAATCCTAGTGTGGACGTTGGGTGTTAGCCCTTTAAGGCCAACATATGTATGAGTAGTGCTCTAAGGGGCTATCCCCTTTATCACCATGACGTATGAATACTGCCCAGATGATGAGTGTCATGAGTCTACTCACCAGGGATGCATTTATGCATCATGCCAACATTCAGCAGTGCATCAACCCTACCAGATCGGGCACTAAATTTGAATGCCCCATTCATGCATTGTGACAACAAAGGGCATAGTGCTTTTAAAGAACTACACGACCCTTAACGGGTTAGAGGTGTGGGCAGGGGGTGGTGTGATGGTTAGAGGTGGTAGATATGAGCGTGTGAGGAGACATTGAAAATGTCTCTAGGTTGGAGTGGAAGGAGTGAAGGTGTTAGGGTAGGTGGTGAGGTCTGAATGGGGGCAGGTTAAGGTATGAGGTGTAAGAGTCTGGGGGAGGCCATGGTAGGTAGTATTTGAAACAGTGTGTGAAGGATAAATGTGCACTTGAATACAACGTTGGAATTATGAATTCTAGATCTTTAATTTTTAATCAACGCTAAAATCAAGCAAGATTTTCCTTGAACTCTTATTAAAAGAAATCTAACCTGCCTAGCCTCGGTTTTCTGACCAAGTTACATAAAACACAGCTTTATCCCTTAATAACCGTCAGTAAATACAAAAACGTTACACATGCAGTCATAAAGATACACATTTTCTATTCTTCAAACCGCGATGAAAAGAATCACAGACAAACCACAATGGATGGCATAAACACTGTTCAACTACTTCAACGCTATAAGACTACATGGCACTACATAACATGGTCTTAGAAAGCGCTCAAAAGGAGTGTTCTTTTACACCTACACCTCCAGCCTCACATACATGAAGTTAGAAGATGCCTCAGGCCTCATTCTTTGTTCTCTACGTGTTGTCTCCAGTGTGTAATTACCATTGTCCTCAGTGCCCCCTACCAGCAGTCATTTACAACTCAGCCCTGAGCACCACTGGTTAAATCTGACTTGTTAAACACATAATGGGCGCGGCTCATGGCATAGTGATTAATCACTGGGACGTGTTCTGTATATATCCTAAAGGGCATGCTCACATTGTGTCATCAGTTAACTATTTAAGGACAGGATAGTGGTTTAAATTAACGCTTTTGTGAACTTTTTCTTGTGGCATGATGCATTGATTAGAGCTCTGGTGGGTAACACGCATCACCATGCATCATGTGGCCCCTGCAGTGTTGATACATTCACAAAGAGTCGGCATGATGCACCGATGCAGTGGTGACACCTGACGCCAAATGAGCATGTAGCTTACAGCACCATGCCGTCCTTAAAGGCTAACAATATGTATACAGAAGTGATCGGGTCCAGGGGCCTTAAAGTGTCAGTTGCCTCCAATCAGTTAAACCGTATCTAAACAGAATATAGACTGTAATGCAGATTGATGTGGTTACAGCTGCAAGTGGACAATTAAGTTAACTAGTTACCATCCAATCCCACGCAAGAACAAGATTAATACTCTTATAATAGAGTAATGGGGTATAAAAAGCTTCGGGTATCGGTTCTGCTCCACTTCAAATCTTACTGTCAGGGCAGCAACATGTGCGGTTTTAACAGAGTATTCGACTGGATGGCAATACAAATAAATATACCTATCAAATTGAAAAGTCCAACTTAAATTTATCACCACACTAGTAATAATCTATTACATAATGAAGTCGAAACACTCGTAAAGATCAATTGCCATTGAATGCCCTTTCCGTGAATTTACTTCACCCCTACTAGTAATTGAGAAATATACAGAGGTCCAAGCATTCATGCCTGAAGGTTATTTCACAACTTTGACCATAGGCCGTAATTCACGAGGCGGAGCCGAGTGAAATACAGCACAAGTTGAAATGGGTTTATAACTTAGACAGTGACATCTTGGAAAATGTAACCTTAGATGAACTTAAACACCAGGAACACTGACACTAAGAATGGAAGCACAAACCATGTAAAAATGACCTGTAACAAGCAACAGAACCATCCCAATGACCTCAAATCACCCCCTTAAATGACCTTCCATACAATAGGTAAAAGGCCATGGGAGATGATACTTTGAAAGCCGCGTATATAAACTGTATGGGCGTTTGTTTCTCACAGATCTGGCTGAAATATGCCAGAGGCCATGCTTGATTTACGAGCACTATATAGTGATGGTGAGGGGAGGTTGTGGACGTGGGGAGGGGGGGGCGGAGAGGTCATTGTTATGTGGGAGAGCACACTGGAGGAGCCTCAGGTGTGTCCGTCCGAGTGATGTGACCACCACTGACCCCCGCAGCTCACCCATGTACGTCACCAATAGTGTCGTGCACTGATAGCTGACCACGAGCTGAGGAGCTCCCGGCCAGAGCATCCCTCTCAGAGCCAACTACCTCATCTGAATACAAAAGGACCCCCCCCCTTCCCTCCCATCCTCACCATCCCCCCAGCCTCACCACCACACGTCCTATATGCCCCCCCCCCTCCCCATAAACACACCAACCATATACCTCCATAATAGACGCATATACAACCATCCCCACCCACCAACTGCGTGGCCTCTTGCCAGGAATCCCGACTGAATATCCATCCATCCCGACAACAATCAGACGCTCCAGCCAACCCCTGACCTTGCTCCGGGTGACCTTGACCCTGCTCCAGGTGACCTTGACCCCTGCAGGCGCCGAGCGTCTCACAGGAGGCACATTCCTCCAGTAGGACGCCAAGAGTGACGTCACAATCACCGCTGGTGATATTACAGAACCCTGGGTATCATTTTTCTGACTGTTGTAGGTCGTAGGGCATTCTGCGGCCGAGGGAGTGACCAGAAGGCCTCTCTGTGCAGTTAGAATCTGCATCAGACATGACTCTCCGAGCACATAATTGGTTTAGGCCCAAATCCAACTGCATATTTATAACTGACATGGATTATCCGCCAGTGGATATATACCGATGGCCGTATCCATACAGAGAGGTAGTTGGCCTCGAAGGGTGGCGCCATTTCTCGCTATGGAATGAGTTTTAAGGGAAATATCATTGAAGAACATGTAGAGGCATTGGTAGTCAATGAGCAGGGTGTATCACCCGCGGGTTAGCTTCAGGTCATTTAACCCTTACGTGCCCAGAACTCCAAAAGTGCGCGCTTTTACACCTATATATCTTCAATTGAGCATCCTAGGGGCTATAGTAGTCAAATCAGGATGATTCTAGAGGCAAATAAAGCGCAATTGCATAAACTTTCTAACGATACTAAATACTCTATGACCAGGTAAAGTGGATCTCGATGGTATGCATAAATACAAAATATAATGAGTTAGAAATGGCCTAAAAATCAGTGAAAATGCGCGCATTGGCCAATGGGAGTTAAAATAAATATTGATAAATAAATAGATATTGAAAAAATGGCGAAAATAGTGATAAAAAAACTTTTTAAATGTTTTTTTCTGGAGATTCCAACTAAATTGGTGGTATTCTTTCACTGTCAATATGTATGCCCTCATTTGGAATAGCAAAGGCATGTTTACCATGCCAAATCAATCTATTCCAAACTAAAAGGGCCCTTTTTGGAAATATTTACCGTTTTACCATATTGTTTAATAAAAGGGAAAATAATGTTTCTGGTTGCCATGGTAACCCAAATTATGATGTTTGCAGATGTTCTTCCATACATTATTCAAAAGTGTGTTCCATTAAATTTCAGAAAATACTATATAAAACATATCTCAGCACAAAATATTGAACTGTAACACAATTTACAAAATGATATTGTGAAAACTGACTTTGTCAAAATAGTTCTGGGCACGAAAGGGTTAAGGGTCATCTCAGTAGAATGCGTGCCAAAGGCATCTAGACTCAGAATGGGTATTATTAGTCAGACTAGGTGTTCACTAGTGTGATTGGGGAGGTTTATGGCGATGGTAACAGTCTGATTTTGTTTAAAGCATGCCCCAAAGGCCTTATTTTAAATGTGGATGATATCCATCCGGACTGGTACCTCAAGAGGGACATTTGATAACCTGGTTTAAAGTTTACAGTGAAATAATATCACAAAGGATATCTACTACTGACATGTACACATTGATGCAACAAAGGGGGGTTAAGGTTCTCCTAAATAGAAAGCAAACCTACAAGGATGATTATAAATATAGACAGCAGAATTAGCATGTAAGGCCAGAATATTGGTCCCAGGAATGGCAGTGATTGAGTTATTATATACAGGGGACAGAAGGATGAGAATTTGAAAGACTTTAATTGTAAGTGCTAAGATTGATAGCACATTAACTATTCAGACACAAAGTGATGCTCTACACATAAGTATAATGTTATGCACGTGCGTTATCAAGTACTGATAGTGATATATAGCTTGAATATCTAGGCCTTATTGCCATACAACAGAAGGTGCACATACTTCTACGAAGCCCACCTGGGACCCTCTGATTACCACATGATTAATTATGGCCACATACACTGACACTTGATGGAAGAGTGATGACTCTAGGCTGGGTCGAATCCTTGTTGTACGACACGAGGTAGGACAATCTGTTAAAATAGTGTCCAGACAGATGTCTCAGGTCTGGACCAGCTCAATTAGCTACTCAGTGATCTAGTCTAATTACACTGGTTTATTAAAGATATGTTTTCTCCATGTTTTGGTCATGTATAATATACTATGCCATAGCTGATCTTACAGTCTTATCCCTACGAGTATGGGGCATACACTGTAAAAGTAAACTTGTCTCCAGACTCGTCTAAGTGACTGTCATAAAATAAACGAGTCAAAAGTTGTCCAACCTATCAGGTTACCATCCCATAAATAGAATCTGGAGCTGGCAAATGTCGGGTTTTGGGCTGGCACATGCCAAGTGGGTCTTCTATCTCCAGCTAGAAGACCCGCTTCCTTGTCACTTAGACAAGTTTTTGACTTGTTTATTTTATGACCGTCACTTGGAGGAGTCCGGAGACAAGTTTACTTTTTGAGCGTAGGAAGCAAACTTTGGCTTATGCACGACTACACATGCTTGTTTAAAACTAATGAAAAGCTGTGTTTGCCTACCCCTCTCACCCCACGTTTTCATATACTACATATACCACTTCCGTGTGTACCTAATGGGATAAGTAAGGGTTGAGAATCCTGTGTTTATAACAGGGGGACGAACATAAACCATTTGTCTATACACCATTTGTCTTTTATTTTCAAAATGACAATCACAAGCATTTCAAATAGGTAGCTAAAGACACATAGTAAAATACACCTAAAAAGTTTCAACCTGCCCTGGGCCAAGTTAAGACTTTTTAATGAAATATTCAGCATAATTTACTTTTACTTCTAGCCTCAGTGTGATCGGCGGAACTCCTTTTGCCTCAGGCTGTCTTTCTGGATTGTTTGTCTGCAGGAAAGGTTCAAGATTGTTCACCTCAACAATGCCTCGACGCCTCAGGTCTTAAAACACATCCATTTTTGCTGCCGATTCTTTTAAAAAAAACACGACGGTTTGAACCATACCAAGAACAACAATCTCACTCTTCCATCCGAGGCCCCCAGTTATGATGGTCAATGCTTGAAAGCTATTCAAACAATAGCACTGGGTGACAAATACCTAAAAGAAACAGGGAGTACGAACATAGACATTTGGAGTCGTTCCATCAAACTCTGACCCTCTTTTAGCCTCAAATGTGGCCCTGGACCACTGTGAGTTGCCTTAGTTTGACCTTAAGTTGGCCTTAACTTAGGCTGGACTCCAGGTGACATATTACTGTATACCACCTGGAGTGGGTGGTTGCGCCCTTTATGTTGACTAACTATAACTCTGATGTCCTCCTCCAGGGGACCTTGTCACGTGACGTGACGTGGACATTCGTGACGTTACGTCCAGATGTGGGATGCTGCCTACTGCACCAGACACTCATTATACATGTGACAAATTTGTGTATGAGAAAAAGTCCCACAGAAACAGCATTAAAAAACATGTACCTTTGTCAGAAACGTCCCACTTTACGACAAAACTCGTCAATACAGTCATAAATGTCACATTTCATGACAGAAAGTACCTCTAGCATTACATAACTTTTTTTTAATCCCTATCCATAAAAACTACGTTAATATCTCATAGGCTAGTGCTAAAAAAGTAGCCTTTCTCATTTCAAGAAAACACAGTTTTGTAAGATAAATAAAATTGTCTAGCGGACAAACAGTTTTAAGAACATTATAAGAAAACTATTTTCTACAAGTTTATTTGTCTTTTTTATCCGCCAGACGAGTTTATTTATCTCATTTTCTTAAAATGAGACAATTATGTTTGGCTGTCACCGTGTACCTGTACATGCATACCAGTGGGAAATGCTTGATCTAGGACGTCTTTTAGACGGTTAGGACGCATGCACATCATGCCTCTGACCCTGGTCCCCATGCTGTATGCAGTACTGATAAACAGATGTATCGCCATGCTGTATCACATATTATAAGGTCGGCGTGTGTCAATATTGGTTTGGCCGGCGCTGCCATGTTTGGACAGGGAGTACCTGTCACTGCCCGGCGCCGTACAGCCCTGTATGGTGGGGGGACCGCCCCCAGCTTCACAGGACGACCAGCTCATGTAAAAAGTGCCGCCACCCACAGCAATGTGCATTATGTGTATGTATACATGTAAGACGATCTGGACGTGTCTCTCATTTACCTGCCTTTTAAGTCAGCACACAACCATGCAGTCAGCCAGCCCCCCTCCCTCCATCCCCCACCAACCTTTCCATACACTGGACTTAGACCAGGAGCACAGAGGTGCAGATCAAACGATTTTCAGGCCAACTATTTTGGAGTCATTAATTCATTCTGGCCATGGGTCGTGGTTTGGGACTGCGGCCAGAGCGTCCAGCCCAACCCCACCACCTCCCAACCCTTCAGAATATGCACCACTGCCCTCTGGTGTCCCCCATCTTGGCGTGTTGCCATGGTAACAGTGGGCGTCGTCTCCAGGGCGGTATCCAGGCTTGTTCTCTGTACTGTTTCATGGTCAGGGACGTCGGGGGACGTCAGGGACGTCAGGGACGTCGGGGCGGGAACTAACACACTCTGGGCGAAAGCTGTTATATGTCATGTAGACGTGCACACGTCATTGATTCTGATACCTGCATGTTTAAAAAAATCTTTATGACTAGCTCGGAGACTGGAGTCAGTCTATATGTCATGGTGTGTGGGTGAGGGAGAGGTGAGCTGGGGGGGGGTGGCTATTGTTGTGTGAGCTGTGTCTGCTTTATAGCTGCAGGACCCCAACCCCCCACCACACACACACACTCCCTATACCTCCTCTATACATTACTCTCCTCCTGGGTGAGTCTCCCACCGCAGGCGCCAGGCCATAATGGTCGCGATCTCACTCCAGTGAGCTGTAGCCTGGAGGGGGTCAGTGACCTGTGCACTCCTATACCCTCTCCTCCTCTCTCCAACAGACATAATGACCATACCTACAGCCCTAGTCTAATAACACCCATCCTCCTCAAGCAGAAATACCTCCGCCAACCCCTCCCAAAGCTGCTCTCCGCCGTTATATGTGTAGAGGCAAGGGAAAAGGATACTCCAAGGAAAAAGTCAACTTTAAAATTGATGTCATAAGCTTTCCAGTGATATGTTACACTTGAAAATATCAATTCTAGTTTTTGAGGAATGACTTCATGAATATGTGAGGGTATTGCCCTATCAAAAAGCCCAATAAGCTCTAAGTCTCATAGTTTCCCAGATATCCCTATCTAACTAGCAGAATGATGATAATGAGAAATATATCATACATTTTCATTCTTTTCATCATAAAATTTGACATAGGAATGGTAATTTTATTCTGTTTTGACCATAGTAACCCCCATGAATCATTCTGTCAAGGGGTATCTTTAATTTTTCTATTTGGAATGAAAATCATGTTTCCATGGCAACACATATCAACAAGGACACCCATTTAGGCCATAAAACGTTCTTTTTATATTCCAAATATAGAGGCTTTTCACCAGAAATGGAATGTTTTGTATATTCCCAATTTTTTCTACAGAAAAAAGTACCCTAGAGCAATTTTTACTCTTTTTCTTTCTTTTAAGGCCATAGTGGCGCCCCCCTGGTGGCAAAAATCGGAACTAATCCCGCACGGACTATCCTTTCTGCTTGGCTGCTCACATATGCCGTAGGCAATGCGGTCAAAGAGTGAAGACAATGGTGGTTACTGTTAAGAAACAAGCCGCAGTGGGTTAGTGTACGAGGAAAGGCTGTCAGCAAATATTTGCAGGTTTAAAAATATATCCTCTGAAGGTGTTTAAATGAGTCATCTTGTAGATTTATGTCGCACTTTTGACTTGTGCTATACGTCCTTCATGTCGCATTCCTTTGCTATGTGGGCGTTGGAGGCCACAGGTCTTAAAGGCAACATGTGTAGTGGATCTTCTCCATCTTTATCAATCTGATTACAATGAAAGAGAGGAATCAATAGATAGCGTGAAAACTGGTATGTCTGTGGTGTATATTAATCGTGTGTCGGTTGCTCAATTATTCAAAATGTCTTAATGCGACTGACGGGCCTAGATTTATAAGACTGCTTCACATCTCCACATAAGAGTTTGTGAGATTGCAACCCTATCTGTCTATGCAAGACTTCCCTAAGTAACTGTAAGCAAAAGAGGAATGTCGGTGTATTGTAGCTAGACGAATCTTGAATTAATACATGGAGTCTTCTTTATCATTCTCTGATCTCATCTAGAACACGATGTCCCCCACTGTATGGTTCTCAAAAAGATAACCTCATATGTATGCAATAGACGGAAAGATCGATTACATGAATAAGTCCCTTGCAAAACATACATGTAACTCCCGATACTGTTAGAATTAACATAAAGGCTAACAAAGATCATCCCTTTACTTGCTTTGTGCTGCATATTATTTCAAAGCCAGCACCCATAGTATATCGCAGTAGTGTCTGCAGCCAAAGGAGTATCACTTCAAAAACCAATTTATTCACATTAAAACTGCAGGCAGTATTGATGCACATGGCAACTGAAATGTACAGCGGTATTAATGCACAGCTGCTTTCTAGAGGTAGAATTGTCCGTATGACCTTAGACAGCCACATCCATGTTACCATGGTTACTAGTAAGGGAGTGGTCTTTTTTTACAGCGGGGGGGGGGGGGTGATTTTTTAAAAATGGAGGAGGGGGGGGGTGGTGGTAGGGGTGGCGACCGAAGAAAATTCCTTCCTTTTTTGAGAACTATATCATAGCTAAAAGGGGTTGATCGCGATCAGTAGCAATCACTTTGAACCCGCCTGGAGGTCGGGGGGGGGGGATTTGGAACCCCCAATAAATTTGGCGCAAAAATTCACCTGATGATAAAAAATGACCACTCCCTAAACTGTAGGAGATGGATAGTTGCCTCTAGAGGCGTGGTGGAGACGCCTAGGGGTGAGGGTAGATACTGGGGGTGTTGAGAAGGGACTTAAAAGTGTGGGTGTGGAGAGGGACTGTGGGGGTTTTACATTATTCACAATGGTCAGGGGTGTCAAGCTGGTGTTGGTTGGCGGGGCTCAGGCGGCCGAAGCCACTGCCCAATGGGTGAGAAGCCACTACCGAAAGGCGCGAAGCCACTTTCGCCAATATGCCACCTCTTAAAAGGGCTGCACAGTCACTTTGCACATGGAAGGTCGTGTGAAGTAGTAGATAGACGGATACATGTGAATATATATGTAGGATTAACTGATTTGCTACAATCGTTACTTTAATGTAATGATGAAAAAATCGTGGAATATTTTACTCTAATCTAAGTTGCTATATTAGCAACTCCAAACCTCAAATGTGAATGAAATCGTATGATGATAACCACAGGCATTATATGAATGCAGGTCAAATGTCTGTGATAGTGTG